>JAWWMP010000082.1:3220647-3233926 GCA_035047865.1 Dendrocincla tyrannina
AGGGCAGGGCAGGGCAGGGCAGGGCAGGGCTGGGCTGGGCTTGGCTGGGCAGGGCAGGGCAGGGCAGGGCTGGGCTGGGCAGGGCAGGGCAGGGCAGGGCAGGGCTGGGCTGGGCTGGGCAGGGCTGGGCTGGGCTGGGCAGGGCAGGGCTGGGCTGGGCTGGGCTGGGCAGGGCAGGGCAGGGCTGGGCTGGGCTGGGCAGGGCAGGGCAGGGCAGGGCTGGGCAGGGCTGGCCTGGGCTGGGCTGGGCCGGGGGATAGAGGGGTGATTTGGTGTCTTATGGAATAACTGGGTTGGAATTGGTCTGCTTTATTTAACAATAGTTAATACTTGTTTAGTTTTGTTTAAAATGATTCTGGTTTTAGTGTAATATTTAACACTTATTTTTGTTTAGAATTATTCTGGTTTTAACATGGTATTTAACATTTCTTTTTGTTTAGAATTATTCTGGTTTTATTTAACACTTATTTTTGTTCAGAGTTATTCTGGTTTTAACATGATATTTAACATTTATTTTTAAAGTTCTGTTTTCAACATAATATTTAACATTTTTGATTTTTGTTTAAAATTATTCTGGTTTTATTTAACGCTTATTTATTTTTGTTTAGAATTATTCTGCTTTTATTTAACATTTATTTTTGTTTAAACTTATTCTGTTCTTACCATAATATTTAACAGTTATTTATGTTTAAAATTACTGGTTTTATAACATAATATTTAACACTTTTGTTTAAAATTATTCTGCTTTTATTTAACATTTAATTTTTCATTTACATTAATATGTTTTTATTTATCATAATATCTAACGTTTCTTTTTGTTTAAAATTATGTTTTATTTAACATAATATATAATTTTTAAAAATAATTGTTTTTTATTTACTGTAATATCATTTATTGTTTAAATTTATTATTTTTTAAAACACAATAGATAACATTTAGTTATTGTGCCTTTATTTGATATAATATATAGCATCTTATTTGTTTTAAATTTTTTTATTTAACATAAGCCACATAATTTCTTTATTTTTGCTTGAAATTATTGTTTCTATTTAACATAAGAGAGCATTTATTTTTCTTTACATTATGTTTTTTAAAAACATAATATATAATTTATTTTTGTTTGAAACTATTGTGTTTATTTAACACAATATATACAATTTATTTTTAATTATACTTTTATTGAACAGAATATATCCCATTTATTTTTAATTATACTTTTATTTAACCTACTATTTAGCAGGTATCTATTTTTGTTTGAAATTCCTATTTTTTAATTTTAAATTAATTTAATTTAATTAATTTTAATTTCATTTAATTTTAAATTAAAGTTACTTTTACATTATTTATGGTTCTAAACCCAATAATATTTCAGTTTATTGCACCAGGGCCGCCCCCAAACACAAAACCCCTTAGCAAGTTGGCCTTGAAATTCTTTATTTTTAATTTTTTCCCCCTATTTGTAGATCCCTCCCTGCTCTGAGAGAGGGGGTTCCTTTGGGGTTCCTTTGGGGTTCCTTTGGGGTTCCTTTGGGGTTCCCTTGGGGCTCCTTTGGGGTTCCCTTGGGGTTCCCTTGGGGTTCCTTTGGGGCTCCTTTTGGGTGCCTTTGGGGCTCCTTTGGGGCTCCTTTGGGGTTCCTTTGGGGCTCCTTTGGGGCTCCTTTTGGGTGCCTTTGAGGTGCCTTTGGGGTTCCTTTGGGGTTCCTCTGGGGAGCCTCTGGGGAGCCTCTGGGGTGCCTTTGGGGTTTCTCCACTGATGGTGGAACCACCAAGGCTGGGAAAGAACTCCAAGCCCCCTTTGATGGAATGCAAAGTCCTCCAGGACAGAAAGCTGAGGGAGGCACTCACTTCCCCAAGGCAAATCCCACAACAAGCACAAATCACCGATCCACTGGATGAAAAATAAAAGCCATAGCCTTGAGTACTTCTTAAATAAGCTCTTGGGGGTTTTTAAGGATTTCTTTTTTAATTATTGCTGACCCAGCCCCCAAATTACTCCTTGGTCTTTTTAGGATTTATCTCCCTCTCAGGAGGACTTTCCTGCACAAGAACAGCAAACCCACGGATATTTCAAAGGATGTAAATGATTTTTTCCATGAGATGTTCATGCAAGACAGGCAAGAGGCTGGTATAGCTCAGTAACTGGAAATTAAAGTTATGACTTGAAGAACCTCCCCAGCAAAGGGATGACACCCCTCTCACCTGCAGCTGGGGTGACCTTGTGGCATTCACACTCATTCCATGGAAAGGTCAACTCAAACCAAGCTCACTCAGCCCTTGTCCACCCCAGCCATGGCCTTGAGGTGAAGTTCAGCCCCCAAACTGTGTGAAAGGGGGTTCAAAGATGCTGTAACGTGGCAGTGTTTGGCCAAGGAAAGGGCCTGAGAAGAGGATTCTGGCCATGCAGAGATCAATGTGATCAACCTCTTGAGGACTGGTCTCAAACACCAGCCTGTAAAACAAGGCCAAATTCCCTGTCTAGACCCCCTTGCTCCTTCCATCAAAATTCCTACAGGGATATCTTTGCTGGCACTGACCCAAGACCCAGCAGCTCCTTTCAGAGTGTAAAAGAGACCAGCTGCCTTCAAAAATCAAAAATCCCATTCTAATTCTTTCTTAAGATGGGCAAATTGAGGCCAAGATTCTTCTCACTTCATTCCCTTCTCCTAAGTGCCCTTTTCCCTGCTTTAATATGCTAAAAATTACCCTGGAATGAGGAAAACATGTTCAAATTGAGAGCTCACACCTCTCAAGTGTGGATGGTAGTGGGGGTTTTAGGATTCCAGCTGCTGGAGTCCTGTAACTCCCACAAGTGCCTGACAAGTAAAAGGGTTTCCAGCTTTCCCTGAGAAAAAGTAAAAAGAAGAACCCAATATCAGAAGGTCACTATTTAAACTGTCTGCCTTCCTTATTTTTATCTGCTGGTGGGTTTTAACCCAACCTTATACTTTGGAGAATTTCTGGTCTCGTGGGGGAGGGAGTTTATTTGCAATCCCACAGCGGCTCAAACCCCTTTTTGCCTTTTTTCCCCCCAAAGTTTCTTTCCACTTTTGCTTTCCAGAAGATGAAATGAACTTCTTGCAAGAATGAGAGCGATGTGAGGAGTGTTAAGTGAGACTGCAGGAGCTATTTCCAGTCTATACAGCATTTACAGCCTGTGCTGAGCAGTATGTTGAAGAGGCCATGAAATGCTAATGATCTCCAGACTGCAGAGATAGAGTCCTAAATAGAAGGAAAAAATCTCTTTGAGAGATTTATTTCTTTTTGCCTATTCCATCTCCAGAAACCACACAAAACTTTAACACCTCCCTTTGGCTGCAGCTTTCCAAGTTACACTCGAAAAACCCAAAAGGAAAAACAGATGGGGGTGGGGGAGTGGATAAAGATGATCCACAGAGCTAAAATATCCATTAGTGGTAAATTCCACCATCCCTCCCCCTCCCAAAAAGAAAAAAAAAAGGGACTGCATGGGTCAGATTCCACTTGAAGACCAAGGAACCAGCTCCAAGCACATTCACTCAGCCTTTTTTATTCCCTTGCTTGTCTCACTGGCTGCTAGGCAACCCCAGCAGCATCGCTGCTCATATGCATTAAGTATTAACTATTATTTCATTCCTTCCCCCCTTTCTCCAAAAAGGCAGCAAGCTCAATTCATAGCAGATCATTCTTTTCCCAAAAGGGAACGCTGGCTCAAGTGAGCTGGGAATGGAGCTAAAGCCGTGGAAGGAAGGGCTGGATATTCCCATTTAGGTCCTGGGTGGGATGCTCTGGCTTTCCAGCATTAGCCACCTACCCCAAGTGCCCTCAGAAGGGGATGAAAACTCATTTTTGGTACTGCAGGAGATGCAGCTGCTCCGAGCCAAGCTCTGGAGGGAATTGCCTCAGTGCTTTTAGGAGTCTGAAATCCTGGGTTAAGTTTGGTGCTGCTCCTGCTGCATCCAGCCCTCGTGTCCCTTCGGAGGTGCTAATTCTCCCATGGGAATAAGCCCGGATTCTGCCAGGCACAGCCAGCAGGAAGGATGCTGTTGCCCTGCCCGAGGGCAAACGATAAGGTGGGATTTGGGACACCACACAATACCCCAAGGATTTATAGTCCCTTCCCTCCAAGAGCCAGGTCTGTGAGCACCATCCCCACCATCCCTGCCAAAGGCAGCTCCTCCAGCCATTCCAGCAGCCAGTCTGCCTGAAGAAATACACAACAAAACTGGGGCAGGACAAAAGAAAGCAGAGGCTGATGGTGTTTGGAGTGCCCAGGATGCTTCAGCTCAGCACGGGAATCCAGTGACACCCCCAGCCTGGTCCCAAACTTTGGGTGACGCTCCTGTATCCGGAGTCAGAACCACAACTCTTTACAACAGAGGAGGAAGGAGCTGCTCAGAACCACAAATTTTCCACCTGCAGGAAGATGCAAAGGCAGGGGAGGCAGCAGGACCCCCTGCCCTGGCAGGGAAGGCTGCTGACAGGCAGAGCCCAGCGCTCTGCCAGCCCGGTGACATTTCTGAGTAATTACAAACCCTTACGAGCCATTATAATGTTAATTTACTGGCTTGTTGTTGTGGAGAAGTGTGATTAGATGTTGTGTCGCTACGATGCAGAATGGAAGGAATGCTAAGAATGCCTCCACTGAAAACTGAGCAACAGCGGGAGGAGCAGGAGCTGGAGCAGAGAGGAGCATCCCCACAGGCACCTCTAGAGCCTGGGAGGGAGCTCAGGGACACGGCAGGTCCTGGTGGCAGAACGTCCAAGTATCTGACCCTGCTCAGCTGCAGGAGGCTCCAGGGAAGCTGCAGAGAATCTGCCAAGCAATGGTAATGTTCACAGAATCCAGGAGGGGGTGGGTTGGGAGGGACCTCAAAGCCCATCCAGTGCCACCCCCTGCCATGGGACACCTTCCACTGTCCCAGGGTGCTCCAAGCCCCGTCCAACCTGGCCTTGGACACTTCCAGGGATGGGGCAGCCACAGCTTCTCTGGAAAAGCTGTGCCAGAGTCTCCCCACCATTCCAGGGCAGGATTCCTTCCCAGTATCTCCTCCAAACCTGCCCTCCTTCAGCTTAAGCTGCTGAGCCCAGACAGAGCCAGCAGCACTGAGACTGTGTGAGGGACCAGGGCTGGGAGGTCCCACCCGGACCACACCTCACCCTGCCATCTCCCCAGCAAGGAAATGAGTATTTGCCTCAGCCCAGGGCATCCTACTGATTTTTGTCACCACCTCAACCGAAGACTTCAGGCTGAATGTTTTCTCTAATACAGGTCAGCCAGAAAATGTTTGCTTTTCAAATCATCAGCCATTTCCTGCGTTGGGAACCAATGTCAGTGGGCTACAGCTGAGGGTGACAAAACCTTTTAAAACTGAACAAATCTCTTTGTGCAAAAATCTCTATATAGAAAAAATGTCTGCCCATTTCATAATGAAGAGAAACCAAAATTAGGATTTTTTTTGGTTTCTTTTTTTTTTTTTAAACACCAATGTCACAACACATTTGGAACCAGCATCAGACGTAATTTCATTTCTGAAACTGCCAGATTTGATAGAAACCTTCCTCCACAAAATAAACTAATTAAATGCAGTCTGGGTTGGAGTCCCTAAAGCTTTGAAACAACACACTTCACGCAGCAGTTCTGTATTTTGCAGGTGGAAATACCGTGGAACATTCATTTGCAGCCTAACACAAGGACTGAGTTACTCTGCAAAGCAATATTTTTAAGCTATGAATAGTACCTAAATTATTCAGGGATGGAAAAAACAAATCCATCTCCTCTAGAAAGGAAAGCCATCAGCTGCTGAGAACAGAGAACTCTCCTCCTAAGGCCAAATCATCAGCAATGCAAATACCAGTGGAGAAGTGCAGTGCCTTTAGCAGAGAGAAAGGTTTTCTAGGAACACTCTTGCATTAAAATAGAGTTTTGAAACAGAGGAGGTTTTAAATCCCAGAATAACTGAGGTTGGGAAAGACCTCCAGGATCATCAAACCCAACCTGTGACCAACCTTGTCAACTAGACCAGAGCTCTGAGTGCCACATCCAGGGATGGGGACTCCAAACGTCCCTGGCAGCCCCTCCCAATGCCCAACCACCCTTTCCATGAGGAAATTCCTCCTGGTGTCCAACCTGAAACCACACAGCTACCAAGGAGCAGCAAAGGCAGAGTGAGGAGCAACCACCCCCTTCTGACCTGAGTTTCTGACTGTCCTGACACAGCCAGTGACCCCAGGGCTCAGCCTGTGTTTGTTTGCAGGGACTTCTCAAATCGCAGCCACATCTGCTTGCTCAGGCAGAGTTTAAAAGGAGAAAAAACCCCAGCTGGGGCAGAGGGGTCTCTCCTGTGCCACTGCATCAGCCCAAATGCACCCACGGTGCCCTGGTGCTCATCTCACCACCACAACACTGCCCACCCTGGCCAGTGAGTGGCACAGAGCTTCATTCCCAGAGCACATGAGTGGATGGCAGTGATGGGGGAGGGACCAGGGCTCTTCTGCCGGGTCCCTGGAGGACAGTGGAGCTCTCTTGGCCACCCAGATGTTTGCCAAGTCCCACAAAGAGCCTGATTACCAGTGCAAGAATTAACTAAACTGGTCGTTATGAGCAAGGTCAGCCTCTCCCTCACAGTCACTTCAGGCTTTTGTACCAAAGCTGCAAAAACCAGGAGCAGATCTTTTCTTTCTGGACACCAAAGGAGGCACCAGGATGTTGTCCAGGCTGTGTCTCCTGGAGCACCAGGTGAATGTTGGGATTCAGCATCGATCCACTGTGGATTTTGCAAAAGGCACAGTGCAGGAAACACTGACCCATCAGCAGCAATTCTTCCCCTTATTCCTCTGCAAAGAACACTGAAGATTCCTCACTGGGGGAAGCACAGGGAGATCAGTCTGAGGCACTGAGAGCCAAAACCGGGCTCTGTGTGGGCTGGGGAGCTTCCCATGGGTTTTGTCCACTGGGGAGATTGCAGGGTGGCTTCATCAACTCACCTCAAACTGATTCTCCTGTCTTGAGCTGTGCAGCCTCAAAAGGATCAGAGGAGTCACCCAGCACTCAGATCTTTCACTGTTACCAGGGATTCACCCTTTTTTCCTTTTAAAATGATTCATTGTTTATAGTTATCGACCCATTAGTGCTCTCTTTTAATTTCCCTTTCTGCCTGAATTGCATAAACCTGCATTTTAAAAGACACAAGCTAACACTAATCTGACATTCCATAGGGTAAATCCCTCATTTGGAGCATTCTTCCCCAACAGACAAAAAAGGTTAAAAAGACATTTATGAAGAGGACAGGTCCCCAGGCATAAAACTCCACTTTATTCTGTTACTGAGCTTTTGGGACTGGAGTTTTTACAACATCCACACTCGATGGATGTTCCCTACTCCCTGACTCACTCCCTGGGCCATGAGCTGAGGGTATTGATGAGCCAAACCTGCTCCAACAACTCCAAGCATTTTAGAAAAAGCTTCCAAAGGCTCTGGAGAGCCTCAGGCCAGCGGGTAGCCAGGAAGGAGCAGTGCACTGCCAATTTGAAAAGCAGAATGATCTGTCCTCTTAAAAACCTGAACCTTTTTAGTGGCTCCTTTATTTACTGAGAAGGGATTTGGGTGGGGAAAAGAGGGAAGAGTCTCTTTGGTGCAGCCAGATGGAATTCCAAATCCAGTTAGTTTAGGCAGGGAGCTCAGGGGAAGAAGTCAAAATATGTTTTCCATTAATGTAACAGCAGAAAACACAACTGCTTTAAAATACTATGTACAAACAATTACTGCTCTGCTCACAGAACCTCTGCCAATACGAGTGATTTTATCACCATAGTTAGTTTAAACCAACAGCAACAGAGTTGTAAGTCAGCAATATGGTATTTTATTCTTAAATATTTGCTTGGGATGCTGCTTGACATCAGAATTCAGTCAAAATAAACTTTAGCAAATGATATGTTAAACGATCCCATCTGCCTCATTCAAAGGCAAAAGACAAAAGTAGATGTTGTTAATCCTGAATTTCCAGTTCAATCTTCCACAAGAGAAGGGACATTTTCTGTTCTTACTTAGCATGTAGTCCATGAAAACTGAATGGGTTTAGGTCAGGGGTAGAGGGCAGAGCAATCAAAACACTAACTGCAGACTTTAAAAGTCAATAGGACATTAATTTTTCAGTGGAGAAGTTTTACTTGCTGCAGATGGAGGGAAAAAAGAGAACACCCATCCCTGCAGCTGCACTCAGGTGCTCCAGCTAAAGCTCTCCAGAGGCAAGAATGGCAATAATGCTCATTGTTCAGCACTCCCATCACAGGATTTTTTTCTCTCTCAGTCATCACGTACCAAAAGAGTCACAAAACTCCCCCTCCAAGGCTGACACCAAGGTACACGGGAGCTCTGAATGAGACAACTCGAGAATGGGCTCAAAGGAGCACGAGGAGGAGCCTGGAGTGAGGTCACAAGATATTATTGTCTCTGGGAAAGAGGCAATTCCAGCTCTGATGGAAGAGGGGAGGGAGAGGAAGGGAAAGGAAAAGGGAACAGGGAAAGGGGAACAGGGAAAGGGGAAAGGAAGCAAAAGGATGAAGGGAAGGGAAAGGAGGAGGGAAGAGGGAGAGGGAGAAGGAGAGGGAGAAGGAAAGGGAGAGAAGGGAGAGGGAGAGGGAGAGAAAGAAGAGGAGAGAAGGGAGAGGAGAAAAGAGAGAGGAGAAAAGAGAGAGGAGAAAAGAGAGAGGAGAAAAGGAAGAGGAGAGAAGGAAGAGAGAAGAGGTATTTCTAACACCAGTGTTTGCAGCCTCACTCTCCAGTCCATGAGCACCTGCACACGTGTGGCCGAAGAATGGAGCTGTTTGTGCTTCTGCAGTGGGAAAACAGAGAATGCACCCCTAGGGCTGAGCTGACCTCCCAGCCAGCACTGTATCCTCAAAGGAATAACACAGTTACCTGGGATTTCTGGGGGTGGAGAGAGGGGCAGAAGGTTAAAACTCAAATCCTGGGTTATTACACTGTGGGCCCACATCACTGCCTACCTCCTCTAAGCAAGCAGCACATCCTGCTGCTGATCTGGGGGGAATCATCCTTCCAGAGAACAGGCAGGAACTCAACTCTCATATTAACTTTCTGATGCAGGAGAATTAGTAAAGTTTTTACACAGCTGAGAGAGGAAAAGGTATAAAAATGATTGCAGAGCGGCCACAGGCTGTCAGCTCTCACCAATCCACTGCTGTGCTACAGTGGTTATAAACCAGAGGTGTGAAGGCGAAATTCATCCACAGACAATTTCCTTTCCCCCAGCAGAATATTGCATAATGTTCTGCCTAATCCCGTAATTCAGCCCTCATATAGGAAGAAAAGGCTCAGAAATCAGGAGATGTGTTCAAAATGTTCACTGTGGAACAGTTCACTGCCCAGCAGCAGAATAGGAATTCAACCAAGTAGCTGCCAAAATAAAAGTTAGCACAAAAATTCCTCAATGATTGGCTAAGAAGAGACTCATCACCAAAGTATTAAGTAATTCTTAGGGGAAAGTGAACAAGAATTGCAGTATGTGATGCATTAATTTAGTTATTTGGTGGCATTGAACAGAAAAGCTCGAGTTTTAAGGACACGAGGTTAGAATACAGCGGGAGGAATTGAATCCACAATATAAATTGATTGTTTAAATGTGCAAAGAGGGAACCATCCTGTGTTTCACCAGGTCCTGCAAACAGAGCAACACTGAACAACAGAGTTTTGCTCACTTACAGTTCATTTTTGTTCCAAAATTCCCTTTTGTAGAGCACTCTGTGTGTTGCTCTGGATTGTAAAGCAGCCTGAAGGATGACACCAGAGTCACTTCGGCAAGAAATCCCCCAAATTTCTCTAAATTAAACCATTTCTCCAGGGCTTGCTTGGTTGGTTTCCCTCTCTCAATTTTTTCAGGACCAAAACAAAGCCCTGAGCTTGGTCTCTGCATCTCCACCAACCCTGTGAAGCAAACTGGGGGAGGAAAATCCTCCTTTTCCTGGAGGACCATTCTCAGGGAGAAGAAAAAAAAGCCAGGAGGTCCCTCCCAGCCCAAACCATGTGGGATTCTCCAAGTGCCTCTGCACAAAGTATTCCAGGAGGGCACAAAGCAGAGCAAAAAATAGGTGTTTTGCTCACTGAGTGAAGCATCACCTGAGGGCTTCAAAGCACTTCACAAGTATTAATCCTTACAATTTGCCCAGCTCAACTTTCAGGCTCCTGGAAAAAAGGCAGGTATTGAATTATTCCCTAATGGAAAATGGAAATGAAAGCAGGGAGCAAATAAAGCAGGGTTTCCCAAAAGGACTGTGAAGTACCAATGGATGTGGATTCTGGATCAGAAAAGATGGGACTTGCTAAACCAGAGATTAATTTATGGCTCAGAGCACAGTCCCAAGTGTGGGGTGGCACAGAAACCCCAGGGAGGGTGAGTCCAGAGGCAAGAAGGGGCATCAGAAATGGGGGGAAAACACCCTTAAAACTCCACTCCCTCACAATACACTCCTGGAAATACAACCCCTCACAATGTGCATATATGTGTATGTATACAGGTACACTTTTATATATATATGTGTATAAATAGATAGAAAATAAAGCCAATTCCACAGATAGAGCTGCAGCCCCAGAGCCTGCACACGCCGAGGTTTTCTTGTCACAGACACACCCTCAGATGTTTTGATATGAAATGGTCTCCTCTGAGTCCCCATCAAGGAAGTGGTGATTTTACAAACCAGAGCTGTGTGGTACCCCCAGAGCTAAAGACAAAGCCCATTTCCCTGGGGAGCAGCAGCCAGGGACTCCTGAGCATTACAAGTAGGTGGATCATGTTTCTGTGACAAGTTGCATCCATGAAAAAGGTGTGGGAAGGGACAAATTGGTTCACAGTTTGTATTTCACAGACTCACCCTGCAATCCAGTGCCTGGCTCAGCTGGAATCAGAGAATCAGACTGGTTTGGGCTGGAAGGGACCTCAAAGCCCATCCAGTGCCACCCCCTGCCGTGGGCAGGGACACCTTCCACTAGCCCAGGGTGCTCCAAGCCCCGTCCAACCTGGCCTTGGACACTTCCAGGGATGGGGCAGCCACAGCTTCTCTGGGCACCCTGTGCCAGGGCCTGCCCACCCTCCCAGCCAGGAATTCCTTCCCAATATCCCATCCATCCCTGCCCTCTGGCAGTGGGAAGCCATTCCCTGTGTCCTGTCCCTCCATGCCTTGTCCCAAGTCCTTCTCCAGCTCTCCTGGAGCCCCTTTAGGCTCTGGAAGGGGCTCTGAGATCTCCCTGGATCCTTCTCTCCTCCAGGTGAGCCCCCCCAGCTCTCCCAGTCTCTCTCCCTGCCAAAGGGGCTCCAGCCCTGGGAGCATCTCCGTGGCTCCAACTCCACCTCCATCAAGTTTCTCCCTACTGAACAGGGTTATATAACTTGAAGGGTCCAAAGATTCCTCCCTTGAAGGCACGTGGGGCTCTTCCCTGGCAACGCGAGGCTGTGGCAACAGCCCATCCCAACAATCCGGGCTGACGCAGCCCATGAGGCATCGCCCTGGAATGTCTGGGATGGGACGGGCAGGGGAGGGTCCTGTGGCGGCCCAGAATAATTAACCCCCACCTTTGGGCTGAGCCAACCTTTGCCTCTCCCACGAGAAAGCTGTGAGCGCCGTGGGGCACAGGGCAGAGCCCACTGCACCCAGGGGAAAGGCTGAGAGGGAGCATTTGGGGCTTCAGGGCATTGCAACAGCTGGGAAAGCCATGGGTTTTAAGTGATTTTGGATAAGGAGTCCAAAAAGAAGCTGTTTCTACTTAGTGTCTCTACCTCAGTGAGATTAATTAATTAATTGGCTCCCATTTTCAGTAGCCAGGTAGACCTCGGGTAACACACAGTTACAAAAAGATGGTTACAAAAACAAAAAAAGATGGTTACAAACACATTTACTGCACTTTTCATCTAAAAACAGGTTGGGTTTCTCCGTTGTTTTTTTTTATTTGGTTTTTTTTTTTTTTGTTTTCTAAAGACATTTTTAAGTTCTGAGCAGCATCTCTGAGTCCACTTAAGAGTTAGACTCGATTCTCCTTGTGGATCCCTTCCAACTCAGAATATTCCATGATTCCACATTGGGGAGAATGAAACTGTGGGAAAACAGCTGCGATTAGAATAAAAAAGCACTTTGGCTGCTCCAGTATAATTTGAAACATGAATTATCTCGTTTACAACTCCTCACCTTACACAATTGTCTCTAATGGTGGCAGCACACAAGACAATACTCTGAAATTCAAATAGGTCCATTTATTAGCACAACAAGCAGGAGTTCTACCCATCTAAGTGCTTCCTGCCTGCCAGGAATCATAAAATCATGCAATGGGTTGGGTTGGAAAGGCCCTTAAAGCCCATCCAGTGCCTACCCCTGCATGGACAGGGACACCTTCACTATCCCAGGTTGCTCCAAGCCCTGTCCAGCCTGGCCTTGGACACTTCCAGGGATGTGGAGCCTGCAGGGAAGCCCCAGGTTCTTCAAGGGAATTCTGTGAAGGATATTTCACTTTCATGGCAGGTGCAAGTCTTCTAACAATGGTTCACATCTGTCACATGAAGAAGAATAAATATTTGCTAGGAAGAAGGAAGCTCTGAAGACCAGCTTGGTGAGCAGAAGCCATAGTTTCTCTTTTTATTTGTACCTCTTAAAGAAAAATTTCCTGCCACGACTGGTCACTTAAGGTCATGAATATTTGAAAAGGTCTGCATTTCATCTCCCTTGGGGGGAAGGGTGGGGGTTTGAACAGCACATTGTTTCAATGCAAAGACTGAAGAGAAACTAGACAGAACTAGTCCATGTGCACTTATTCACATCTCCCCCCACATTTCACA
This sequence comes from Dendrocincla tyrannina, assembly GCA_035047865.1. Lineage (NCBI taxonomy): Eukaryota > Metazoa > Chordata > Aves > Passeriformes > Dendrocolaptidae > Dendrocincla > Dendrocincla tyrannina. The sequence continues at coordinate 3,233,463 of JAWWMP010000082.1, forward strand.
GCCCAGGGGTGGATTTCAAGCTGGATTTTTGCCTGCACCACCCCAGGCAGCTCGGGGGAGGCAGAGAGAAGGATCTCCTTGCAGAGAGCAGTGAGGTGACAGTGCTGACAAGCTGCCCCTGCAGCACACGGGGAGCTCGGCCCTCTCTCTGGACTCACTTCCTCCAGCTTTCTGCTTCCCCTCAGCACAAACTCTCCTTCCAGCCCAAACAAGAGCACAGCCTGGTAACAGAAAATAGGAGACTGTTTGTCAGAAAGGCCCCAGATCTGGCAGAACTAACTGGAATATCCAGCTTTGTGCAGAATCCCTTACCTCCACCTCATCACACACATCCAGGTGTCTCCTCCTGCTCCAGGTGTAGCCCGGGCTCAAAGAATACTCTGGGCTGGAAGGGACCCCCAAGGATCATCAGTCCAACCCCTGGCCCTGCACAGACACCCCAACAATCCCACCCTGTCCCCCAG
>JAWWMP010000082.1:3244078-3263578 GCA_035047865.1 Dendrocincla tyrannina
GCTGGGAGAGCTGGGGGGGCTCACCTGGAGAAGAGAAGGCTCCAGGGAGACCTGAGAGCCCCTTCCAGTGCCTAAAGAGGCTCCAGAAGAGCTGGAGAGGGACTGGGGACAAGAGATGGAGGGACAGGACAAGGGGGAATGGCTTCCCACTGCCAGATGGGATACTGGGAAGGAATTGTTCCCTGTGAGGGTGGGGAGGCCCTGGCACAGGTTTCCCAGAGGAGCTGTGGCTGCTGGAAGTGTCCCAGGCCAGGCTGGATAATTCCCCATTCCCCACATCCCATCCTGTTTTATTTTATTTTATTTTATTTTATTTCACAAAGGCAATGCAATGAAACCCAGTAAGTCCCCCTCAGTTCTCAGCTGGGTTTTCTGAACGCAGATGCCGCCAAGGAAAGCAGCAATTTTTAAAAAACTTCCCTAAATACCTTTATTTGTGGGGGTTTTGTGGGGTTTTCCCTTCGGTTAAATCCAACAGAATCACCACAAGCGCTTCTGAAAGAAAAAAAAAAACACAAAACCATGAGGAATTTCACCATTTCCAGCATCACCTGATTGACATGCAATAAAAAGCTTTTATGATGTATTTTTTCTGTAACGTTTTCTGTAAAGTATGTCCCAGCCTAAGCCAAGGAAGTGTGTGGAATCTGTACCCATGGAGACTCCAATAACACAGCCCGCTCCAAACGCCGCAGGATTATTAGTTTTCTTACCTAACACGTCGGGAAAGGACTTACTGGAAAAGGAAGAGAAAGTGCCTGAGTGAGGCAATTCAAACTGGAGAGACTGGACTTGCTGGTTAGCGTGTGATCCAACTGCAGATTTGGGCTGGTGTTCCTACTTTTGATAAATTAGCACGTGAGTTACACTGGAAAAATCTATGGAGTTGTGTGTCTCCATGGATTTTTTGTTTTGAGAAGCTCCAAAGAAAATAATTTGGTTTCTTAATGTGTTGTAGGTGCTTAAGCCACAGATATTTAAAATGGTCAGCTTTTAGGTGATGGTGTGTTGCTTGAAAAGCAGTAAAATAGAGATAGGGTAGTTTTTGAGAAGTCATACACATAAACATCCACCTTCAGCACAGGAAGCTGAGACCAGAGTAATATATTTCCCTTAATAGCCCCTTCTGATGTGTTTGAAGGTTGTTCTCATTCCTTCCCTCCGTGCCTTGTTTTATAAATTAAGCAATCCTCTGGTTTTCCTGTCAGGAAAATCCAGGCTTTTCCTAAGAAATGCTGTATAAATAGTTGGTTTGGATCCTGCAGTACTCTGGCCACTTATTCCTGCTTAAATTTGGCCATGTTGAATTGCATCATGTTGATCCTGAGTCATCCCTTGAATTTATGAGGAGCTTAATAAAGTCCTTCAGGGGTGCCTGCAGTCCCCTTTAGGATCACGTCCAACATGTTGTTGCAGGTCTGCTATCAATTTAATTTTTAGGGCACAATTCTCCACTGAAAGGCATCTGCACTTCTGGAAAAGAAATGTAAAATAATTTGGATTCTGTCCAAAGTGTCAATTATTGTGTGAAACCCAAAGCACAGGTCTTTGTTCTCCTGCCAATATCCCAAAATTCAGAGAATCACAGAATCACCAGGGTTGGAAAAGCCCTCTAAGATCCCTGAGTCCAAACTTCCCCCAGCACTGCCAATGCCACCACTAAACCCATGGCCCCAAATGCCACATCCACATGTTGTTTGAACATTTGATAACACCTGGAACTTCTTGATAACACCCAAGAGAGCCCCTTTGATAAAATCCTGCAGCCCATGGAAGTCAGCCAGTCCTTTGGGATCCTTGGGAATCATCCCAGTGCTATTCCTTTTCATTAGGGACCTCCCTGTCCCCTCTTGGGCCAAGCTGATCGTTGGAATTAATTTTTCCTTGTTTCCTGCAGCCTGTTCAGTATCCAGATCCACTCTTGTGCAGTACCGGGGTGGTTTGAGGGGAAGCAGACTCATTTTTGGAAGTTTTGGGTAAAGAAAGAGAAGCTGAATTCTCCTCTCTCCTCTCAAGGAGCAGGTTTGCTGCAGCTGTCGCTGACACCCACAGGAGGGCACGTTCCTCAAAGCAAACCGGGATTCAGCTCCAAGCCAATCCCACTCCAAGGATCTGATTGACTGAAGGGAGCTTTGGACAAAAAATAGTCCTCGGATGGAAGCAAATTCCTTGCAAAAAGTAATGGGATCCTTTGAAATCTCAGGTTTACCCGTGAAAAATAGTGTTGTTTTGGGTGCTGGTAATGAAATATTAATTTGAGGTATCCCCTTGAATTGTTTGCTGAAGGAAAAAATTCCCAGAGGTTTATAACCAAAACAAACAAGAAAATTGCTTTGGGTGTTTTTTGCTAAAAAGAAAAAAAATATTCTCTTGTTTTGAAGGGGAGAATCCTTATTTTTACACAGCTACCAACCCACACAGCACCTTCCCACCTGAACGCTTTCTGTGTCAGGTTATTCCCATCCTGGGAGGTGTTTTCCAGCCTTAAGGATTCTGTGATTCTGTTTTTCTAGCCTGTGTTTTACTACTGGGTGAGCTCAGGGCATCTGCTGCAAAATATTGTGAGTCTGAACTGGTGGCTCTGCCTGTCCCCTCCCTCCCAGTACCCACAGCACCATCCCATGTGAGTTATGAGGATCATCCAAGCTGGGGTGATGGATTTTCCTTCAATATATCAGCCATAAAATTAAACTTCACAACCATTTCAAGTCATGGGGCAGATGGGGTAGATCCTGGGTTTGTAGACAGCTCAAGAGATGATCTTAGGAACAGAATAAATCTCCATTCCAGCTGTTCCCAAAGAAACTTCTGGTGCAAACAGAGCTGTGGCTTTTCCTGCGTGGAGCTGCCACATCCCTCGGGCACGGCCGTGGAGTGCCAGCCCCGGCTGGGATCCTGCTCCAAACACAGCCCCAGGAGTGTGTTTTCCTGCATCATAAACTCCTGCCCTTGCTGCTGGTCAGACAACAACATTCTCCAGTGCTTTTTGGCCGGGCTTAAGAGGATAAATCTGTTGAGTGTGGTTGTGCCAAGGCCGTGCTGGAATTTCCCCCGTGCCCTCCTCTGCCCATTTTCAGCAGGAAAATGAAATCCAGGCTGTGGCTGCTCCAGGGTTACAGGATGCCCCATCCTGTCCTGGCAGTGTCCCAGGGCACTGCATTCCTCCAGCCCTGCCCAGCCTGAAAGCAAACAGGTGAGTGCTGAAGCTGGAAGAAGAAAAAAGAGAAGGTGTTCAAGCCTTCCTGTGCTCTTTTTCCTGTCTCCCTTGGGTGGCAGCAAATATCCCAACAATCCCTGGCAAACGCTGCCCTGCTGACCTGGAATTTGAAGGGTTTTCTCTTCTCAACCTCATGTCTTCCCCCTAACAAGCTAAAACTCCAAATTCTCTCTTCCCCCACCCTGGAAATTTCCAGAATGAAAGGACTAAGCATTTATCTGGAGTGTTATCTGTTTGCTTTGGCTGTAGCAACCTGGAAATTCTGCAAAAAAACCTCTGGATACAGTCGTGGAAAAGAGCAGTGCCTGGGGGTTTTAGTGCAGGGATCTGCAGCCTCCTGGGCACACAGAGGCTGGAGGAGGATGTGTCCATAACTGGACACAATCAAATATAATCATATTGATATAACTAATTCAACACAGCTTTGCACGGAGGCAACATCTGTGTGACTGAACCCTCAGTGACTGAACAGCCCAGGAATAAGGTTTCAATGGGATTTCTGGGCAATGCAAAAGGGCTGCAGTGAGTGAGTTTAAATGAGGCTCCTCCTGTTTCCCAGAAAGCTACAGGTGCTAAGAACAACAGGGAGGGACAGAAGAGCCACCATCCTGGGAGGGAGTGATGGACAGCACGAACAAGTGAGGGGATGTGATGGGAAGGGCTCACAGAATCCACCAAAACAGCCTCAGCGATGTCTCCTTCAGCATCTTCCTGGAGAACCTTCTCTCCAGGCTGAGCCCTCCCAGCTCCCTCAGCCTCTCCTGGAGCTCCAGCCTCTTCCTCAGCTCCATTCTTTTCCCTGGACATGCTCCAGCCCCTTCCCCAGCTCCATTCTTTTCCCTGGACATGCTCCAGCCCCTTCCCCAGCTCCATTCCCTTCCCTGGACACACTCCAGCCCCTTCCCCATCTCCTTTACCTTCCCTGGACACGCTCCAGCCCCTTTCCCAGCTCTGTTCCCTTCCCTGGACACGCTCCAGCCCTTTCCCCATCTCCTTTACCTTCCCTGGACACACTCCAGCCCTTTCCCCATCTCCTTTACCTTCCCTGGACACGCTCCAGCCCCTTCCCCAGCTCCATTCCCTTCCCTGGACACGCTCCAGCCCCTTCTCCATCTCCTTTACCTTCCCTGGACACACTCCAGCCCCTCTATGTCTCTTGTGTGGGACCCAAAACCCACCCCAGGATTTGTGGTGGTGCCTCAGCAGTGCCCAGCACAGGGGCACAGTCACTGCCCTGGCACTGCTGCCCTCACTGTGGCTGGTACAGCAATTCCTGGCCATCTGGGCACTCTGCTGGAAGCTTGGAAGCTGAATATTCAGAGGAAGTTTCAGCTTATTCCCATGGGGAAGCTCAACCCCCTCGTGGCTGTGAGCATCTTAAAGTTCTGGAACTGTTTCACCAGGCTGAGTTTATGTTTAAAAAACCCCACAGAAAACTATGAAGTGGCCCTGTGGATTATTAACATTTCAGGCTGAGTTGCAGGAGCAGAGGTCTTGCAGCCCTCTCCAGCTCAGTCAACCATCAGCAGCGACTCCCCAGCTTGTGTTGTCTCCCAGCCCCGAGGGCCACCTGGGCTCGGTGTCACCAAGGGACACGTTTCTGTGTCACCACCTCCTCCTCTGGTTACACATTCATCCCTTTCCTGGTTACAACACAGCTCGATTGGGGCGGGCAGGCAGGGCACAACCTGTTTGTGCCTGGCAAACATTGTGGCACCAATACAGCAAACTCCCCTTGCTTGGGGATGGGGAACATCCCACTGTTCTCTGCCTGCAGCAGTGAGAGAAAAGAGGGAATTCCACCTTGACTGAAGTCCTGGAGATGCAGGTGGGGGTGTATTTTTGGTGTGTGAGCTGCTGGAAACAGCTCTTCTCCATGCAACTTCTGTATTCATCTCATTTTGGAGCAAATCGGTCCCATAGAATTCTTTTCCAAAAGTGGAGTTACCCATGGGCATAGCATTGAAATTTGGGGTTAGCTCTGACATTCAGAGGATATAGGCAAGACCTCCAAGGAGAGGCGGTATCTAGCATCAAACTATATTATTATATAAGCAAGAAATCCTAATTCCCTGCTGTTTTCTCATTTATAAATGCATGTGTCACATACTGTACTTTGCACGTGGTGTAAAACCACAGCCTTTACCCATCCTATGTGGTTCCAAAATCCACCAGTGTGCAGGTTTTAAAGACTGTTAAAATGATTGAAAAAGGAGTTTGTGCCTGTAACAGGCAAAGTAAATACTTTTAGCCCAGTTCTGTTTCTGAGAGTTCCAGAAGAGTCATTTAACCACAGACAGAGGCAGACAAAGGTCACTTATCAGCTGCTGTGTCCTGGTGGCGACTCCTTGGCTGTGTTATGACAGTGGAGAGCTGCATCTTAATCTAGAACCTAATTTGGTGGAGATTTTAGTGTGTGAGAGATTTTCACCGTGCCTGGGGGCTTTGGGGCTTTATTTTGTTGGGTGTTCCCCACTTTTTCCTACACCTGATTGCTGTTGACATGACCAGAAAGACATTACAAGACACCATGGCCAGTTGAAGCCTGGAAATGACTGTGGTATAGACAGGCCCTTCTGTGCCCCTTCCTGCCTCGTGGTCATTTGTTAACCAGCCTCTTTCCTCAGCACATTCACTCTCTTGTCAAGCCTGAAGTGGAAATTGCTGAAATAGTGTATTTTTTTCCACATCCCGTTATCTTTCGAGTCAATGTCCTGAGGTGCAACTACACCTCGGGTTGAGTCACTTGCTGCCAGTGGCTCTGGGGCTGGAAATTTGGGAGCCTTATCAGAGGATTCCTAGCCCAGAATAGCTTACAGATCCAATGGCAGGGCTGGTGATAGCAGGGAAAAGTTATATAAAGTGTCTTGGGTAATTCAGATGGGCAGATAAGACTTGTTCTGCATGGGGAATGATTAAGCTGAAGGAGAAGCTCATCTCTGTCCACAGCTGGATGAAGAGATGATTCCCAGCTCGAGGTGGGAAAGAACTTGCAAATGGAATTTCTCCTGTCTCACCAGACCTGTGGCTGAGGTGAAGGAGAGCACAGCCCTCAGCAGCAGCCAGGCTGGAGGGGAAGGGCCTTCCTGAGCACAGCTGGGTGTTCTGCCATCCACCAACCTGAAGGAACACGGCCCCAATCCATGTTTATCCTGAGCCTTTCCTCTCGTCCCAATGCTCTGGTCTTGGGAGGGACACCTCTGCCCCTGAGGGCATCTCCCTCCACCTTCACCCTGTGAAATCCCTGCAGATGTCAAGCTGGGATAGAAACATGGAATTGTTTAGGCACGAAAAGGTCTTTGAAGTCAAGTCCAATCATTAATCAGGGCCACATCTACACATTTTTTAAACACCCCCAGGCTGTGTCCACACTCAGGAAAAGGTGAATTATATCACAGAGGCAACACGAAGTGATATCCCAGGTGTGGACAACCCAGATGGAGCTGTCAGGGATCCAAGCAGACCATTAACTGGAGATTTTATGTGTATTATCACCATAGAATTTACCAACAGGAACAACATGTGGAGGTTTTGGCCTTCCCTCCAAGGTCGAGCCTGTGTTCTCAGCAGAGCTCAAGGCTCTGAACCTGAAGCCATCTCCTCTCTCCCAGCCTTGCACCACGAGCACAATTTAAAGGCAATGTGAAACTCTGATTGTTCAGAGCGACTCTGGAATGAAAAGGCATCTTCAAAAGGGAAGGAATTTAGGATTTGCAGCATTTCTTCCATGCTCCATGTTTGCCCAAGTATCTTCTGGAATCTTGACCCACACTCAGACTCTGCAGCCAAGAAATCCTCCCCACCTCTCACTTTTCCTGATCAGGCCACCAGATGTGACCAACCTGTACCATCAACTAAAAATATCCCTTTATACCCCTATTTCACAACCGATTTTATTTGGATAATCTCTCTTAGCACTCCAAGCTGGGCTGATCCTTTGGGCAACATTTCAGTTGCTCAGTCAGCTTTGCAGAGCCAAGCCCTGAGACATTGCATTTATCTGCCCCTCTGCTGTGCAATACCCAGCTTTGCCTTGGATGTGGATCTTGGCAGAGAGCACAGCACAGGGCAGGGCTTCTCCTGCAGAGCTCTGCTCGTTGGAGTCACAGCACAAGTTTGAATTCCCCGAGGCTGAACATGTCAGTGCAGACAGGAGACCCTGTCCTGCTTTTCAGAGAGCCACAGAAGAGCTGGGGTTGGAAGGGACCTCTGGAGATCACCCGCTCCAACCACCCAACCCCCCTGGAGCAGGTGACACAGGAACAGGCCCAGGTGGGTTGGGGATGTCCCCAGAAAGGGAGACCCCACACCCTCCCCGGGCAGCTGTTCCAGGCTCTGCCACCCTCCATGGGAAGAAGTTCTGCCTCATGTTGAGGTGGAACATCTCGTGTTTTAGTTTGTGCCCATTGCTCCTGGTCCTGTCTCTGGGCACCACTGAACAGTCTGGCACCATCCTTGGGCACCCCTGGGAGATATTTGTGTGGACTGGTATTTGTGTGGATTCATGGGATATTTGTGTGGATTGGGGGGATATTTGTGTGGATTGGTGGGATATTTTTGTGGATCGATGGGATATTTTTGTGGATTGATGGGATATTTGTATGGATTGGTGGGATATTTGTGTGGATTGATGGGATATTTGTATGGATTGGTGGGATATTTGTGTGGATTGATGGGATATTTGTATGGATTGGTGGGATATTTGTGTGGATTGATGGGATCCCCTCTCAGTCTCCTCCAGACTGACCAGGCCCAGCTCCCGCAGTGTCTCCTCATCAGGGAGATGCTCCAGCCCCCTCATCACCTTTGTGGCCTCCACTGGACCCTCTCCAGGATCTCCTTGTCTCTCTCCTGTCCTGAGGAGCCCAGAACTGGACACGGCACTCCAGAGGTGCCTCCCCAGGGCTGAGCAGAGGGGCAGGACCTGCTGTCCACGCTCTTGCCAATGCACCCCAGGATCCCACTGACCCTCCTGGCCCCAGGACACACCATGTCATCCACCAGGACCCTCAGGTCCTTCTCCACAGAGCTGCTCTCCAGCAGGTCACCCCCAGCCTCTACTGGGATTCATTTCTTCCCTTTCCCAGAGCTCCTCAGGCCCCCCCTGCAAAACAAGAACGCTGCTATTCCATTTGAGTTAATTCCTGCTAAATACAGAGCCAGCAAAGGTGCTGTTTGATCAGAGGTGCCGCCACTCTGGTGCATTTGCTGTTTCAAGCTTAACAACTCCATGGCTGTTTAGAGAGGCTGAGCTGTGCTATCACCAACCACTCACTCCAAGGGGTCAGCTGATCTCCACAGCCCCTGTCCTGCCTGTGGCAGCATTCCCTGTGCTCATCCCTGCCCTAACCTGCTCCTTCACCATCAGCATGCTCCCCTTGGGGCCCAGAACCAGCAGGAGTTTGGCAAACACCACGGGATCTGCCTTGGGAATGATGCAACCTCAGCTGGATGGACAAGGACACGGGAGCACAGAAAAAGCAGCTCATCCAAGGTAGTTTGTTGGCTCAGGGAATCTCCAAAAATAGATCTGGTTCCCCCTGTCACTTCAGTTAACCTTTGGGCTGTGCCCCTGGGTCTGTCCTTGGGTCACTGGGAATTATGTGCCCCTTGTCAGGTGCTGGCTGAGGACCAAGCCAGGCTGGAGTACAAGGGTTAGGAGTCTGACTTTTACAGATCTCACCAATATTCAGGCTGCTGTTTGTACTCTTGCCCTTCAAAATAAATTTGCCATCTGAACTGAAACAGGGCCACGCAGGGTATTTGTGCTGATAACACCAAGTTTGAGCCCCATATGGGCCATTCACTTAAGGTTTGGACTCAGTGATCCTTGTGGATCCCTTCCAGCTCAGAATATCCTGTGGTTCTGGAGGGGCTGCAGAGGAGGAGGGGAGAGAAGGGAACAGAGAGGAGATGCCAGGGAAGGCTCAGACTGCAGGAGGTGGCAAACAGACCACACAGCAAGGATTCAGGGGTGCCCAGGGCAGACAACACGGTGCTGGGTCTGCCCTGGGAGCAGCATCTCACTGTTTTACAGCTGCAATAGCCCCAGCACTGCTCTGACCTCTGGACCTGCTGCTGCTCCAGCTGCAGCCCTGACCTTCTGCCAGGAGCTTCCCTAACTACAGATTCCTTAGGTTTGCTCATCATGAGCCATACCCTCCCCACCCCTTGGGAAGGGAGAAGGGGGGAAGGCAGGAAAAAAAACCCAAACCCAATGTTTAGTAATTCTTGGCCTGCACCAGCAAAACAGCAGCAATAATTCATTTGATGGACACAGCTGTTTTCCTAACAGGATAAATAAAATCCAGGCTTTTCTGCAGCTTTATCGGCCAGAAATGGCTGAGAACAGTTAAATAATCCACCTGACCACAACCATTAGATGACCAACCCAATCAGAACCTTTAAAAACAAATTAATAAATGAATATCTACTGTTGGACCCCAGTTCAAGTCAGCAGGACCCAGGGAGGGCAGGAGATGGTGGAGCTGCCCCCAGACCACAAGTTCTGCCCCAGCTCTGGTGTCCTGCTGCCACCACGGCCAGCACTGGTGCCTGTGGTGCTGTTTGGCAGATCCAACCTTTGTGTTCCCACTTTGTGCTGATTGGAAAACAGCAGTTTGGGGCTGGTTTGTTTGGGGCTGTGCTCTGCTCCTTCCTGCAGTGCAGCTGGATCCTGATTCTGAAAGTCCAAGGGGCAACCTGGACTCTCCCCTGGAGTTTTCTGCTGGAGGCTCCAGGTAGGGCCATTCTCCCCCAATTTTCTACATCTGGCCCTGTCAGGGGTGGCCCAAGAGCATCCGTGTGAATGATCTTCTGTTCCCTTGGCCAAAGGGTTGTTGTTGTTGTTGTTGCTCAGAGCCCCGTTTGAAAATCCTTTATCTTCACAAAATCCCAGAGTCATGAGGGCTGGAAAGGACCTCTGAGAGCATCAAGTCCAACCATCAGCCCAGCACAGCTGTGGTGACCACCAAGCCATGTCACCAAGTGCCACATCCGCAATTCTTTTAACACTTCCAGGGATGGTGATTCCCATTCCAACACTTCACGACCCTTTCAGTGAAGAAATTTTTCCTGACATTTGATCTAACCTCCCCCTAGCACATCCTGAGGACATTTCCTCATGCAGGTCTTGCCCTTAACCCTACTCTGGTTTATGGAAAACCCACCTTTCAGAAGGATTTGGGCTTTTTCCTTCCCTTCTCTGAAACTTCCTGTGGTGCTGCCACCCTGGGGGTGTCCCAGAGCTCCCCCCATCCTGGTACAGCCTGGATCGGTGGGCAGGGCTGGGTTTTCATGCCTAAAACCCAGAAAACAACTCTCTAAGACTCTTTTTGATTATGAGAAAGCAAAAAGCACTCATTTATTTACCGGGAATAAACGAGGAATCATTTCCAAAGGACACAGCCCGAGGTGCTGTGGTTTTATACCGTGATATCTGACACTACACCCTCTGTTCCACCCACTGCCACAACTGGCACCTCCCTCAGTCACCTCCTGGAACTGAGTCAGTGCTCTTGTTGATGCTTCATCTTCATCTTCATCTTCCTCTTCAACTTCCTCACCTTGTCCCTTGGTTTTTGTCACAGTCATGTCTTCTGGAACGGTCTCTGAGCACCCTTGACTTGGTTATATCAAGCAACGTAGCTGTTACATCTTCTTTTCCAAGCACATCCCCCCCAGCCAAAAATATCCTTCACCCTGCTCGTTCTTTCACGAGAAATATTAACCAGCATTTCAGGAATCGAACACAAAGTGCTGCTGGAAGAGTTGTCACTAAAATCTCCGTATTTTAGGTGTTAAAACCCCGGGTTGTGCCCCGGGCCAGCCCAACCCCGGTGTCCCCTTTGGCCACCGAGGGCATCGACCGCGGGTAACCCCGAAGGGCGGGGCCTCACAGTGATTGACGGCTGGATCCACCAATAGCATTGCGGTGCGCCGTGGGGGCGGGGCCTCGACGTTATTGACGGCTGGATCCACCAATAGCATTGCGGTGCGCCGTGGGGGCGGGGCCTCGATGTGATTGACGGCTGGATCCACCAATAGCATTGCGGTGCGCTCCTCCCAGCCGGAGTTACACTCACAGCCATTGCTGAGCAATGCGGGGCAGAGAAAGGCGCAAAAGAGCGGCTTTTTACACAGTTTTGGCTCGCCCAAAACCTTGAACGCGATTTTAATTATCAGAAGAAACATGCCTGTGTATTAGCTCGGCAATAGGTGCTTCCCCTCCCGGCTGAAACACCAAAAGCGTGTTGGTGGTGTGGAGCTGTCTCTTCAAGGAAGCGATAGGCTTTGTGTGTTAATTCCTCACACGGCAAAGAAATAACTCATCAGAATCGCAGCCGTGGTTCAAACAACTTTGAGAAGACATTCGACTCCGTTAGGATGGTCAGTATTCGCTTGTATCTCTACTTGCAGCAGTTTTAAAATTGAAATTTAAATTAGATTTTTTCAATGTTTTCATTATTTTAAAATTGAAATTTAAATTAAAACATTGAAAATAAAGAGTAGGAGCTTCATTGTTAGAGCTGGGGGGGGGGGTCGTCCCCGCCCCAAACATTCAGCAGACGTTGTGCCACCGCACCCCAAATAACAGAATGCATTAATTAACTGTTTCGCTACACCCGCGCAATTGCTGTTGCGCCGTGGAGTGGAGTCATCGCCTCATGGACACTTTCCATTGCGGGGGGTTCGAAATCAAGTTGAGCAATGAGGGTTTGGGATTGACCGGCTGTAATCGGAGTGTTTGGGCGGGGGCGGCTCCGCCTCCGGCAGGAGCGCTCTAAAGGGGCCCCGCCCGGCGGGCGCTGCGGCGGCTGCGGCAGGTACGGGGGGCTGGAACCCACCGGGGCCGGGGAGCGCTCGGGGTCCGTGTGTCTCTGTGCGTGTCTGTCTGTCTCTGTGCGTGTCTGTCTGTCTCTGTGCGTGTCTGTGTTGTCCATCTGTGCCTGTCCGTGCTTCTGTCTGTGTGTCCATGTGTCTTCGTGTCCGTGTCCCCGTCTGTGTGTCTGTGTGTGCGTGTCCGTGTGTCTGTGTGTGCCCGTGTCTCTCCATGTCTCTGTGTATGTCCATGTGTCGGTGTTTCTGTGTCTGTGTGTCTGGACGTCTGTCTGTGTCTGTGCCCATGTCTCTACGTGTCTCTGTGTGTGTCCATGTCTCTGTCTGCCCGTGTGTCCGTGTGTCTGTCTGTGTGTGCATATCTGTGTCTCTCCATGTCTCTGTGTGTGTCTGTGTCTGTATGTCTGTCTGTGTGTGTGCCCATATCTCTGCGTGTCTCTGTGTGAGTGTCCATGTGTGCATGTCTGTGTCTCTGTGTGTCCATCCATATGTGTGTCTGTATGTCCATGTGTGTGTGTCCATGTCTCCGTGTCTCTGTGTGTCTGTCGTGGCTCCCCACAGCCCTCAGGGTGTCCCGGGTGGGACATGGTGTGGGTGGGCTGTGTGGCCGAGCCCACCCATGGGTGGGGGTTTCACTGTGGGATTCGCCTTTCCTGTACCTGCTTCTCCTGATGTCCCGTCGCGGGTGGGGGTGAAATATTCTGGGGGGGAGTTGCTTAAATAAGCGCAGGGTGGGTTGGGGGTGACCCCCACCCACCCCACCCCTGTCAGGGCAGCACTGCTGGGCGCTGAGGCAATGGATGGTCCCAGGGGAAGGTCTGTCCCTTCCACGTGTCACCTGTGCCCATCGGGGGAATGCGAGGTGACCTGGGTGCTCGGGGATGCTCCATGGGGTGACCTGGGCACTTAGAGATGCTCCACGTGGTGATCTGAATGTTTGGGATGTTTTTGTGCGGGCTCCCAGCCCTCCTGAGCTTCCAGCAGACACAATGCTATGTGTGGAAGTGGCAGAAACGCAGGTGATGCATCCCTGGAAACACATCCCTGTGCTTTCCTGCATCCCTGTGCTTTCCTGCTCCCCTGGAGGGGATTTCCCACCCTGCTGGCCGGTGAACAGATGGTGTAATAAAGAAAAACGGCCCTTTAGGAAAGAGGAACTCAGAGCAGCCTCCTGGTGAGTCACATTGCTGGGGATTTCACCTAAAAGCTCCCGGTGTCCTGGAGAGGCAATCTGCAGGAAATTCAGAGTTCTGGGGGGGTCTGTGTGGCTGAGGAGCCCTGCTGGTGCCACCGGTGCCCTGCCCTGGCTCCTCTGTGGGCAGCTTTCTTCAGCCAAAGCTCAGCCTGAAGGTGTGTGGTGGAGTCAGGTGCCTGTCTGCAGTCGGGACAGTCACTCATCATCCTCACAGAGCTTGGAATTTGACTTTTCCTCGTGGTCTCTCTGCTCCAGCATCAGGTAATTTCCCGTGGGCAGTGGTACTGCTGAAGGCAAGACTAGAACAGGAAGTTTTTATTGTTGCCCTTGTTAAAAAGTGGAATTTCTCTAAAAGAGGAAGAGCGGGTTGCTCAGCTTCTGTTTCCTCACTTAATAAATCTTCAAAGGAAACAAAGGAACAAAAGGGCCAGGTTGGAGTTTGGGTGGAGATGAGGAAAGGCAGCGAGATAAGGTGGCAGTTGTCTAGAGCTGCTCGGGACAGTGAAACCTGGAGCAGGATGGATGTGGTGTCTGTACCACTGACAGAAATCAGCCACAGGAAGCCGAGTGGGCTCTGCTGGAAAATGTCGAAAGGCTGAAAACACCCCTCAGTAATTTGAATTTGAGCTGGTGCTGTTGAAGCTCTGTGTGTGTTTTGGGTACTGTTATAAATGACACCTCTGCTCCAGCCCCGCTGACTGTCAGGAATTTGGGTGTTGTCAGACCTGTGTGCTGGTTTTTCAGTGAAGCTCCAATGGAATTGTTCAGGAATTGTTCAACCTCCTGTTCTTCTCGGGCACGGCGCTCCCTCAGAGCACAGAGTGTTTTTTATTTAAATGATTTAAGTGGTCACACAGGTTTAATCAAAGGGGAGGTTTCTCTCCGTGGGTTTTTGTTTGGGTGTGTGTTCTCCATGTTCCTGAACACCTGCAGGATGTCACGGTGTGTTAATTCCTCAGGGAACAGTGTGGGGCAGGAGAGGGGCATTCTGATCCCGTCCTGGTGAGGTGCTCTGAGGGTCACTCCTGGCTCTGGTTAACCATGGAATGGTTTGGGTTGGAATCCCAGAATAGTCTGGGCTGGAAGGGACCTTAAAGAGCATCCAGACCCAATCGTGGAGTGTGTGTGTTTTCCAGGGACTGTGTTTGTAGCTGCTGAGCAGGAGGGAGGGAAGGGCAGAGCTGCAGAGCTGGGGAGAGTGTGGTGTCTGGGAAATCCTCGTTTCTGACCTGAATTTGTTGTATAAAATGCCTGACTGGTTTGGGATCCCTGTGTTCACAAGGGAACCTGCACAACCAGGTCAGCTGTCTGTTCAAGGCCTGGTTGGACAGGGCTTGGAGCAACCTGGTCTCCTTGGAGCTGTCCCCATAGCAGGGGTTGGAATGAGACGAGTTTTAAGGTCCCTCCCAACCCAGACCGTTCTGGGATTCAGTGATTCTCTGATTCCCTGACAGCTGGGCTGAGAACACTCCACCTTCTCCCTTGAACCTTTATTGCTGCATTAAAAGCACAGACAGCAAGAGAAGCAGTAATTAATGCAGAGCTTCCTTCAGGGACACCGGGGAGCCCTGAACCCCCTGGTGTGGGTGCTGGTGGGTGCAGCATTGCACAGAGGGGTCAGGATCAGTGGCAGCTGTTGAGGTTTGTCCCTCCTGGGCTCGTGCTCTGTTTCTCCTTGAGCAAGAGAGGCTGTGGTGGCACCGCTGGTGACACTGCTCAGTCTGGGCTGGGTTGTGCTTTTCCACATGTGGGTTTGGGTTTCTCCAGGCTGGGGAGGGAATTACCCCACTCTGGGCAGCTCTGCCCTACAGAGCTGGGGAGGGAATTACCCCACTCTGGGCAGATCTGGGTGCCTGCCCTGCAGAGATGGGGGGGAATTACCCCACATTGTCAGCTCTGGGTGTCTACCCCCATAGATGGGGAGGGAATTACCCCACTCTGGGCAGCTCTGCCCTACAGAGCTGGGGAGGGAATTACCCTACTTCGGGTAGCTCTGTGTCCCCGCAGGGACAACCCCCCCTCCTCTCACAGCTCTTGTTAAACTCCCCGAATAAACCTCGCTGGTGTCTCAGCCCGGCCCGGGGTGTGGGGCAACACCTGCCTCTTATCTCTGCGCTTCGGAGCTGGGTTTTTTTGGGGACATCGCTCTCGGAGCTGCCGGGAGGGGGGTGAAAGCCCTCCTGGCGTGGTGCCTGGCGGGCTGTAGCGGAGCGTGGCGTGAGAGCGACGTGTCCCTGCGCTGATGAGTAAGCGGAAAGGGGGATGTGCTTTCCTGGGCTGGCGTGGCTTTCCCCTCCCGTCAGAGCCTGCAGCGTGGCTGGCTCGGATTTAATCAGATAAAAGGGCGCTTTCCTTTCGCTCCCGTCGCTCGTCATTGAGACAAACACGCTGCTCGCGTCACCCGATGTAAACGCGGCCAATGCGGGTGCAAAATAGCAGCCTAAAATCCACTTCTTAAAGAGATCGAGGGTAATGAGGTTCATCTCCGATCGGCTTGAAATCCCGTGAAACAATTAAAGCTCGGCCTGGCAACTCCTAAGCGTCCAAGGCTTTTGATGAGGGTAAACCTTAAGTAAAACCAGGCTTTAGAAAGCACTTTGTTTAGGTGATGAAATCCCCCGAGACAAAGTGCTGAAAGCAGCGTAGGAGCCTCCGAGAAAAAGAAAATAATAAAAAATGTAGCTGAAGGAGCTCTGGGGTTTATGAGAACAGGTTCAATGTGGGGTGTCCTGGCTGTGTCCCCAGGGAGAGCCCCGAAACCCACGGCGGGCAGGCGTGGGGCCAGAGCCTCCTTAAGAGGCGGCGGTGTGGGGTGACGAGCCGCTTCCAATTGCGAGGCAGCAGCACATGACATAAGATGCTCCAGATCTGCCTCCTGGGCGCTAGTTTAAAAATAAAGCCCCTTTGCACGGCGGGCTGGGAGAGGAGCGGAGCGGAGCCTGCGGGACGGAGATGCGCTGCGAGGCTGCGGCGCTGCCGGGAGCTGGTGCGGGGAGTCGGGGGGCACGGGCGGCGTGGGGTGGCATCGCTGGGCTCGGGGGGCACGGGCGGCGTGGGGTGGCATCGCTGGGCTCGGGGGGCGCTCCCACAGCTCGGATGTCACGCTGGGCTTTGGGCGGGGGTTTCGTCGGGGTTTTTAATGAACTGTCAGGGTTTATTCGGTCCAGGCTCGAGTTGCGGCGCTTTGGGGCCGCCTCTCTCGTGGAGCTGCACCCGCAGAAAGGGAGGGTTGGGCTGGGTTTTGATGTGGAGCTCCTGTTTTCGCAGGGACGGCGCTGTGTGAGGCGGAGGCACCGATGGCACTTGCGGAACCAGTCCCCGTGGTGGCCTTTTGTCATTCAGCTCCCCCAGGGGACTGCGAGGTGTCGCTGGACAATGTGCTGCTCAACTCTTCACGCAGGTCTGTCTAATTGAAGGTTTTGTTTCATCCGCATGCGTGGTTTGTGCTCGAGTCTTACTTTGGCTAATTAAAATCATTTTGGAAGAGCCTCAGCAGGGACAGCCTGTGCAGTACCTGCACTGATCTCCTGCAACTCCTGGAAGAGGCTGCTCAGATTTACAGGCTAAAGAGCAGATTAGTATTTAAGGGTCTGTATCTCCCCTCAGCATAATGGCATCTAGCTGAATAAAACCTCTTTACCCAAATTTTTTTCAGGCTGCATTGAATTACATGTCGTAAGGGGGAGAAAAAGATGACTTGATTGACTGTGAGGGAAATAGCTGGGGCTTTTTTGCTCATATTACTGGGTCATTTGCATGCTTTGATCATAAAAGCTGGTGGAGAAATGGTGCAGAACTATTGCAACTGAGGATTAATTTGTGCTGAAAAATGTTCTCGATAATGAGGAGGGAGCGTGCAGCTGGGAACATCTCGTAATCCCTTTGGGGGAGATAAAAAACATTATTTACTCGGCTCTGCTTGTTGGCTTGGAGATTAGTTGGGAGAAGCAGTTCTACCTTTGGACAGGATGTGGGATCAGCCTTGTCAGACCTTCTCTGTGCCTTAAATCTTATATTCCCCAAGCAGTAATGGGGGACTGTTCCCTAGAAAATCAGAGCGGCCACAAACCAGAGGGGAGGGATTTCCCCCTCACACGGCAGCTCTGCCGACTTTCCTTCTCCCTGGTCTGGTAGAAAGGGGATAAAACTTGGGATTCCATGGGAGCCCTGCCTGGATTGGGTTGAGGGATTTGTGGGGGATCAGAGGGGCTCCCACCTGCTCCTTTTGCCCCAGAGCTGCCCCTGCAGGGTGTTGGGGTTATTGTGATGTCAGGGCCCTGCAGCCCTTCCAGGAGATCCTGGAGCTGGAGCTGCAACCAAATGTTGTCGTGGGGAAGGGCAACCACCCAGCACTGGCACCTTCGTGATGGTCTGAAGCAAAGGGTAGGGCAAGGCAAGATGGGAAATTTGGGTGTCTGGAGTATAAGCCTGGGTCAGTTAAACCTGGATTTAGTGCTGAGCTTTTGGCCTGGGCAGGGGAACAAGCAGCAGCTGCCTGGTTGGAGGGTGGACCAAATCCCAACTCTCACAGGGTCTGATTCCACTTGGAGGTCTCCAGTGGGATGTGCAACTTGATTATGCCTTGTCCTCATCCTTAGGGCTGGGAGAAAGTCCTTCTTGGACTGGGCTGGAGGAAGAAAACTGTTTTGCAGCCAGGGGCAAGTGGTGCTTCAGCAGGAAGTAAAAGGGTCACTGAGGGCTGGGAGGGGAGTGCCTGGAGCACGTGGGATGTGCCTGTTCCCATTCCCTCACACACATCTGGTGGGAGCCCTGTGGCTTTATTAGGAATATTTAAGAGCAAGATTTGCTGTGAAATCAATTTCCTGCCCCTCTGCAGGAAATCTCTGTGGGTTTCCCCACGGGGAGACTCCAGAGGGGCCCCAGGGCCTTGGGCTCTGCTGCAGACAGGAGATGAGCACCAGATCCATGTGGCCCTTCCTGCCTCCCTCCTCCTCCTCCTCCTCCTCCTCCTCCCAGCTGCAGACTCCGTGTCAGGCACCTGGAGCAGCTCTCTGGAGTGAGATGAGGGCTGGTTTGGGGCTGGTGTGTTTAAGGATCCTGCACTTGGGACAACATGCCTGTGTTCAGAGCCAGCCCAGGCAGAGGCTGCACACTCTGAGGGACCTGAGCCAGGCAGGGCAGCAAGTTCAAAAAGTCACCTGCAGGACTTCAGGAACCACTTTGACATCCAAGGATAGTGAAGTGCAATGAAATGATGGAGCAGACCTGCTCAGCCAGGGATAATTGCTTTTTGCCTTGCAGAACTCCTGAGCCCCACAACATCGAGCCAGGGGAAGATCCCAGCATGGAGAGACATCAGGTGGACTCAGCTGGTCCCACAGGTGAGTGGGGAGAAGTTTGGTCACTGTGGTGTGCACAGAAATGATTCCTGAAGTGGGAGAGGAATTTATCAAACCATAAGGATGGAAGAAGAAACTCAGGTTGCAACTTGGGCTGTCCAGAAGTGTCTCCAACTTAGACTTTGCTGTGCTTTGAGGAGTAAATAAGCAGTGCCAGTGCCTGCTGCTTGTGTGCCAGGTACCACTGCCCTGCTTTCAGTCCTCCTTAAAGGAGGAAAAGTTAAAAATAGCGAGTGTAAGATGCAGGAAGCTGCCACCTCACAGTGCAGGAGCTTCAGGGCAGCAGAGCTCTTACAGGGGGTGGAAGTGGGAAACCAATTTACCAAGATTTCAAAGTGCTTTAGAGGCTTCCAGGCTAAAATACTGGGGGGCCCGTGGCAACCTTGCCAAGAAGAAAAGGTCAAAAACAGAGGTGTGGGAGGGGGTGTAACAGCTCTTGCTCGATACTTGTGTTTGTATTTCTGTTGTGACAGTGAGAAATTTCCAACTTTAAGGTGCTGAACCCTTTTCTTTCCAAGCAGCCCCCTCCCCTCCTGCCTCCAGCCTGTGGACAACAGTTCGGGATGGAGAAGTCAGGCTGAGGATGGAAGAGCAGGGGATAGGCAGTGAACCACCCAAGACTGTCCACCAGCTCTTCCAGGAGACTGTCAATAAATATGGGGACTATTATGCCCTTGCATCCAAAAAAGATGGCCAGTGGGTCAAACTAACCTATAAAATGTACTATGATGAGTGCTGTAAAGCTGCAAAAAGCTTTCTCAAGGTAAGTGTTTGTGGAGTTCTTCTTGTTTGTTGAATCAGGGAATGGTTTGGGTTGGGAGGGACCTCAAAGCCCATCCAGTGCCACCCCTGCCATGGGCAGGGACACCTTCCACCAGCCCAGGCTGCTC
>JAWWMP010000082.1:3285844-3309240 GCA_035047865.1 Dendrocincla tyrannina
GCTTGGAGCAACCTGGGCTAGTGGAAGGTGTCCCTGCCCATGGCAGGGGGTGGAATGAGATGAGCTTTAAGGTCCCTCCCAACCCCAAACCTCCTGGGATTCTGTGAATATGTCCCAGATATGGGAGAACAGCTCTTGTGTCTGACCACAGTCCCACATCTCTCATTCCTGATAATCTGCAGGTCTCCCTTAAAATGACTAAACAGGATGCAAGCAGCAGAAATTGGAAGTTTTAAGGACCCTGTTTCTCCTTTTGCCATTAACCCCATGAGCTTTTCCAGGTGCTGAGGAGGATCCAGCTCTGTGTGCTCTGTGTGCTCAGGGTGCAGTGACTGTCACCGGGATGTGACAAAAGCACACGCCGACAATGGAAAAAAGCAGTCCTGCCTCACATCCCAGCCTCTCCCTTTTGTCAGCATTTAGGCAGCCAAGCATGAGGCCAGTGCAGGGAACTGGACTTGAGGCGGGAAGGAAAAAAAAAAAGAAAAAAGAAGAAAGGACAAGCAAATAGCTGAAAAAAAGCTGAAATGGCAGGAGAAACTCCCTGAGAGTCCCTGAAGCTCCCAGGCCAGGAGCACAAATGGCAGCAGGGCTGGTCCTTTCCACAGCAGCCTCGGTGGAGCTGCAGCCTCAGAGGGTGTTGCACAATCCCCTGGCTGCAGCAGCAAAGCTGATTTAAGAGTTTCCGGGCCCTGGTCCACCTCCAGCTGCTCCTTGGCTTTAGTGGCTCCACACAGGGCTCGGCTGTGCCAGGACAAACCACGGAGCAGCACTGGGAGCAGGGAGAACCCCCAGGGGGGCAGGAACTTCAGGAGGCTGCTCTGCCACTGCATTTTGCAGTTGTGCCCCTGGGCTTCACGTTCCACAGAAACCTCAGCTGCTCTGAGTGGCAGCTGCCACGAGTCCAGGGATTGAGGGGATGGATGGCACCGAAGGGATAATGCAGGACAGGACAGGACAGTCAGGGATCAGCAGAGCACAGGGAGGGCCAGCAGAGCTGAGATGAGGGGCTCACACTTCAGCTAGAAAGCTGAAAGTGGAGAGGAGCTGCCTCTTCTTAGTGCCCAGCCTACACAATTCACCAGTCTGGAAATAAAAGCATAAAATCCCAGAATGGTTTGGGTTAAAAGGAACCTTAAAACCCATGAAGTTCCACCCCCTGCCATGGGCAGGGACACCTTCCACTAGACCAGGTTGCTCCAGGCCCCATCCAGCCTGGCCTTGGACACTTGCAGGGATGTTACTTCTCCACTTTTCTGCAAAGTAACTGGAATTAAAACTTCCCCAATAAACTCTTCCACTGGGAATCCTGCAGAAAAAAATCGTTCCTCACAAACACATCAGTTCTTGCTGTATCATGGTGCTGGTTAAACCCTAACAGAAAATGCCCCACAAGATTTATTCTAGGAAAACAAATCTTTCTAAAAGTGGTCAGGAAGAAGCAGTTCCAAAATTCCCAGGACATTATCCTGTGAATCCTCTTACAAGATATATGGTTTCTTTGTAGCAAATATTAAATACACAAGTTTGGATTTAAGTTGTGTCTTTCCCCTCCTACTTTTTTTTTTTTTGCCTTCTTTTGGAAAATATTTTTTAGCAGACACAGGATGAGGAATGTTCTCAGTTGTAAAAAGGAAAAAAATATTTAGACAGCTTTTAAAAATAGTAGTACAAGAATATAATTTGTTTTATGTTTTACAACACAATTTATTTAGGTTTGGTGGCATGTGGTTGTATTTTGAGCTTCAGCCAATAGCACATTTCTTACAGGCCACGTCAGGAAGAGGGGCTTTATTTACATTTTAATACTGTTGAGTACAAAAATGAAATGATTTCCTCCTTTTCTGATTAAGACCACATTGAACAACATTATGTTATCATAAGCAGTATCTACTGCAGCTCTGCAAATGTCACTGCAAGGGACGAACCAGGGACCACAACCTTAAACTCTGACTTTTAGGTAATTGTGCCTGCAGAGAAATCTACATACAAGTGTGTACCTGAAACAGGAGGTAACCCAGGTAGGGGGAAGGATTAATATTGACAGTATTTTCCAAGAGGAGTTTCATTTGAGATACAACCCAGCCTAAGCATTTACCAACCTGCTTCTCTACCTTCCCTGAGAGAGTATTTTTAACATCTCTTTCAGGCAGAGATTTAAACAGCACCTTTCCAAATTCTGATAAAGGATAAATCCCTACTCACCTCTGACTTGAAAGAAGTTTCATCCTCCGAGTTTGACTCCTCCATTTCCACAGGCTTTTTGATCTCCTTGGCCTCACTCTCAGATTTTACCTTTTCCACTTTGGCATTCATCTTCTCCTTGGTTTGTTTCTTCTCGGGATATGAGGAAGACGAGGTTCTGGGAGATGTCCCCAGGATATTCTTTACCCCTTTGGAGCTACTCTTTTTCTGTTTTTTGGCACTAGGCTTTGGTGACTCCATGTTGGAGGGCCTCTTGCTGGAAGACTTTAACTCCGGCTGTGGCCCCCCCTTTGGAGAAGTGTTCTCCAGTTTGGTCTCCTTCACGGCCAGTTTTGGTTCCTTGAAAGCAGCTTTTGGAGGTGCCTTCTCCTCCTTAGGCAGTTTGTTCTCAGTTGGTTTTCTGGAGGAGTCCTTCAAAGGCTTGTTTTGTTCTCTCTCAAGGTCTTTGGAGGAGTTTTTGCTCTCAGAGTCTTTTCTGGGCCTCTCCCTGTGCTCCTTGGTTACTTTGTGTGGCTTGGATGCTTTGCTGCTCTCCTTGTTTGCATCCTAAAATCCAGCAAGAGAAACATGCAAGTTGGGTAGAAACTGAAGCTCTGAACAGAATGATAAAACACGTCCTCATAAATCACATGGAAACATTTGTTTCCTGCAGAAATCCACCCTCTGATGCCTGAAGTACTTTGCTACCTCCCAGGTAAACATCTATGTTTCCCTAAATCTGACGGACATAAATGGACAGTGGGAACTTGAACATCTGCATTAGGACAGGATGAAACATGTTCCTGTTCCTTTCCAGGGTCTATAAAAGGTCTAGAAACACCTGTAGATGCTGAGTTCAGATTTAATCTGAATGCAAACACACATGAACCCCGAGGGAAACCTGAAGGAAGGGAAGCAGGAAAATATTGTCTCCTTAGCTACTGGCAATTTCCACCAGAGCTTGTGTCAGAGCCCTTTATTTCTCTGCTGTCTTCTGTGTTCCCTAATGCTCAGGCCTGACCAAAATTAAATCAGCCACTAACAGGTAAGTCATCTTCATTCTGTTTCATAACATCAGAAAGCATGACTGAAGTGCCAGAAGTGTTTAGGGCCCCAAAGAACATGGATATCAGAATTGAGTTACAGTGTAAAATGAATTGTTGTTAATATCTGTGACTGCTCAGGCTGATAAAGTGCATGTAGTCTGCTCCAAAACACATTGCCTGGGGATTGTTTCTCCCATGTAAAATTATACAAAAATAGCTTCGGTACATAAGTGGGAAAAAAAAAAAGGAAAAGGTTCTTCAGAAGTCTCTGAACTGGCTGTTGCTGGATGCAAACAGCAGATCTGGAAATCACCAGTTTGACCAAGTGCAGCATATTTTATGTTCTTTATTTACAGCACTGCCCTGAGCAGTTCTAAGGACAGACAAGGGCTGACTCTTCTCTCAGCCTTCCTGCCAACAAATGCAGGGACTTGGAGTAGGGCTGGACATGGCAGACAGCAAAAGAACCACAGAATCCACCTTCAGCATCAAGGGTACAAATCAGAAAGGATTTAATCCCCCTTTATCTGCTACTGCAGATCAGGAGGAAGATACAATTCACCAAAGAATGCCAGTCTTGGCCGTTTAATTTTCTTCTCAAAACTTTCCTGGAGAGAAGTCCATTAAATCTTAAAAAAGCCTCCTGAATTATGGTAAGTTCCAGACCACTGGCTACTGAACTGCAGAGTACAAGGAGGTTTCAGAACTGGAAGCTCCCAGAAACAGCTGCTAAACAGGCTCTCAGCAGCAAGTCCTGAAAGGCTTCTTCACCTCAGGGTGACCCAAAAGTGTGCTGCACTGACCTTTGACCCATGGGAGGGTTTGGTCTTCTTGGGATCAGAGAAGGCCGAGAGAGGTATCGTGGGTAACATTGGATAATCAGGACTTGGCCTTGAAACAGTTTCTGCTCCTTCTGGCATTACCATTACCTGGGAATAAAGAGGAGAAAAATTATGTCTGAGTAAAGTGGCACGGACTATTAACTATTAACACATGATTATGTTAAGCCACTTGCTCAATTAACACACTATTATTCATCCTTTGAAGGTTTGGGTTTTTTTCCCCTCTGCTTAAAGGCCATAAAAAGATATTGTCTATGGAATGCTCAGTTTCAAGGCAACTCCTCAAACACAGCATATTAAACCCACAAAAAATGAAAGGCAACATGCAATATCGAGTATCTTTCCCAAAGGGAATGCCAATATTCTGAGCACAGGCAGGCAATAAAGCTCTGGACAAGAACTGTATGTTCTGCTGTAAATGCTCTCACCCTGAAAAAGGGGAGTGAGATAAATCTGGAAGGAATGAGCAAGCCTTCATTGGTTTAGGAGAAGCTGCATTCAGGGGAAAAAAGGAAAATAAAAAAGCAGGGCTTAGGTCTCTCCCTTGACAAGGTCTTAACACCAAGCACTGAGCTCTATGGAACAATTCCCTTCCTACCTCCCCTGTATTGCCAGAATAATTCTGTGGCAAATTTCCACTGGATAAACAGCATCAAAAGTGATTCACAGTGAAAACCCCCCAGTACACAAGGAACACAGTAATTTACAGTGAAAATCCTGGAAAGCAGTTGATATTCCAGCCCTCCCAGTGCTGAAATGAGCACCTTCCTCTCCGTGCCCAGCTGGCACACAGAGGCACAGCTGGAATATCTGCAGCTCCTGAGACTGATAATCTTCCTCACCACTTTCTATCTTTTCCAGAAGAAAATTTTGCCACCAATTAAGACCATCCTGAATAAAATCCTTGAACAGAACAGTACACATTACTATACAAGGGGCTATCTCAGACTACAGCCAGAATTATGGAATGGTTTGGGTTGGAAGGGTCTTTAAAGTTCATCCCATTCCACCTCCCTGCCATGGGCAGGGACACCTTCCACTAGACCAGGTTGCTCCAAACCCCATCCAACATGGCTTTGACATGAAAAACTGGTGGAAAAACTGGTTAAAAACCTCCTGCACTTTGTGGCTTGTACTGATTTACTCAGATCTTGTAGTTATTTGAGGATCATCCTTTAGTCTATCACTGCATATTACTTTCCCAGAGGTAAGAGTTTGTGCACTGTAGCAACCCATATCTTATTGTGCCTTCAAGGGGATATCTATTTTTGACTCCCACATCTGTTTTCACTCTATATTCTCATATTTTTCATTATTTTTTTTTGTTATCTAAGCCACAAGTAGCCGATCCCAGGTTTAGAGGACATTTATTGACCAGGAAGGACTAACTATTAAACTAAATAAAATGAGTCAGGAAAAAGCTGAAAGCCCCTCTCTTTCCTTGAGCTTTTCTGTGCTGATCCAGCTCCCAGCACCAGGAAGGTGCCAGACAACTGCAGCTGCCTGATGGACAGCCTGCACCATCCACAGCAGATCTCCATTTCCAGAGGGGTTTTAGTGCTTTGATATTAATGGCCACATTTAACTTGAAAAATGAAGTGCCACTAATCACACTAGCAATGGGTTTGTTCTGCTTCAAGGGCTGCAGTTGTATAACCATGAGTGAAAACTGGTTGGGTCATCCCTCAGATGAACCAAGAAAACTACGTGAAGCCTGGAAAACAAACCTCAGAGCAAAACAAGCTCCCTCCACTTTTTAGGAGACCCTCTTAGGACCCCAAATCCCTTTGGCACTTACCCCTCCAGCCTTAATGAGTTTACGCCTGAATTCCTTGGTGGGGTTGTTGAAAGTCAGTTTCTCACAACGAAGGTGGTTCACAGGTGGATTTCCCTCCAAATTTAGGAACAGGTCGTATGTGAAACAAACCTTTTTCGGCTCCTCCTGAAAACAAGAAAGACTTTGGGAAAGAGGAAGAAGTTTGGCAAGCACATGGAGTCTTGAGGACCCAAAGAGTCACTCCTGAAAATCCCAAATAAACCACTAAGTGCTGCATTCATGGAGTTTTTCATAATGAGATCAGAGAGCTGGAAATTAAACTATTTATGCCTGAAGTTAACATAGTGTTCACCAAGAACTCAAGCATGAAGCTTCCCACTGCAAAAGCAACACACAGGCATGAATTTTGAGTGAAAATTGTCTATTTAAAGCTGTTCAAGTCTTGCCACAAAAGCAGATTCACAAGCTCTATCCACTATTCTGTTTCCAGCAAAATTCAGATCCTATCTCCTTTGGGAAGCAACTCTAAGTATCAATATTAAGAAAAGCATAATCCTTTCTCAGAGAAGGAACAACTTCTGAACTCCCAGGATCTCTGCGGGTACCGAGAAAAGATTAAATGCAACGGGAAAAGGATGACTTGGTTTGCAAAATCCTTTTCAATATGCATATTGCAGAGGCTGAATGGGAAGATATGCCAGGCTTTTGAACTTTCCAAGGGCACTTTCACCCAAGCAATCCCGAGTTTGTATGCACACTGGGGATCATCTGCGCCTCACTGCTTCTGTTCCACCTGCTGCATCTGCAGCACAGAATGGAAGAAACCTCCTCCTTCCCTTTCCCCCCCTCCCTGCCCCTCCCCTCCTGAAATTGCCAACGTTGCAGACTCCATCTGTGGATATTCCAAAGATCCACAGCACGCTGCCTGGTGTTCTCTTGTCTCCCAGCATTTCCAAACTGGAAACTAAACGTGGCAGGAGAGAGACTCTCCTGCAAAGCCCGGCGAGCCCAGCAGTACCCTCGGTGTTTCCATGAATGCATCCCACATGCCCTGCTCGCTGTGCAACATCCAGCAGCTGCACAGCAGCCTCTTCCAGGATTCCTCTCCAGCAGCTCCATTTCCTGCTGCAGTTGCATTGTTGGATGGGAACAGACGCCGCAGGCTCCCAGCCCGAGCCATTAGATTTGCTGAAAATAGGTTGGAGCATCCAAGGGCTCCAGACCACCCCGAGGATCCCTGCTGTTTGCTCTGTGGATGTGGAGCTGCAGAGGCCACTGCTTGGGCAGACTGCACCTCTCCTCATACAAAGGGGGGAAACTACACCTGGTTTATATCAGAATCAGCACCCTGAGCTTATCTGGGAGTCAGAGTTGGTTCTAAACCCCACACAGGGGCAGGGAGATAGCGAGTCTCAGATTAACGTGCTGCCAACGCCAAGGTCTGCAGAGCCTCTCTTGGGAAAGTCCTGAAGAACCCACACTCTCCCAAAAAGGGTTCAGTGTTTACTAAAACAGATAAATGGGAAGAAAAAGAAAAATCCTTGCAAAATTCACTGCCCTGTCATTTTCCCCCTTTCCATGACCGTTCTCATTAACAGAATCATTAGTGAGCTCTGCGTGTGCACTCGCTGCAGTTCAAACAGCAGCTGCACAGGGTCCCTCAAAGTCTAATAAACTGAAATGAAGGATGAATAGAAATCCAAATGTGGCCTAATAATGGTTTCTAAAATGCTTTTCCCGGTTTACAAGAGAGTAAATATGTCTTGGATATATTAGCAAAGGCAGGCTTTGGTCAAAAGCTGTTTTGCCACCCCATTACCAGCTCTGCTTTGTCATTTGTTTGCTTTCTGAGCAGGACAGAGGCAGCAGATCCCTCTCCCCCTCACCTTGGGTATCCCATTTTTTATAGAGACTCAAAAGCACAGAAGCACACAAACATTTATTGCGTCTCAGTTGAATTTTTGTAAAATTAAGGCAGTTTTTCAATGTGATTTTTCTCCAATTCAGAGACTGCCCTGGGAAGGAGCCCCAGCCGAGAGCCCTGATCATTAAAATCCCCTTTGTATCCCCCAGGCCATGAGGAGCCCCCGCCCCCCCAAGTGAATAGTTGAGATTACAGCACTCCTAAAAGAACCACCACAAAAGTCTCAAAGCAAAAAGCTACAAATAAACATTCTTTCCTTTACTGCCCTCACTGCCCAGCTAATGATTACAGCTCGAGCCACTCCAAAGCTTAATCCATCCGGTCCTCCCTAAAAGGTTCTTCCCTCCAAACAACCATCAAGGGGGGAAGGGGGGACAAAACCAAGGGAAGTCTCTCTCAATTGACCTGGACCTACCCATCTTTAAACGGAAAGTCAGGCTGAATCCACAGTGCCACACTTCAAAGCCTTTCTAAATACAGTGTTGGGGTGCACACATACTGATGCTTGGAGCTGTCATCCAGTGTGGGTTCTTTCTCACCCTACAAACTTTGGTCCAGACAGTCCTACAACATCACTTCAGGTATTCCTGATTGAGTAGCAACTATACACACAAGCCAAGCTTTACTCTGAGATGATTCCACCTTCTGATATTCAGCCCTTGATATCAACCATTAATACTGAACATGGCAGAGACTTACTTTCTCTGGATATGTTGCTCCCCAAGATCATAAGCTTTTCTGAAGGTGAAGAGTCCTCCTCCCAAGCAAAGCTTTAGAAAGGATGGATCACATCCATCTCTACCTGGTAGATATCAGTTATTTAAAATTCAATGGTCAATTTGGACATGAAATGGTTAAGCTGGTTCAGGGGAGATGTCTCAGCAAGGCACCTTAGAACCTCACTTTGCATCTGCCCCTTAAATCTCAGGATGCCAGAGGAGTAAACTACGAGTGTGGATCACAAAGCCAGGGCCAAGCTTTTATTTGCAGCTGCTGTAAACTTCCCTTCATCCCGTGAATCCCCCTATTCCACCTCCAATCTCCCAAGCAGGGTACATTAGGTTTTATTTTTACTGCTTCCTGTCTGCACCGACTGCCACTGCGCTGTTACGAGCACTGAAGCTGCTTTATTTTCCCTTTGAGTTCTCAAGTAATGGGTTAAAGTTCTTCTGGCACTTTTCTTCGTAAGAGGAGGAATTTTTCAAAGTCTTTTGTTAAAATTTCCTTGTCTTGTTTTTAAGGCAGGGTGTGCCCTTTGCCACTTAACACAAATCAAAAGAATTTCACTGGTAGCGTGCGCATAAAGCTCATAAATCACTTTTAGAAAGCCATAAAACAAAATTATCTACAAAAATCTAGCACACCAAGGAAGCAGGCTCATGGTTATTCAATAACTATAACATCTAACACCACTTCCCTTTTGCCATAGATCCAGCCTGACAGAGTCATTTATCCGGAACGTCTGTATAAATGAAACCCCCTTCCCAGGCTTGTACAACCCGTCTGACTGGTCTTCCACCCGCTGCCAGACAGGACATTTAAAAGTGAATAGCCCAATATTCAGTTTTTGAAGCAAGTAGCCTTGTGTTCCACTCAGGAGACCATGAACCACCCTTGTCTTTTCTGTGATTCTTCAGGGTTAAGTAAAAGAACAGAGAACAGCGTTTTGGACTCTCTCCACAGCAGAAAGAATTCTTTGCTTGAAAATTAGGTTTTCCTGATGTATTTTTATACTCACTGCTCCAAGACAGGCATCTAATAATCTCCTATCTCTTACAAATAGATGATATGATGCTGCATGGCTGGTAAAGCTACTGTGTTTGCAAACTCATCCTTGCCAGGGACTGCAAATATATATAGATATATACACACACATTTTCAGCATATGGAAGCCCCACACTAAATGGCTACTGAAACACACACAGCTCAAGAAAGCCCTGCTCAGATGAAGGAATGAGTAAACTGATAATACATATTAATTTCTGACAGGAAAAGGGACCAAAAAATTATTCACTTCCCAGCAGCAGCACAAATGGAAGCGCTGCAGGTTTGGTAAGCAAGATGATACAGAACAGAGCTAAAAAACATGAGCAGCAAATGGTCCCCCCCTTAAAGGCCAGACAAAATGACAAGTTTTACTCTTTCCACAACTCTCAGCAATGCTGAGTCAATACTAGCAGGTTAAAGCTACTCCTCCTTTTCTCAAACCTGTGCAGACCCTGGCCCAAGAACAGCAAGTTGTGTAAAATCAAGTATCTTGTGCAAACATGGGCTCTTCAACCTTCCTTGGGACTATTTCCCAGGCCAGTATTTGCCACAACCTTCCTTGGGACTATTTCCCAGGCCAGTATTTGCCATAACCTTTCTTGGGAGTGTTTCCCAGGCCAATATTTGCCATAACCTTTCTTGGGAGTGTTTCCCAGGCCAATATTTGCCATAACCTTCCTTGGGAGTGTTTCCCAGGCCAGTATTTGCCACAACCTTCCTTGAGAGTGTTTCCCAGGCCAGTATTTGCCATAACCTTCCTTGGAAGTGTTTCCCAGGCCAACACTTGCCACAACCTTTCTTGGGAGTGTTTCCCAGGCCAGTCCCTTCCTGATGGCACAGTCCTGACACCACTTGTAACTGATCCTGTTTCACCTCCCCTGCCATATGTGCAGCCCACCTACATCTCCACTGAGTTTCTACTTTGATACACCAAGAATTTTTCCCTTCACCAATATTTCTCTATTTATTTCCTGCACCCCACCTATAAATGTTGCAGAAGGGGTAAAATATGCATGTTTTTCTTTTGAGCCTCACTGGAAAAATCAAACGGATTTCTCTGCTTTCTTTGCTTATCTCCTCCTCGCTAATAGGAAAAGCCCAAGTTCCATGTATCCATTATGTAAATCTTGGAAGGCTTTTATCTCTAGCATGAAAATTGGGAGGTGGCATCTTTAAAGAGACTTTAATACACATCTTATCCATGTTGCATTAATATCATCTGCCTTATATCAGAGTAACGTGAAAATATACTAGACCTTTCGCTTTGTTGGGGTGGATTGATCTAATTTGATTAGGATGCAAAAAATGTCACAGGGGATGAATACCAAAGTCAGACCTGTATTACAGCCTCCAGATCACAACATGTACCACTCTAAGAGATTTATTTAGAGACAACAATGAGAAAAGCCTCCAGACTGTTGAAATTGAAGGGGAGAGGGAAGGGGAAGAGCAGGAGAAAAACAGCAACGCATTTGTTGTACCCGGTTTGTATCGATTCGAGCACCAGAAGCCACTAACAGCAGCCCTCGTTACAGGAACACAAAGGATTTCAAAACAAAAATAGCACACTAACAGTTCCAGTCCAAATGATCTGCTGTCATTAGTCAACTCTGCTTTCAAAAGCTTTATCAATCAACCTGCTGAGCCCTGGCCATTTGTTTTTCAGGATCAGTTACAGCAGCAAAGGCTCGGCCGGTATTAAATGAGTCCTGTGGCCACACAGCCCACTCAGCCCTGGCTGCCCAGGCTCACAGCAATATTCACAATTTATATTCTGTAATCCAAATGACAAGGCTGAGAAAGCACCTACTTATGGAGGAACTGAAGTGCAGCACAGGAAGGACAAACACAGGCCAACAACATTCGTGGAGGACAAGAACAGGCTCTTACACCTCTTTTACACTCTGCTGACACTCCCCTGTCTGACAGAAAGGCACCAAAAGCTTCAGGGGGGCCAAGAGCACTGACTGCTGCTCCAGACACACACCAGCAATAACAGAGTACTCCAACACAAAGAGTTAATGGGCAATTTTATGCCAAGTTCCTTAAAAAACCCCTCATGAAGCTCATTAAAACCATTCTTAAAACTGTTCCTTCACAGCCACAGGTCAGGGTTTCTGTAGCCAAAGAGAGTCCACGGGCTCTGACAGCCAGGGTTTGCCATTGCAGTAACAATCAACACAAGGAAAGGACATGGCTAAGAAAGGAGGCTTAAACTGGGGGAAAAAAACCCATTTCAGCCAACCATGGCAAAGATCAACGTCCACAGATTAGTTCACTCTCTCTTGAAATCCTTTCTCTTCTCACCTTTACAAAGCTAAACATGCATTGATAAACAAATCCCAAAGCCTCTGTAACTCTGGTTTCAGCCCAGGACACACATCAATAAAAACGTGTCAGAATGTGGGCAGCATTTGGCCACAACACCCCCCCGACCCCTCCAGCCACCTCCAAAGAGCCTTTCCTCCCCAGTCCCAGAACCAATCCATAACATCTACTTGAAGACAGTTCCTCAAGGATGAGTCCCAAATGCTGTAATTAATTCAGAACAATAAATGCTCCACACACACCAGCTGATCCCCACCAGTGTCAACAGGTTTACACAGATCAGAGGGAACACGTGGTCTTGAAGTACTGAAGACACTGATTTATTTGGTGCTTTAACACCACATTCTTTAATTCAGGAGAACACAGGCTGTATCCTAAGCCTTTGCCACTCCTCCTCCTCTTTCCCTATCTTTTTAATTTCTGCTATATCCCAGCCTTTGCATTTCTATCTTTGCAGAAGTATTTAGCTCTTACATCTCCTTACTGAAAAAAATCAGAGCTCTTACAATTCCGGGATGGCATTATCACTGGGCAATGGTGGATACAGGAACCTAATTCTTCACATAGAATCCTGGAATATCCTGAGCTGGAAGGGACCCACAGGGGTCATCAATCCAAGCCCTGGCCCTGCACAGACACCCCAACAATCCTGCCCTGTCCCTTAGAGCTTTGTCCAAACTCTCCTCCTGGAGCTCTGGCAGCCTTGGGGCCCTGCCCACTGCCCTGGGGGAAGAACCTTTTCCTGATATCCATCCTAAACCTCCCCTGACACAGCTCCAGCCATTCCCTCAGCTCCTGTCACTCATCACCACATCAGCAGCAGCTTCTGAGGTTTCCAGCAGTCTTAAGTTCATGGCTGAATCTGGGAAGATGTCTCTGTTCCAAACATGTGCTGGAAGGTGGAACCATCACCTGGTCCCTCAACCACATCGTGCCCTAATTAAATGCTGCCTGAAACTCCTTAATGAGCAATTTGTCCATCAGCTTAAAAATGGAAAAGAACTTCCCCAGAACACATGGAACTAAAAACCAAGGCAAAGATGAGTATTATGAAGATCTGTAGATTTTAAAACATGTGTGCAATTCAACCTGTTCTCCTATTTATTTGTCACGTTTCTGAAGACCAGAATGCCAGGAACAAAGCTTCTTCTCCTAAATTAACTGCTCCTTCCATTGTTTCCAGGGAGAACAGAGCCCACCTATTTCCCTTATTTATAAAAGCCACCCCTATGCTCAGTGCTGGGGAACAACTCTGCAGTCACGTGTGTGGAGGAACAATGAGAAGGGATGACCCCAGTGGGTGGGAAACCAAGTCCCAGGCAAAAAAGCTGCCAGTTCCATATTCCTTCAGGAACACAAAAATATAAAGGGCAGAGAAAAAAAGAAAACATAGGAATGCAGATGGCAGTCAGTGCAAACTAGAGCACCTACAAAAAAACCACACAGAAATGAGAGAGATCTGAGGATTTGTGAAAGACAAACTGCAGCAGAAAGGGAAGTGTGAGGAAAGACTGGGTGAAGAAAGAAAGGGAAAATAAAAGAGGAGGACTAACACAGTTCCCCCCTCACAGTCATTAGAGGTTCCACTTACAAGGAATCAGCATGGAGGAGTTCACATTGTTTGGTCGGGAATGTAAAAGATTTTGAACCTGACTTATACTAACATTTAGTACAGAAGGAGAGTTTTCAGATTCCCACCTAAAACCTCAGGAAAGCCACCAGAAGAAAAACTGCTTTTAGGCTTAGGAGGGGTTTTTGTTGCATTCAAGTCATAGTTTTTGGTGTTTGCCAAAAAAGCTGCTTTTATCAACAACTTTCACCCTCTGACTGCCATTTCTCTTCACAGCCTTCTGGCTTCCTCTACCCACCCAAAAAATAACTTGTGGGGAAAGCATTCCCAGGTTTAGGAGACCAGTCTGTCTTCTTGTGGTTCAGTCCCATTATCTGGTTCATTACTCCAGCTCATAAAGTGGGGTCAGGGCAATGCAGTAGGCCAAAAAACCAAACTGAAATGCTAATTATTCCCCAAATGACACTGTCAGGAGAGTATCCTGTGCTGGACTGGGGTCAGAAGGAAACGCCAGACTGATATTTGTGGGAGGCACATGGAAAAGATGAAGAGAAGCTAAACAGAATTAATTTTACATATATAACATATATATGTGGTCTGCTGTCAACACACATGGGGTAATGGCTTGTTCCTGGAGGGCTGAGGGGTGGGTGAGAGCACAGATTACAGTGATGTGGCTCAGTGGTCACATTTTTAGTTTATTTTATCTGGGTTCCCTCTTAGGGGCAAGAAGAAAAACATTATTTTTTATTTTATTATTTAAGCAGTAATCAGACCCAGAAAGCTTCATTATTCGTGTTTAACAAAACAATTTAACTGAAACTGAGGTAATATGAACACAAGAGCCCAATTCCCTGTTTTCATAACCTTCTCCAAGTCTTGCAGCACGTGACCTCTGTGGTAAGACTTAAAGCAAGCAATAAATCCCAAATTTTAACTTTCATATGCTTGTTGGCAATGCATCTTAAGACTTAAAATATTTAGTGTTTTCTTTTTGGAAGAGCAGCGAATCAGAACAAGGGTATCTTTAACACAGCTCTAAATACTTGTCCTAGACATGCAAATGTGTCTACAAATTTCATACCTATACAGTTAACTTAATAAGATTTCAAGTTAAAAAGTGGATTTTTTTACTATATTGGCAACACGGTATTTACAAATGTTTACAAAACGAGTGGTTTATGTTTATTTACTTCCATATGCACATGAAGTGGTTTAAGCTGCTTTAATATTCTCCACGTTAAAGCAGCTACAAGTGGTACAATCTCTGCTCAGAATCTCTAGGACCATCCACTGTCCTGATATCACCTTTCTATGCAATTCCATTTCTGCCAAAAGCTTTCTTTTGAAGTCTGGCAGGAGCTTCCAACTCCCAGTTAAATTCTATTTATTAGACTAATAAAAAACACACACATAAAACAGTCACATAATTTAAAGTCTTTCTGTCAGGCAGTTTCAGGCTCTGGCACAGCTCAAAACAATTAGAAGACCAGAAATCAGATTCTACCTTATTTTTGAAGTGCACTTCAATGGGCATAATGAAGCCAGCGTAGCCAGACTCCTCCACCTTGTAGGGGGGCTCCTTGCACACTGAAAGAGAACAAATAAATGTGAACTTGCAATTTAGCACAACTTCGTCGGAGCCAAAAAGGAGCTGCAAGAGGAGAAATGGGCCCCTGAGAACTCAGGACACAGTTAAAACACTGACCTTTGTGGAGAAAACCACACAGAATAAGATGGTGGCCACAGGCTTAGTTAGGAACATGAAAAATCTGTTCTTAGCTCCTCCCATGGAAAGGAAACATAAAACACTCCAGGCCAGAGCCTCTGTGAGATTCTTCCCCCCCTCTGCAGTGAGATACAATTACATTTCTGGGCTGTTCCACAACAATGCAAACTGCCAGCTCAAGCTGAAGGAGAGGCAAGAAAAGGCCAAGACCCAAAAGGTGGAACAGCACAGAAAGGTAAAATCTACTTTGATGCTCATATTTATTAATCAAAACACTACAACAGGCAAGCAGATGATGATTTTTTCCCTGAAATACTCCCCTGCAATCCTCAATCCTCATAATTAGGTAACAGGCTGCTTCCCCCAAAGGTTCACAAACCTGAAGGGCAGGTGAGCACTGCTATTTATTCCCCACACAAGGAAACACAAGGAGGAAGGTGAACCAGTTTGCTGCTAAGGTCAGAGCTGCTTACTGCAGCAACAGCAATTAGAAAAGTTAATTGCTTCAGAGAAATGAATCTGGGTGTTTCCTGCCTCGGTTGCCCCTGTCCCGCTACCTGGTATAGCTTCCTGCTCCTGAATCCTTCCTATCCCCCAGCACTGCATTTCAGGATGGGGATATCTCACTCAAAGGATTCCAGGATCATTTATTTGGCCATGACGTAGCAACACACAACAGCTGCCAGAAGAAACATGAGACCCACAGAGATGTTCTCCCTCCCAGGAACTGGATGCACTTGCATATAATTTATGCACTACAATATATGTAAATAAAGTCAATTAAGTAATTAGAGGAATTCAGTGCAAACCTTTTGAGTTTCTCATAAGAATTCCAAGTAATTAATATGATTAGGAAACAGTACATCAAACCTAAAAGCACACAAATTATTTTCCTTTAATGTAGATGTATTATCCCCAGCTCTAAGCACTTTTACCATCATTAAGGTGCTGGAAAGCAGCACTCAAAATTCAACTGTGAAAAAAAGGCAGAGCTAAAAATAATAAAAACCTCTAGACTTGCTTTAACTTGAATTTTATATGAGAACCCTGTCATTTAGAGGGAAAAACCCAAAATCAAAGAGCAGTGCCAATATGGCAGCAGGAATCTCAAGCCTATCTGCCAAGCAGCCTTTGTTCCTCTGCCACTCTGTTCTGACAAATTCCAGTGACTCCAGGAGCAATCTGCCAGC
The DNA here is from genome assembly GCA_035047865.1 of Dendrocincla tyrannina. Classification (NCBI taxonomy): domain Eukaryota; kingdom Metazoa; phylum Chordata; class Aves; order Passeriformes; family Dendrocolaptidae; genus Dendrocincla; species Dendrocincla tyrannina. The sequence goes on from JAWWMP010000082.1 coordinate 3,302,202, forward strand.
AGCACGAGCCCACCTTCAGCACCAGGATCTGCTCCAAGTGAGAGGCAACCAGCTGAAGAAACCCTTCAAACAAACCTAGCAATGGGATGCACATGCCACAGTATTTACACACAACTCACACACCCTTTGGTCAAAGGCATGCTGGCCTTAGGAGGGAGCTCCAGGAAGCATGGAAAACACAGGGACTGGGAAAAAATACTGCTGTGCAGGTAGATGATACAGCCATCAGACTGAGCAAAGGCCAGGGTTTTACACCACCAGAGGACAGGGTTAGATGGGATATTAGGAAGGAATTCTGCCTTGCGAGGGTGGGCAGGCCCTGGCACAGGTTGGGCAGAGAAGCTGCGGTTGCCCCATCCCTGAAAGTGTCCAAGGCCAGGTTGGACAGGGCTCAGAGCAACCTGGGACAGTGAAAGGTGCCCCTGCCCATGGCATGGGATGGGACTGGATGATATTTAAGGTCCCTTTCAACCCAAATCATTCCATGATTTTATGTATTCTCCCAATGCAGTTGTTTGTAATAAATTAATTACACCAGATGACAAGAACTGTAACCCAGCAGATTGCCACTTTTATTCTATAAATTAGCTTTCAGCTCAGCACTGCACTTGCTTATCATACATCAGTTTTACTACATCAGTTTGAAGGAGACATTAACACATTCCAGATTCACATTCTTGTGAGCTGAGCACCTTTGAGTTACTTTCCACTGTGAACTCTCACAAATAACCAATGTCACAGGTTGTGCTACAACATCCTAAGTGTCCTTCTTCTAAAACAATATTTCCAAAGTAATATTACAAAGTAATTTACAGCAATACTCACAGGCAGCTTGTATTTCTTAAAACAGCAACAGTGCAGCTGCAGTTATACAATCTTACACAGAAGTAACTCTGCAGTGCCCCCCAAAAGGGCAATTCCTGCTCCTCCACCTCACCCTTGTGAATTCCTGCTGCCCCGTGCCAAGAATAAAGGTTAATTTTGCTACACAGTCAGAAAGCAAAGACATAAAATAACACTACAACGTGTATACTCTCCCCAGCCACACTAAATGCACAGGGCTTGCAGCTGGAATGTACAGCCAGGGGCAAAGGGACCATCACCCTTTGACATCACTGATTTCTGCCGGGCTAATCTACCTGAACTGGCACCTGGGGCTAGAAATGGCACAAATGCAGGACCAGTGCAAAGCTCTACACACCCCAGTACACACACAAGCCCAGGATTCGAGCATCTCTCATGAATCACGCGCTTTCAGCTTTTGCTGGCAAATTCCAACAATTCAAACCCATCTCTCCCATTCTGCAACATGAATTATCTTCTGCTGTCACTTGTGTCTTGAGAACCTGCAAGTACTAATGCTTAAATAAGAGGAGAAAGCACCTCACCTCCTGCCCTTTCACCAGAGGAAAGGTCTCATTCTCCCTGACCTTCCTCAAACAGAGTCAGGAAAGGTTAAAGCTGCAGCGCACACAATGGGCATTTCACTCCTCTTTAAGGAGCTATTTTAAAGAAAAGTGACAGTCCAAGACAACCCTAACTTGCAAACTGCTCTTTCATACAGAGAACACCTAATAATACACCTTCAAACATCCACTCACCTCGCTTGGGTTTCGGGAAGCTCTCATGTAGCCGAAAGACCACGCGTTCCACAAAATGCTGGATGTCACACTGCTCGGGGCCACGGACAAACACCATCCAGTCATGGGTGAACCCCTCTGTGGTGGGCTTCTTCCTCAGTTGGGCTCGGTGCCCCAGCTCCAGCTTGACTTGCACCGTGCACTGTTTTAGGACAGAGGCAGGACCATCAGCAAAAGGAAACAGTTCCCGTGTTACAAAGAGCCCTGAGAGCCCCCGCCGACAGCAGACCCGGGGGGGGAACACAACAGGCTCCAGGCAGAGGTCAGCCTCGGCCTGAAAACCAGTGCTGTCCAAAGAAAAGGTATCACAAAAATAGCTCCCGGCACCATTTCACACCTATTTCCCCCCTAATATTAACACTGCAGAGAAAGCAGCTATGGAAGGATTGGTTTCTCTACCTCACTTATCAGTTAAATTGTCAGCAAAGTCCTAATTGAGGAATCTTTATTTCTAGAAAGTGTCAGAGACAGAACTCGATGTTCACAGCTTACAGAATTCACAGCACTGAGAGAAAACTAATTTTGAAACTGGAAAAATCAGATCATGAATCGGTGGTTTAGGATATTCTCTAGAATATATCACCTGCCAGAATAAAACTGTGTTTCCTGTATTCTGAATACATTTCAGTAATGCATTTTCAAAGACAAAGTTATCATATCTGCCTGCACAATGTCCAACACTAAACTGACCTAATTCTGATTTGCACTCCCAAATCCTACTCTAATCACTAACAGAGAAGGTGTATTCTGTGTGCTGCTCAAAGCAAAAAATCCCATTAAATGTCTTAAAGAAATTAATGGTGAAGATCCACATATTATTGCAGACTTCAGTCAGGAGAAAGGAAATGAATTAAACACATGTAAGGGAGGAAAGGGATTCAGACACAAGATAAATCAAGGAAACGTTAGGGCCAGATTTGTAGAGACAGGGAATAACACCCAAGGTATCCGACTTTTGTGCATATTTGTTACACAAACCAGAGCAGCAGCACTGGGATTCCAAACTGTACCTATCAAAATCCAGCTTCAGCACCAGGAGGTTTATAGAAAAGGGGCAGCTCTTAGTCCCTACCCTGTTCTTCACTTCAGGCTTGAAAATAAGTGTCTTGTTCTTCCTGGCAGGTCCCAATTACCAAGGGGAGAGGCAACATTATTTGTCATTACCTATATTACATGTTGACCTGCAGCCAAACCAAGGGCATGATGTTAAGACAATGAACATGGAAAGAGAAAGCTTCCTGAGCTCTGGCCAAACGTTTAGGAAAGGCACCATCCTTATCTTCCCACTGCCACAAGGAGCGTGATCACAATTAACGCTTGAAAAATATTTTGCATCGCCAACCCGACTTTTGATTTTCAGAGCATCGTGCTCAAAAAGCACAAGTCACTCCACCTCAGTGTTCTTGTCTTTGTAAAAAGCTCTCACAGGAGGTCTGCAGAGCACCAGGCATCAAAGCCTGACCTCCCAAATTGCAGCCCAGTTCCAATTTCAACCATAAGCCTTAACACACTCTTTCAGGCAGTTTAAATCCTTACAGCAAAATACCTTCAGCTGCCATCCAACGCATCAATTCTAAGGCTCGGGGACAAACTCATCTAATTAATTCCTTCACTACAGCATTTCTTAGGGATGCCTTCCTCTGCAAGTTCCCTTGGCAGGCCATTTTTTCTCCTGTTCTTACGGCTTATCTACCCCGGCTCCATCTCACTCCTGCGCTGAAAACGAAGGAGCAGGGCCGGCTGTTCTTTCATGTCGCATTAAGGACTAAGAAGAAAGGCAAGGTGTGCTTCACCCGGAGCACAGCAATCCTGGGAAAGCATTCTGTGGAGACAGCCTGCCCAAATCCTAAGCTCGCGCTGGAGTGTGCCTGCAGGCCTGCTTTATCTGGGATGCTTCCCACAGTGCTCGCATCCCCTGAGCCAGCCTGTGCCGCAGCCTCACGTTATCGATTCCATAATTACCCTTTAAATCCTGCTACTGTTGCCAGTTACTACCCCTCTCCTGAGAAGTGCAAATGACTGTCAGGCTACAAAATCTGCCTTTCCGAGTCGAAACGGCTGAGAAATTGTAGCTGAGAACCAGATGGGGCTGTGTGGAAGAGACAGAAATTAAACATAAAGGAGAACTGTTTAACTGAGAGTGAAAGTTGTACTTGCTGCACTCCTCACACCCCGCTCCAATTAACAATCGCTGAGAATTAAGCCAGAAGTTGAAACACATTTGAAAATAAGACCTCCCGACATAACCAACATCCAAAGTTGCTTCGCTGAAAATGGAGGGTTTTTTCCTTTTTTCCAAGCGTGTCTCTCAACAAAGGGAAATCAGGATCCTATTCAAACAATTTGTAATAATACAAAGGAGCCTGCTTTCAACTCCTCAATAAACATTCTGAAGGCTGCTCTGGTTTTTGTTTGATGTGCTAATTGCCTGAAAGCCATCAGCAGCTCCCATTCCCGCTCCTCCGGGTGATTATCCGGGCTAGCGGGGCTCATTCCCGAACCTCAGCCCGGGAGGTACCTGTTACGGCTCCCGCGCACACAAAAGGCTCCCCAGCCACATCACCTCAGGTAAACTTCCAGCATCCAGCCTGGAACGGCAGGGACTCTCCCGGTGGCATTAACCCTTCCCGGTGGCATTAACCCTTCCCAGGGAGGCTCGGGGGGGGTCTCACGGCCGGCACCTCCCTCCCCGTCCATAATCCCGGGCAGGAATTTGCGGGAAATGCTGCTGCCACCCCCCGCCGCGGGCGAGGCTGCAGCGGCCGCCCATGGAGGGGCCAGGGCTGAGACCCCCCAAAACGGAGGGCGAGGAGGTGTGACCCCCCAAATGGGGAGTGAGGAGGAAATGTGTCCCTCAGATAAGGGGTGGGCACGATGTGTGCCTCCAAAATGGGGAGTGAGATGTGCCCTTCAAATGAGGAGTGGGGAGGAGGTGTGACCCTCCCCAAGGGGTGAGTGGGGAGGAGTGTGACCCCAAATGGGGAGTAGGGAGGAAAGGAGCCCCTCAAATAAGGGATGGAGGGGAGGTGTGACCCCAAATGGGGAGGAGGAAAGGAGCCCCTCAAATAAGGGACGGAGGGGAGGTGTGACCCCAAATGGGGAGTAGGGAGGAAGGGTGCCCCTCAAATGAGGGATGGAGAGGAGGCATGACCCCCAAAAGGGGTGAGTGGGGAAGAGGTGTGACCCCCAAAATGGGGAGTGAGGAGGAAAGGAGGCCCTCAAATGAGGGGTGGGGAGGAGGTGTGACCCCCACAAAGTGAATTGAGAAGGAGGTGTGCCCCCCTAAAGGGAATTAGGGAGGAGGTGTGTCCCCTCAAAGGGCTGCAGAGAGCTGTGACCCCTCAAAAGGGCTTCAGATCGGCCCCCTCAAAAGGGTGTGGGGAGGAGGTGTGACCCCTGAAAATGGGGGATGTGTGCCCTCACAAAGGGGTGGGAGAAGGAGGGATGTGTGCCCCCCAAGGAGGGCATGGGTGGGATGTGACCCTCCCCATGGGATTGAGGAGGGGGTGTGCACCCCCAAATGGGACTGAGAAGAGGGTGTGCCCCCTCAAATGGGTGCAGGCAGAAGGTATCCCCCTCAAACTGGACTGAGGAGGTGTGCCCCCCCAAAGGGGTGCAGAAAGGAGGTGTCCCCCTCAAAGGGATGTGAGATGAACACACATGCCCACCAATTGGGGGGGTGTGGACCAGGCATGCCCCCCCAAAGACAGCGTGGGGGGAAGCTATGCCCGCCAAATGTGACTGAGAAGATAACCCCCCACCCCACTGAGGGATGGGGAAAACAACCCCCCCACCACTAGATCAGGGGAGATGCCCCCCCCCTCACGACACCCCAACACCCCCGAGTGGGGGCTGTGTGGAATCACCCCCCCCTCCCCAAGCACTGGGGGTGCCCCCCGCCCACAGCACCCCCTTCCCCGGGGGAAGACCCCTCCCCTCGTGCCCCCCACCCCGAATGGTGTGTGGGGTGTGTGTGTGTGTGTATGGGGGTCGGCACCGCCCCACCCCTCACGGCATCGCGGCGCGGCCGCTCCCCTCACCTGATTGTCCATGGCTGGGCACAGCAGCGCCGCGGGCCCCCCGCTCGCTCGGCTTTTACCGCTGCCCGGTCGGCGGAGCGCGCGCGGCGGAGGAGGAGGAAGGGAGGGAGGGGGAAAGAGGGAGACACAGAGAGGAAGAAAAAGAAAAAAAAAAAAACCAAAAAAATAACAAAACCCCCTTTTCTCCCTCAGCTCTCTCCGCGGGCAAAGCCGCTCTCACCTCCGCTTCCCCCACCACCACCAGCAGCACCGCCACCCCCCTCCCCGCCGCCGCCGCCTGCTCGGTCGCGGCCCCTCACGGCCCCGCCGCCCGCCTCATTGTGTGTCACTCACAGCGCAGCGCCCGCCCCGCGGAACCGGAAACGCCGCACCGCACCGGCAGGGGGCACCGGGGCGGGGCCCTCGCCGCCTGATGGACAGCCGCGCCCGCCAATAGGAGAGGGGCGTTGGGCGGGTGGGCGGGGAGTGGGCGTGGCCGGAGCCGTGGGTCCGGAGGGGTCTGGCGGCTCGGCCCCCCCGCCCCTCAGACAGGCTCACGGCCCTGCGTGAGGCGGTGGGGCGGATCCAGTGCACCCGCCCTCCTGGTCGGTCTTATTCACCACCGCAGCCTTGCTTCTGTCACACTCCCACCCACAAAGGTGTTCCTCGAAGCACACCACAGGCATCTGGCGCTTTTAGGCCTCGTTGTTCGCCCTTCTCGCCACCCTACACCCGGCTGAGGCGGCTCCTCCAAGCCTGCTGCCCATCATGGTTTTATTCCCCCTCCCCGCCGCCCTGCTTCTGTCACCCACCCACAAAGGCGTTCCTTGAAGTGCATCAGTGGCATTGCCTGCATTTGGGTCTCGTTTGCCCATCTCGCTACCCCACGCCCGGCTAAGGCGGCTTCTCCAAGCCCACTGCCCATCGCAGTTTTATTCCCTACCACCACCCTTCTTCTGTCACCCACCCACAAAGGTGTTCCTTGAAGTGCACCACCGGCATCTGCCACCTTTGGGCCTCGTTGTTCACTCATCCCGCCCCTTTTTCCTCCTCCCCACCCCATCCCCTCAGTCCACGCTTGCCCGTGGGTCTCGCCCGGGTGTGAATCCCCCACACGAAGGAACCAGGAACACGGGGGAGCAAAGGGAGCAAGGGAAGCCACAGCAGGTCGGGACGGCTGGGCAAGGCTCGCCTTGTCCTCCCACAGCCTCTCCCTGCGCCTTTTCCCTCTGTTTTCCCCCCCTTCTCTTCCCCCCGTCTCGTTTTCCCCCTCGATGTCCTTCATTTTCCCTCAGGGCCCCCCGCTTTTCCCTCCCTTGCCCCTCATTTCTCCTCAGTTTCTCTCATTTTCTCCTATCATCCCGTTTCCCCACATTCCTT
>JAWWMP010000082.1:3309529-3321370 GCA_035047865.1 Dendrocincla tyrannina
CCCTCACTTTCCCTCAGTTTCCGTTCTTCGTCTCCCTCACTTTCTTTCTGGTTTTCTCCTTTTCCCTTTGCTCTCCCTCATTTTCCCCCTCAGTTTCTATTCTTTTCCCTTTGCTCTCCCTCATTGTTTTCCCTGCGACTCTCATTTTTCCCCTCAGCCACCTTTCTGTTTCTCTTCTTTCCCCCCAGTTTTTCTCCTTTCCCTCCAGTCTCCCTCTTTTCCCTCAGTCTCCCTCATTTCCTCCTCATTTTCTCTCCTTTCTCCCATCTCCCTCATTTCCTCAGTTTCCAGTTTCCAGTTTCTCTCCTTTCCCCCCTCATTCTCTCTCGTTTCCCCCTCACTCTCCCTCATTTTCTCTTAGTTTCCATTTTTCCCCCTCCATTTCCCTCATTTTTCCCCCTCAATCTTCCGTATTTTCCCCTCATTCCCCTCATTTTCCCCCCTCAAACTCCCTCATTTCCCCCTCATTCCCCTCATTTTTCCTCTCAGTCTCCCCATATTTCCCTCCCTCATTGCCCTCATTTTCTCCCCATATTTTCCCCCTCATTCCCCTCATTTTACCCCCTTAGTCTCTCACATTTCCCTTTCATTCCCCTCATTTTTCCCATCGATCTCCCTCATTTCTCCCCTCAGTTTCTCTCCTTTTCTCCTCTCAGTCTCCCTCATTTCCCCCCCTCATTCCCCTCATTTTTCCCCTCGGTCTCCCTCATTTCCGCCTCATTCTTCCCCTCAGTGTCCCACATTTCCTCTTGGTTCCCATTTCCCCTTCATTTCCCTCCTTTCTCCCCTTTGTCCCTCCATTCCCCTCATTCCCCCTCAGTTCCCTTCCCGCCTTCCCCCTCTCCCCCCTCTCTCCCCCTTTGCCTCTCTCCCGCCCGGGGAGACTTTTACCTTTTCTTACATCTCTAAGTGACAAGTTATTTAATTTTACCAGCCCTAAGTGAACACAGGACTATCTTTACAACTGCAACTGGTGACTGTTTCCGAGATAAATTCGCTCCGAATGTCTTTTTCTTCGTGCAACTTTCTTGTTTCGAATAGTCTGTTGGTCTGTGTGAGGCAGCCGAGCAGCCCGTGTTAGCCAATAACTCTGTGTGTCGCTGACTGATCGCCACAGGCGAGGATTAATCGGCTCCCAAATCGTTCTAAAGAGCCACTTTACCTCATCAACCTGATAGAGGATATTAGGGAAGCAAAATGCTTAATCGCTTCAGTTAACAACAACAACAACAAAAAGGAGCCTGATTTGGGTTCCTTTAAGTGCTCCTGTTTTAATTTTCCATGTTTCTGTCTGATGCAGTCCCAAGAGACATCTCCTTGGACAGTCCCTTTTCTTCTCCATTGAGACAGGGCCTCTTTCTCTGGGAGTTCTCATTGATATCTTTAATTGTGGACATTATTCCCATGCACGTGACTCTTGGGTCTAAATCTTTTATTTTCTACCTCCCAATCCTGACTATTCACTCACAGCCTCATCACAGCCCTTGGTGGTTACATGCTCCCAAGGACTGAATATTTTCTGGAAATATGCCTGTCTTTCCCAACTTTGACTCTGCTCTTGCTCTGTTGAATTTCCTCCCTGTGCAAGAGACACACCAGACCCTGAGCTTTATAATGAAAAATTGCCTGTTACTTCCCCTGAAACATCATTAAAATTAGCTTTTTATTTTAATTTCCATCAATGACAATTTTCCCATGCCTTTGTTTTTGCCCAGCCTGGTGTTAATGGTTGTTTTTGTGCTCTCCCAGGCAGGACCCGGCTGCCCTCCCACTTCGGCACACCCGTCTTTACTTCTGGTTTGGACATGGGTCACTCCTCCAGCTTTCAGCTGCTCCATGGCCTGGGGAGGGATCCAGGCAAGAATTTGGATGCTTCCAAGATGGGAAACCCAGAGCCAGATGCCCCAGCTTCCACACTGGCCGCCCAATACGTGGACATTAAACCACATTGCAGTGAAGAATTTGGGGTGCCCCATTCAGGGTAAGCACGTTGTTGTATTGTCACCCCCTCCAAGCACCCCAGGGCTCTCTGCTGGGACGGGTTTGGAGTAGGACTTCACCGATCCCTGTGGATCCTTTCCAACTCAGGATATTCTGTGAAGTAGCGTGAACGGATTAATTTAAAATGTGCTGGGGTGGCTCTTTACATTCAACTGCAAAAACGCTCAAGGAGACAAATTCCTAGAAGCAGCCTTTGCTCCATGAGCTGTTCCCAGTCTGAACAGCTTCCAGCACAAGGACTGATCAAACTTACCCCGATTTTCTTTTCAATGCTCCCCTCAAAAAATAAAATCACAGCCAAGGGGAGAAAATTTGCCAGGCTCTAGGGGAGTGTGTTGGGAGTTTCGGGTGCTGGGGATGCTGGAGCCAGCAGCCATCCAGGCTTCTCCAAACTTCTAATTTTGCAGGGAGATCTCAAGCTAACGAGCTGTCAGCTGAGTGCCTTCGCACCCGAGGCAGCCGTGGGCTGAGCTCCTGGTTCTTTATACCTATTCCAGCAACTTCTGGGCTTTGCAATAAGCGTCTGCAAATCCAATTAGCGTGTTTCTTTGTGGCACTGGATGCTGGCAGAGATCCGCTGTGCTGCTGCCATCTACAGTAGGGCCAGTGCCAATGGATAAGAAACAGATCTTATTTGCATATTCAAATATGCAAATGAATCACGGCAGCTCTCCTTAATTTTTGTTTGGGTTTTTTTATTTTTCTTTCCAGAGTCTTGCCTCAAAGATCCTTGTCTTGCACTGAAAGGTGTGTGTTTAATCTGGCTTGGCCCATGGTAGGGGACTATGCCAAGGACTGGTTCTGTCCCGTGGGATCTGGGGATGGTGGGAAATAAAGTGGAAAAAAGACTTTGCACTGTGTTTATCCCTGTCTTCGCCAGGGACGGGAAAGATTTCTGGGGTGTTTTCCCAGGTTCCAGTGCTGGGAAGGGACAACACATCCTTTCACTCTCCTGCCTGTGCAATCCATGGAGGCTTTACAGGCCGAGCACGGCTGTTCTTGGGGAGTGTGAGTGAAGGAGGAACAACTGGGGTGTTGAGAAGAAATGACTCCTAGTGCCCCAGGGGGAATAGCCATGTCATATGCCAGTTGGGACAGACAATTCTCACGCAACCCAAGGTGCCTGAATTGTTCATTTTTCAGTCAAAGTTCTTTCCTGTGGGCTTAGCATCCCTCACTGCAATGGTGGGGTCTGATCAGCTGTACATCAACTCTCCTTTCACTATAAGTCCCTGTCATGGTTTTATATATCTGTGTATATGTTTGTGGCTTGCCCTTCCTGTCCCTGGAGAAACAAGTTTATTTCAGTGTTTTTCATCATTCATTATTATTTTCTCATTACTAATTTAGTTGCATCTTCCCTGTTTTCACTCTTGAACTGAAGACCACAGCTTCTGTGGTCAGTCTGATCTCTGAGTGGCTTGGACACCAGCCATGCAACGAGCCAGGCTGATTCCAGTGCTGAAAGAATCAGTGTAGAAAAGTGATCATCTTGTAATATTTCTAAGAATTTAAAGATTAATACACAAACCTCACATTTGAGCAGCGTTCCTCTAAGAAAATATGCTTTTCCTACTTTGTGCCCATGTGTGACATGCCTGAGTGGAAAGACTCGCAAGTTCTCCTGGGTGTCAGTCACTTCACTGCCTTCTTTTACAGCTGCAAAATGATTATAGTGGTCTTCTACTTCTGCAAAGCACATCCCAGGAGTTTCCAAGAAGAACAAGCCTGCAGTCAAAACAAAGAACTGATGGCATTTAGGGAAGAAGGGGCAGATACCTTTCTCCTGGTGTGTGCCATGGCTTTGCCAACAACCATGTTGTCTTTAGGAGCAGCCTCAGGAAACATCCTGAACCTGAAGCCAGGAGAGAACTCGGTTTCTCTAGTGGGACCTGGGTGCTGCTCTGGTCTGGGTCTGGCACAGGCTCCCCACAGGGCTCATCTGTGCTGCTGCCAGGGAGAAAACCTGGGAGTGACAGAGAGAGCTGAGTGGGGAGTGAGCTCTGCAGCAACACTGGTTCTGGTGTAGTTGGGCTCCTGGTTTGCTAATCAGCACTGGGATCCCTGCAGGGAATTGTGCTTGTTCCAATCAGCTGCTAATCCCAGCAGTGTTTATTCTTCTAAACATGATTATGCTTTGCCTGTTCTCTGCCTTCCCCTTCCTCAGTTCACACTCCACACTACAGTGTTCACAGAACATATTTAATACTGGGGTAAGCGTAGCAAAAGTCCAGATTGTTAATAACCAAAACCTTAGATTGCCAAAAAGATACTCCTAGCAACTACCAGCTGCATCTGGGAAAAATTACAGACAGCTTGGAAATTCTTCAATTCCCTTATTAATGAAGAACTTCATAAAAAAGCCCCAAAAACCCAACCCACACTGTAATACAGTTTAGCTTAACTAAGATCTTTTGTGCCCGAGGAAAATCTAAATTATAGCATGCTATAGCTACTGAAAAATGCAAAAGGATTTAAATATACAATAACCCTCCAAACCAGAGGAAGAGGGAAAATTTTCTTGGTAAGTGGCAACACAATGAGAATTTATTTTATTCTTTCTGGGTATTTAGTGCTGGTGAAAAGAGCCAGATGAATAGTCACAAATACGTCATGTCCCTTGCAGATGCAACATGGGCAGCACAAGCGTCTTCAAACTGCCCTGCCAACGTGATTCAGTTCTGAATGAGCAGGACCAGCTTTCTGGGGGGAGAAAGGAGCCTGTCTCTATTCAGCCCCTGACCCCTCTACTCAGGACTGTTAATGAAAGGGCCTCATTAACACCAAAGGTGAGGTTGGCATTACAATGTGCTGTTGAACTGACACCCATCAATCCGTGTCATTGGCCACTGAGCTGCCACCGGGTGACAGCACCTTCCCCTTGTGCTCTGCAGACAGAGGTCAGCTTTGGCCAAGTGATGTCACAGTCTGTGTCATGCCAGAGCTGTCCAGACCTGCCACAAGGAGCGTTTCACCAGCTGGATTTGTCCCACGCTCCATACAGAGTGCTGGCACAAGTGCAGCTGGAGAAGACGGGCCCAGGCACCTTCTGTGGCCACTGGAGCAAACACAATCCTGCTACAATAGGGAGGGAGCGAGATTCACTGCCCAAATTGGTGTCTGCTTTGCACAGGGCTTTTGGTTGCTGCCAAAGTCTTTGAAAGGTGCTCATCTGCATGCTGAGAGAGAGGCCACCTTCTGACTGGGGACTGTCACCCTAGGCAGGGTGACCTTTAGGCCTCTGAAAAATACCAGATGGGGGAAAAAATAGTTGGAGAAAATAGAACATGACATGGGGAGATCAGTAGAGGAGTCTGAGCAGCACCAAAGAGCCTGTTCTGAGTTGTGTGTAGGAATTAACTATCTCAAGATGCCCAGAGAAGCTGTGGCTGCCCCATCCCTGGAGATGTCCAAGGCCAGGTTGGACGGAGCTTGGAGCAACCTGGGCTAGTGGAAGGTGTCCCTGCCCATGTCAGGAGTGGGACTGGATGATATTTAAGGTCCCTTCCAACCCAAAGCAATCTATGATTCTATGATTCTATAAATACACTCTCTGAGATACAACCTCTCCCAAGGGTTTGGAGTTTCCCAGGGCAATCCTATGTATTCCTATGTAGCAGCAGTCCAGTGACCACACACTCACACTTGCCCCATTTCTGAGCATCCTGAGCTCTGCTCACTTTGTGTGGAGCCTTTTCCTCTTGGGACTGGTGTTTCTGCTATTTCCAACCCCAGTAAGTCAGCTCAGTAGTTTTGAGTGGAACAGGCCATTTCCACCAGCAGCAGATCCCCAGCCCAACTGGTGTGATTCTCTCTGGACTCAGAGCAGACTGTGAGAAATCTTGGAGCTGCGTTTTGGAGCCTGTAACATTCCAATTTAGCCTGCAGAAATGGAGGCTCAGGGGGGACCTTCTCCCTTTTTGACTCCCTGAGAGGAAGGTGGAGCCAGGTGTGGGTCTGGTTCTGCTCCCAGGGAACAGAACAAGAGGAAACAACCTCAAGCTGTGCCAGGGGAGGTTTAGATTGGAGATTAGGGGAAACTCAGTCACAGAAAGGGTTGTCAAGCATTGCCACAGGCTGCCCAGGGCAGTGGTGGAGTCACCATCCCAAGAAGTGTTCAAAAAACATGTGGATGTGACACTTGAGGACATGATTTAAGGGGCAAACATGGTGCTGGGTTGATGGTTGGACTTGATGATCTTAGAGGCCTTTTCCAACCTGAGCGATTCTGTGACTGTACAAAATTAATGTGAATTTCTGGGTTTTGTGGATTCCCATGACAGGTTGCACTAAATTGTTTTTCTGGAATGGTACGAAATGAGCTTTCACCTGTCCGCACAGCAACTGTGGGTGGGGTTGCCACATATGTAAATTTATGCAAATCGCCCCTGATCTACCTATCTCAGATATGATACCAGCTCAGATAGTGCCCCACGCTGCAGGATGGGCTATGCCAAAGTGCCTGTGACTCAGGGAATTTGGCTGGTCCTGCCAGGCTGAAATTCATCCCACTGAAACTTAATCTTTATCACTGGCATCGTTACTTGTGAGACAATAATGCACCTGATTGCAGCAAAGTCATTTTTTAACAGTGTGACACATCTCAAACAGCCTGGAGCTTGATTTTGTTGCATAAAGGCACAGCCAGTGCAGTTTCAAGGGACTCAGGTTAGAATATTAAGTGACAAACACCATTTTGACCAACACAGGGAGGATTGAGTAGTTGTCGCTGTAGAGGCAGAACTGTAACAAATTCTTTCCCTTTGTTATTCAGCCATCAAAATTAGACAGGTAATACCCTCCCATTAGTGAATCCACTACACACCCACACTTATAAACCATCAATATTTCAGCTAGATGAAGAATACAATCAATTTGCACACGTTTCATGCCATTTTGGAAAGGCACATTGCAGATGCAGGATGCTTGATTCCAGTGCCTGGGCATTTTTGTGGGCCGGGAAATCTCTTTTAAATAGATGCGTGAAATGTGTCACGAAACATCTGACATATGAGGAAAACATATTCCTGCACCGTCTGGGCAGTGTGTGGGGTCGCCCGTGAACAGCTTGAAAACAGCAATCATTTGCATATGGATATAGAGTTATTTATTTGGTGATACCATCCCAGGGGAAGAGGGGCAAGTCCCAGGTCTGTGGAGGTCACTGGCAACGTCAGGAATGTTGGGCTCGTGAGGAATAAAGCTATGAGAGCAAATACAACCAGCTGAAGTGTTTGTGCCTGGAAATTTTCATCTGCTCCTTGTGACAGAGGAATTCATAGAGTTTTGTGGAAGGTAAGGGGCAGAAAGAGAAAAATAATCCTTTTATTCACCCTTTGCTCTTCAATATTTTAGTCATTAAAAGTCATAGAGTCATAGAATCTCCTGAATTGGAAAGGAACCACAAGGATCATCAGTCCAGCTCCTGGTCTTGCTCAGGACACCCCAACAATCCCACCCTGTCCCTGATTTGGGTTGGAAGGGACCTTAAAGGTCTAATCTAATAGGATTAATCTATATGTGTGTCTGACTGTAAGGATGGTAAATATTATTCAGTGTTACATGAGTAAATCTTGGAGTCTGATAGGATGACTCATGATGAACAACACATTCAACGTGTTGCCATTTTTTCACAGGTTTGGTTTTGATTTCACTTATCAGTGCTCTGGTGGATGTTAATACTTGGCAATATTAGGATAGTAAACAGCAAAATCTCACATATATTAATTTTTGCATTTTCCCATGGCAGTTCTTCATTGATTAATTTTTAAATTGGTCCCAGAAAGCACTTAGAGAAATCCTGCAGTTTGCACTTTATTGGCATTATATGGCACTGTTTCTGGCTCCAGCCCAGTGAAATGTATTCTTAAGTGTAAGTAAGTACCATTGATATAAATGGAATTATTCATATTCTTAAAATTAAACATATGTTTAAACATTTCAGTGAACTGAGACAGCTGGTCTCTTGTGGAAGGCCTATCTAAATAAATGCAGCATCAATTGCAGATTGTGAAATTTATAACCTGATGCACAACTTAATGTTGCTTTTGGTGAATATTTCAGCATTTGAGGTAAATCTGTGCCTTTTGTTAAATATTTGTGACAGGGAAGCTTAGTGTGCCATTCCAGGCCAATCCAGTTTTACACTTAAACACATTTATGAAGAACCATGTGCTTAAGTGAGTTCATGAATGGGGACCTGAGTGGCTCAATGTCAGTAGAAAGCGAATAAAACAAAAGTGGAGACCAGTCCTAATTGAAACCATGTTCTGAGCTGCAGTGGGAAGGCACAGAAAAATTAATCCTCCCATTTGGGGCATTTTGATAGCAGCCATTAGTAAAGAATTGAAGTTATTCAAACCACTTTGCCAGACAGAAGGGAACTGCTTGTTTTTCTTCTGCAAGCAGCAGTGAGAATGTCTTCTGAAGTGGAACCAAATCATGGGGGTTTATAGAAACAGCTGAAGAGATTATTTGATCTGTTGATTAAAACCTCATTTTTTTGTCAACTGGTTTATTTGCCCAAGTAATGGCTGTGCTTCTCCTTTCCCACATGTCTCTGATCCCTGGTCAAACCCAGCCCTGCTTATGTGTGCAGCCACTGTGTGAGCTCAGACAGAAGGACATAGGCAGTGACCTCAACACCCTTCCTGCTGCAATCCCAGGGACAGAGTATTCCCTGAAATCTTACTTTCAGCTAATCAGAACAGCCACCAGTATCTGGGAAATCCTGGCATTTATGTCCCTATGGTTAATTTTGCCTTCTATGTAAAAGGGACAGGAAGGATGTAGGTAAAACAGTGGGAAAAAAAACCCCGGGAACATCTTTCCTAGGAGTTGTGAGGTGGGTGTGACAGAACTGCCAACCCTCGAGTTGGAAATCCTGTGTCAAACCTCAGAAGTAACACTTAGAGTTGAAAGGACAAGACTTTTAGAGGTAATAATTCTTAGAGCTTATCTCTTTCCTTCCTGGGCTTTCTTAGCCCTTTGTGTTCACGGTTTCAAACTTTTGACTGCAGATCTGGGAGATTAAAACTAAAATCGAAATCAAAACTGAATCAATGTTGGTTTACCATGACCCTAGCAGAAGGTTCTTTAAATCAATCCTGAAGGTTGCCAGGTTGGCACTAAAATTCCAGGACTGAGTGTTTCAAAACTACCATCTCCTTTCTCTCTGAGACACTTAACAAATAGAGATCTTTTGCAAAAAGCATAAGCGACACTCCAGTGAAGCAATTTCTTTTCCTGGCATTGTTAAGAGCAGGGACTGAGTTATTATTAATTACTTTTGCATTATTAATGCAGGTCCATGAATGTGAAATGTCTTTTACAGATAAATCACTGTGCCTTGAAAAGTTTCCAGTCTGGGAGCCAAATCCTGCGAATCCATAAGAGCAGGAGGCAATTTGAGGCAGCAGAACAGGTAAGTGTTGATGCTGCAGGACTGGTGCCTTATCAACGTTATTCTATTTGTGTTGCAGCTGCACCAAATAGACTCAACTGATGCTGTTGTTTCTCAGCCTCTTTAATCTGGCACCAGCTCTCTATCCTCTTCCTCATTCCCACTCCTTCTTGTGCCTCTTTTTTTGTGGTTTAGGCAGCCACATGGAGAACCAAGTCAGGGAAATGATTGGGGTTGAGGCTCATCTGGCAAAAATAAGGAAAGGTTTCATTCTGACCAGTCCCAACTCAGATGCTCCGGTGTGTGGGGCTGCAGCTCCTCCAGCCCTGCTTGCTTTCCTGTGTCAGTGAGCTGAGCTTCTGTGACACCCATCAGACACCCACCCTGCCAAGGATCCCGGGGCAGAAGGCACCCTAGGAACTCCCCATGGGTTGAGAGGACCTTTCACCTCTGAGAGCTCCCAGCTTTCCCTATTCACCATGCCGGGCATCCCTGCAGGATCCCTTCGACATCCCTGCTGGTTTTTAGGGTATTTTTTTAGGGCTGTTTGAGAGCTCTTTGGAGCCGTGGCTCCCTGACATGAAGGACAGAGCATCCCCAGCAGCTCAGGGACCTTTTGGAGGTGCCACCCCAACCTCAGCCAACCCTGTGCAGCCCTGGGGACACCAGCCCACAGTCACACACTCTGGAGTGTCAGGGCTGCTCTGCTTTCTCAGGCTGCAGCCCCGCTCCGAGCAGGAGGCCCTGCCTCGGGCTCTGCCGGCCTTTTAAAGCTGCTTTGTGGCTTTCTTTTCTTTTCTCTCTCTTCCCCCCCCCCCCCCCCAGGTTCCCAGGGCTGGGGATTCAGCTTCTGGCCTCATCCAGAAATCCCTGAGGGTTTCAGATCCCCACGAGGCCTCTCAATGTCTTGATCTGCTTGAATAGGCATTTTTAACGCGGCCCCGGCTGTCATCGGGGCCTGTTACAGTCACTCAACTGCAGCAACATTGTTCTCCAGGCAGCAGCGCCCGGGACACCTCCCTTATTTCCATACTGCACAGGGGATTTTGCCACCGGCTTGAGCATCACACTGGCTCGGTGGCCGGAGGTGGCCAATTAGCCCTGGGCGCCCCCAGCCCAGCCTTCATCCCTCCGCCGTTCTCAGCATCCCCAGCCCGCGGGGCTGCTGGCGCCCGTCCATCTCCCCGGGTCCTGCCGGAGGTGAAGGTGACCCCCTTTTCCTGTGCCAGGCTCCTTGGCAACGCAGCCTTTTCTTTGCGAGCGGCCTCCTCCACCCCCTGACGGGGCGAGGGGCTGTGAAAGCCCCGCTGCACTTTTGAACTTGCTGCCGACGCGCTCAGTGGCTGCGCGGGGCAGCGGCGGCGGAGGGGCCGAGCCCAGCGGGGACCCGGTGCAATTGCCCAGAAGTTATTAATAGGCTGCAGAAGAATGTGATGGGCTGGGGAAGGGGCGAGGAGGGAGGGGGGGAAGAGCAAGAGGGGGCGAAACGGGGAGGGTCAGCGAAAGGCAGACGGGGTGATGAGCAGCGGCAAGCAGGAGAGACAAAGAGGCGAACAGAGGAGGAGGTGGGCACCGGGCACGGGCAGGGAAGGGCACAAAAGGGCTGGAGATTCGAGTCCTCCTTGACCTGCACCTTGTGCAGGTGTCTCAAGGGTAGCTGTGCTGGCAGAGAGGTGTCTGATCCCCGTGCCAGGGGATGGAGAGGGCAGGGGGACCGGGCCTGGGGATGCAGCTCATGGCAAGGCATCCCTTTCCCAGCATGAAATACTGCTCGGGGTTCATGAGCCAAATTTGCCATCTAGTGGCCCTGGGGACCATTGCAGAGGCACCCACGCGGCAGCCACGGCCACGGGAGGGCCACGGCACAGGCACTGCCCATCAGCTTCTGCGTCAGGGGTAAAACCCAGGGTGCTCCTGCTTTTGCTTTGCTCACGGAGTCCCAAAAGCCCGTTGTCCCTGCAGTGACATTACCTTGTGTCTGTGTTGCAGGGATCCAAGCTCATCCACCCTGCCAGCCTTGATGCTCTCCAGAGACAGTCCCTGCAGGCTGGGCAAGGACCCAGACCCTTGGCATGGCTCAGCTCATCACTGGGAGCACCAAGGCTAGGAAAGCAAGGAGAGTGTCCCGTGGCTTCGGGGGCAATGGTGGGGACAACCTGGAGGGCACAGCAGGGTCTTTCTCTGAGGCTCTACATCTCTGTTCCTGAAAAGGTAATGTCATTTCTATCTGATGTCAAAGAATCATAGGATCACAGAATATCCTGAGTATGAATGCACCCACAAGGATCATCCAGTCCAACCCCTGGCCCTGCACAGACACCCCAACAATCCCACCTTGTCCCCCAGAGTGTTGTCCAAACACTCCTGGAGCTCTGACAGCCTTGGGGCTGTGCCCACTGCCCTGGGGAGCCTGGGCAGTGCCCACCACCCTCTGGGGG
>JAWWMP010000082.1:3321419-3344544 GCA_035047865.1 Dendrocincla tyrannina
TCCCCTCGGGAGGAGCTGCAGCCCCCGAGGAGTCTCCCCTCAGTGTCCTCTGCTCCAGCTGAACCAGCCAAGTGCCCTCAGCTGCTCCTCAGACGCTTCCCCATCCCCCTGTCCCTCCTTTGGACACTCTCCAACAGCTTTTGATCCTGCTTGTCCTGTGATGCCCAAACTACTCCCAGGACTCGAGTGAGGCCTTCCCAGTGCAGAGCAGAGTGGGACAATCCCCTTCCTTGACCAGCTTTGACCATTTTGGTTCCTCACCTCACCCTGGTCCCAGCCAGCCCTTCCAGCAAGCAGACAAGTCTCCAGGTTACATGTGGCCATTGGAGACTGTCAGAGGTGGGGAGGAACAAGGACACTGGGGGTTTGAGGGAAGGGGAAGAGCCTGGGGTAGAGCACCCCAGGACCTGGGCCATCAGAGCCTCCTTTGGGTTGTCATCCAGGAGGATTTCTCTTTATAGACAACTCTCCCTAGGTCAGAGAGAGCTTTGGCTGCCCTGTCTGTGGGAGTAACTGGCAGATAATGGGATGTGGTGCAGTCAGGAACAAGAAAGGGGCTCAGTGTAAGTCAGTGTCCACAGCTTTAATGCACAGCTCTCCTGAGCAAGACCACATACGTCAATAAATAGAGTTAATAATAATAATGAGAGCAGCCCCAACAAACCCAGCTGCCACCAGTTTGGCTTCAGTGTTCTCCGCTGTGCCCTTGTCAGCAAGGGGTGCCGGTGCTTGACTAATGTAGAGGACACTGAATAAGCACCTTCTCCCTCCCCTCCTGGCTGGGGATCTGCTGGAGGAGATCTCTGGCTCTCTGGACAGAGTCTTCCAAGGCACCTGTGGGCTCTCACCCGGCTTCATGCCCAACATCACGAGGCCTCAGCTGCTCCCACATTGCCCTGGTCTGAGGAACAGGTGGCACAGCCAAGTTGTTCCCCACATGTGCATAACACACCCCGTGCCCGAGGGATGCCAGGGGGCAGCTGGCTCTAGCACTGCTTGTGGGGTTCCTCCACGGTAATGTAGGGCACCACAACAGGCCACGAGTCGCTGGGCCAGTATTCCAGCTTGGGCGTGAGTGATGGCATCTCGTATCTGATGTCGAAGTAGATGACCAGCGGGCAGCAGTACAGGAGGGACAAGGCTATCAGCACGTGCCTGGCAAGGAAACCAAAGAGATGTGTTGGACAGGGGTAATTCCATCCACTGGCATGGTCACCTTGAGGCTGGAGCCAAGGGGTACAGCAGTGGCAGGCAAAGGTCCCAGTCCCACGGTGCACAAGGTCTGCAGGGAGTGTGGGTCCTGCAGGGTTTGTGCCTATGGGGAAATCCTATGAGAGCTCTGTGAGCTGGGGCAGGGAGAGTACAGAGGAGATGGGGTGACATAGGGGACTGAAGCCCCAAACCACCTGTTCCTCTTGCCTGGCCCAGCCCATGTGTCTGTCCCAGCCATCCCAGTGCTTTGTGAGTGTCAATTTGAGTGTGCCACACTTGGGCAGGCTCTGAAATGTGTCCAAGCAAATTGCTGCCTTTCAGTTTGGCTGTTAAAATAACTCCAAGAAAGTTGCACTTCACGCAGTGCCCTGGAGTGGCTGCAGCCCTTTGAGAGCCAGCTGCTCACCTGGAGGGACATCTGGAACAATTTCACTTGCAAAACAGTGTTTGGTGGTGTGGAGGAGGAAAGGGATATTAAGCAGTGAGTCCTTGAGCTGGGGCCAGGGTGAGGAGCAGCACCAATAGCAGCAGGAAAGCAGGAGAGGCTT
Source organism: Dendrocincla tyrannina (assembly GCA_035047865.1). Lineage (NCBI taxonomy): Eukaryota > Metazoa > Chordata > Aves > Passeriformes > Dendrocolaptidae > Dendrocincla > Dendrocincla tyrannina. The sequence continues at coordinate 3,323,180 of JAWWMP010000082.1, forward strand.
GGGCGGAAATGCAGTGCCTTTTATCCCTGCTGCCATTTCTCTGCAGCTGGGACCCTTCAGCCCCTGAAATGTTTGGGCTGGGGTTCCTGAAGCCCTTACCAGAAGCTGTGGAAGTAGGGGAAGTTGATGGCCTGCCAGAATGAACAGAGCCACCGGTCACTTATCCAGCTGGTGATGGCCAGTACCCACCACATCACCATGACTGCGGCCATCCGGTGGACCCGTTTGTCGTTGCACCTGGAAGACACAGCGAGGGGGAGGGAGCAGAGGAGAAGTGGGATTTAAAGAGGTCTGGTTCCTGCCTACATGTCCAACAGTGCAGACTTCCTTCTGGAGAGTATTGCTCAGACCACAAGAGCTGGAGGGGCTCTGCAGAGAGGGATTCTGACTCTGTGTGTGTGAGGATGATGTTGGGAGATGCCAAGGCACTCCTGTCTTTCTCTCCAGATCCTGGTGGGTTCTCCCAGCCCCACACAAGTTACCAAATGCCCCAAAAGGGGAAAGAGCTACAGAGATGGCAGTTGAGAATAAGCATAGAATCATTAAGGTTGAAAAATACCTTTAAGATCATCAAGTCCAACCATCAACTCAGCATCACCTTGTTCACCATTAAGCCATGTCCTCAAGTGTCACATCCACACATTTTTTGAATGCTTCCAGGCATGGTGAATGCACACTGGCCAGAGCAGTCTTTTTAGAGAAGACTGTCCCATGGATTGTCCCCATTCTGCATGGCACCTGGGCCAGATGGCCTTCTTGTACCCCACTGCCCACAGTCCTGGCCCTTCTTCCTCCTGGTCCCTCCTAGGCTTGCCCCAGTTCTTTGGAGACCTGCCAGTACATGTGGCTGATGAAGACTTGGGCTCAATGCCCACCAGGAGCACGGATGGACCTGCAGACAACCCCTCTCAGCCCCCTCCTTACTTTTTGAGCTCACGCCGGGTCAGGTAGAGCATGTGGAAGGCGATGCAGTTGAGCACGTAGGCATTGAGGGTCGGTTTGACGAAAGACATCAAGGTACTGATCACGGTGGTGATACCAGTCAGCCAGAAGAAATGCTTCCTAAAGGGAGTTGGGAGTGAGTGTCAGTGCCTCCAGGGTTCACAAGAGGAAAGGATAAGGATGGCAGAGGTCCTGTTCCTTGCCCAAGAGAGGAAATGCTTCTCCAGCACCTCCTGTCTGCTTGCCCATGGTTGGTCTCAGTCTCTGTGGAGTCCTGGCAGGAAGGCTGAGGTATCAGCCCCCCAGTTGGTCCATGGCAGAGGGGAGGGCACAGCCCACAAAGCAGCTCAAGCACCTTCATGGTGATGCCAGGGAGGAGGCAAAGGCAGCAGGAGCTCTGCACAGGGAAGGGCTGCCAGGCAGGAGTCCACCCGAGCGGTGCAAACAGGCCGATTTGGGCTGACTGAACAATAGGCCTCATAGGGGCCTTTCACATGCAAATCCCTTCCCAAGTCCCTTCCCCTCTGCCCCAGCCATGTCTCCACAGTGAACTCCTGATGACCTCCTTCGGCATGGGAAGAGCAGACTTGGAGCAGACCTCTGCAAGGGTTCTAACTGGGCTGGCTCCTCCAGCCAGGATGGGACCATCCTTGGAGCAAAGCCCTGCTGGGTTCCCGTTTCTGCTGGTCCATGCTCACCCAGTTCCCCCATCCTTTCTGCTGCCCATCATTCTTCTTACCTCATCATCCTCCAGCCCAACCAGCCCTCCTGAAATGAGGGGCGTAACTTGGGCTTGCATGTCCCATGGGAAACCCCATCAGCCTTCGGGGAAAGCTCTCTGTGCATGACAGAGGATGCTGGAGCAGTTTGACAGCAATTGATAATTGAATGTTAATGCTCTGGAACATTTCATTTCCTAAGTAATTTTGAAATTCTCCATGCAAAGTTCCCTCTGCAGCCTCACAAACACAAACAGCTCCAGCTGAGAGGAGCCCAGCACAGCCCTTCCCATGGGAGGGTTTTGGCTCTTGCTCTGTCAGCACTGAATGATGGAGGGTCTGGTCCCAAAGCCAGCTGGAGTGACCTCAGTGCTGACACCTTGCAGGGGAGCTGGGTGGGTGTGTGGGTCACACACCTCAATGTCAAGGTCCCGTCCCTCCCCTCAGAGCCTGGACAGTGTCATTCTGAGTCACACCTGGTCTTGATGCACCTGGGGAAATAAGGCTGGGGGTACCAGAAGGAATATGCCACAGCCAGTGCCCAAAGGATGGAGAGCTCATCCAAGAGTTGTCCCACGTAGCTCAGGGTCATGTGAAAGTACATGGAGAAGATGCCTGCAAGGAACAAGGGCAGCTCGTGTCAGCACAGCTCCGTCCTCTCACAAACCTGTCTGGCCTGGGAAGTTCTTGGGGGCCATTCCTAAAGGCACACTGTTCCTGAAGAGCAGGGTGTCAGGAAGATGGTGCCAGACTCTCTTCAGTAGTGCCCAGCGACAGAACAAGAAGGCACGGCCATAAACTAAAACACAAGGTGTTCCTCCTCAATATGAGCAAGAACATTGAGGGTGGCAGAGCATTGTAACAGGTGCCCAGGGAAGGCTTGGAGTCTCTCTCTTTGGAGATATTCCAAACCCACCTGGACATGTTCCTGTGTCACCTGCTCTGGGTGACATTTGCCTGGTCAGGGGGTGGTTGGACTGGGTAATCTCCAGAGGTCCCTTCTGACCCCAGCTATTCTGTGACTCTGTGATCCTGTGATTCTGTGACATGGGCCTTGGTGAGTCCACCCACCCAGCACCGCGGGGATTTACTGGGCTGGAGGCTGCTCATCTGCATCTGGCAGGAAGCAAAACCTGCAGGGCTTCAAACAGACGAGGCTGTTCAGTTCCCCACCTCAGCTTGGCCACTGAGACCCTCCAAAGGCATCATGTTGAGTACTCTGGCAACCTGCCTGGTCTTCCCACAGCCTTGGCACCCACCTACGAGGATGAGCAGGCCTGAGGTGAAATACAAGGGTAAGGCCCGGTGCTGACAGTACTGCCGGTTCAGGTAGAGCAGGGCAGGAGAGAGGACAAAGAAGCTCACATTGCTGATCTGGAAAACAAGAGGCACATTCAGCTTATTGCATGACCTTGGGCAAGTCCCATCCCACCACATGCCTCAATATCTGTGTGTGTGAGGAGGATACTGATCTCTAGTGGAAAGCATGGTGTGGAATCAGGGATTGCCCTTGGCACGAGGAGAGGGCAGAGGTGTTTCTCCAGAAGTGAGGCTGGAACTGGAAGGACAACTATTGCTGTGACAGCAGTGGCTGCAGGTACCTGTGCTCTCCCTGCAGGCACCTGTGGGGACATCACCCTCTTGGGTGATGGTTTAGCTTCAGCTGCCAGACTCCTGTTTGCAGCCGTCTCCTGTCAACCCAGACCTGCCAGGGGCTCCCTGGGTGGCTCCTGACCCTTTCAGTCCTCTGTGAGGGGCTGGGAGGGTGTGAGGAGTTCAGCCATCACAGCAAGCCTAGGTCAGCAAAACATCCATAACTGGGAGTGGGTGTGGCAGGACAAGCAGGACGTGGGTAGGTGGCAACAGGCAGGACTGAGGTGGCATCCTGTGGTGTCATGTGTGTAGCCACCTGGCCTGCAGGGGGGAAGGGCTCTGGACACCAGTAATTACATGAGGTCATAAACCTGCTTTAAACACACCTGCCAAATGAATGCAGTGAAATTATTCTGCCCTGATTTCCAACTCTGCGAAATTCCTTCATTGGCAGACTTTGACTTGTCTGGGGAGGAGAGGACGGTGCTGGGCTGGTTGAAGGTGCCAGTGCTTCAAGCAGCAGAGATGCTGATGGCAAAAAGTGGGAGCTGAGGAGAGCCCAAAGCCTGGCCCTGTGTGCTGGGTCAGGCCCGCTCCACCCCGCAGCAACTGCGCAATGAAGGCTGAACTAATTACCCTCTGTGGGTTCTTACCCTGGATTTTTCACCTGACTCTGCAGACTCAGGGAAGGGATATCACTGGGAAGCATAGCCTCCCCAGGGAAAATTTGTCTTGCTTGTGAAATGTTGGGACTGTGGTGCTGCGTTTACCTGCCAGGCAGCTCTTTGGGGCTTTGGAGCCATCTGCTGAAGTGCCATTTGGCAAACTACCAGCGTGACTTTTATCTCTTTTCCTTTCATCTTCCAGCTAGATGCTGACCCAGACCCCACGCCTGAAGTCTGACATCCAGAGCCAGAGCCTCCCCCCTCAGGCAGCACCAGGTAAACTGCAAAACCAGTGCTTGGCTTGTGAGGTCCCCCGGGATCTCAGCTTATGGTAACAGGGCTGCAAATCACAGGGATGTTGTCATCTATCTGAAACACACCCTCTCCTGTTCCAGAGGGAAACACAATTCAGCTTAATGTAAGGTCTCAATTCCCTTAAACACCGGAGATTAATCTTGATTTTCACTAAGGCTTCCATGAAACAAGTTGATGCTCCCATTAACAGCAATTCTCAGGCCAAATGTATTGTTTTTCCATAGGTGCTTAGAGCCAAATCCAGGCCTATTCCCATTCCAGCTATGAAAAGAGAAGTGCTGCTCCCACTTGCACACTTGAGGTCAAACTGTTCCGAAATGATCAAGAAACCAAGCCATGTGTTAAAGTAACAACTGCACTTCAAATTTCCTCCCCCCCCCCTCCCCGTGAAATGGTTAAAGAGGCTTTTGGAAGACAAGCAAGGATAGCAAGGAGAGGGAAAGTGCTTGGAGAAAAGGCAGCAGTGTGCAAGTGCCAGCATGCACAACAGCGTGAGGAAACACGGGGGCCTGGGATTGCACATAGAGAGCTGTGGATCCCTGCTGCAGTGGGCATTGCAACAGTGTCATTAATTACATGATAGCAGCCTTATCACTTCATTAATTCAGGACAAGATGTGCAAGATCAGATATTGGAGGGGAGGGATAATCAGGGGAGCTGTGCCAATAGGGTCAGGGAGATAAGAGTGATTCCTTGCGGAGCAGCCAAGCTCGGAGCTTAGGGGAGAGCTCCTGTCCCTGTGGGGGACATGGGGTTTTCATCACCCATGGGATCCAAGCCCTGATTTGTAAGTGCTGACTTCTGCCTTCCCTCTGGGATGCGGCAAGCTCTGTCTCAAATGTGCTTAGGAGGGTTTTGTTCCCAGTACTCCTGTCAGGGAGTTTTCCCTGGAATTTCTGCTCGCTCTGAGACCCCCCAGTGCAGCTTCTATTTATACTTGTCTGGGCACCAGCTCTCTTTGCCTGGGATGCTAGGGGGATAAGAGGGTGGTGATGGAGCTGAGGTGTGATTGGACATGTGGTTTTCCACTGTGTGAGCTCATGGCTGTGACCCACTCCCCAACAAGTGTGAGTTACTGCTCCAGGTGTCCTGGCATTTGCTTCTTTCACTAGGAGAGAAGTGAGCCTGGGTTCAGCAACACACCTCTAACCCTGGTGCATTAGTAGGACCACCAGGAAGACCCCAGGCTTTTGCAACCCCAGGCTGAGATGGAGGGAGAGACCTGCAGAGAACCTCCATCCATGGCAGGGTGAGACCAGCCTGGCCTAGTGCAGGAGGTGCTGCTTTGAGCACAACAGTGCAGTGGCAGCCAAGACCTGTGCTGGTCCCCACTCCAGCCAGGCATTTTCTGCAGCAAAAGGAGATTTCTGCAAGACTCACTGCAGAGTTCTCCCACTCAAAGGTGAACCAGCTTTAGCTGCTGGAGGAGCCCACAGGGCCAAAGACAGGAGTGAACACCTCCAAGGCTCTCCAGACCCGTGCAGCAAGTTCCCAACAGCCAGACCTGTGTAGCAGAGAATGAGGCTGCATGTCCTGAAATCCCAGTATCCTCCTGCCAGTGCTTTGGGGCAGGAAACAGCTGTTTGGGGAGTGTTTGCAGCATTCTGTACATGAATTTCTGGGCAGACAAGAGAGAGATGTGGCTGTGCTGCCATGGGATCAGACTGACACACTGACAGTGAGTCCTTCTCTGGGTGGATCTGGGTAATCTGCACCTGCAGCTGAGCTTATCTCACCAATCGATGAAGCATCCAGGAGCTCTGGATGTACAGCAGTGTCAGAGCTCCTGCTGCTGCAGAGGCACTGCTGAGGAGGTGGGTGTCATTACCAGCATCCTGGATCAGTCACTTCAGCAAACAAATGAGGGTAAAAAGATAAGTTCCTGACTGATGACCCTCCTGGAGCACAATACTCTTCTCCTTTGAGCAGCCATAAGACAATAAATTTCTGGGTCACTGAGTCACTATAAATAGAGTTTTGTTGCTGAACTGCATCCAGCCATGAGCCACCATGTATTATTAGGTACTTAAAGATACTGTTTACATTCTTTTCTTATACCCTTGGTGCTTATTTCTAATAAAAAGCATCCAAGACAAGCAGACCTGAGAGAGTGTGGCTGGCACGGAGCAATTCCCAGCAGCACAGCTGCTGGCACAGAACTGCCCTGCTGGAGCCCCAGGCAGGGTTGGGAAGAAGACATTGAAGAGGATGTTCCATGAGGAAGCCCTGCTGATTTAGTGTTCCAGCAGGCTTGGGTAGGAGCTGGCTGGATTCCCAGCCTCTGGGCTGGAATTCCCTCTAAAACTCTGGAAAATTAACACTGAAGTCAATATTGATGTAATTATCTCAGGGCAGGCCTGTAACACTGCAGAGAGGGAGCAATCTGAATATGGAGGACAAATGAATGGGGGGGGGGGGAAGAAGGAGATCCAGACTGTTAGGATCACATCTGGGATAGTGCCCCGAGTCCCAGCTGGATTTGTGGGATGCTGCCAGCCAGCAGGGATAGTATGAAACTCAGCCTGGTCAGATTTCTCTTGTCCCCTCTTTAGGGCACATCACACAAGGAGCATGATTCTGCAAGGGAACCCAGAGTGTGAAGAAGGGTCCATGTGCTGCTGCAGGGCTGAGAGCCAGGCAGTGCCAGCCAGGCTGTGCTGGCTGAGGAAGAGGTGATGCCCAGGCCAGTGATGCTCCTGCCTGCTTTTGGTTACAAGGGCTGGCCCTGAGCATGGTGCTGCTTGGGGCTGTTGTCAGATGCTGAGTGAACAGCAGATTTTAGGAGGGTTTGCTCCTTTGTCACCCCTTGTCTGGATTGGAGGTCACACTCCAGTCATCACCGCAGGTTTAGGTGCCTGTGTCTTTCAGCAATCACATCCTAACACAGAAGTTGCAGAATTGGTTCCCTCCACCTGCACAGGCACTCTACTGGGCTCCATGAACCTGGCAACAAGGACATCAGTTCAGGGACTGAATAAACCTCTTTCTCTGCTGGGGAAGGGGTGCCCACTGTCATGCAGAGAAGAACAAAGGCAAGTTCAACAACCACTGGAAAAAAGTCCTGCATGGTTTGCTCTGCCCACATCTCTCTGTTCCTCAGTATAAGACTAGTTTGCATTTGTGTGGAAACATGCATTGAAGAGGTTTTCCAGTCATGGAGAAAAGCTGTCTCTGAGTCCCACCCACTGAAAACTCATCCCAATAAGCCCAGTGCCTCGAAGGTGGTGTGGAAACATGGGACATGGCTCTGGCTAGCAGGAACCTCAGTCCAGAACTAGAAACCTGGGTAAGATTATCAGGAATAGCCATGTCATTTAGAAAGCTGTGCCACAAAATGACCAAGGCAGCTGACAGTTAATATTTTATGGGAATCAGAGGGCTTTGGGTCCTGAGTGACATAGTTATGCATCTGGTATCCAGCAGAGAAGTCAGATACAGAAATGCTTTTGAAGAGCTCCTAAGGTACTCGTTGGTGTGATAAGGATCCTTTGCCGGTCTGGGTGTAAATCAGGATCTTTGTGAAAATGGTATCTCAGCTCCAAAGACATGTTTGAAAAGTGCCACCTGTGTACTAAACTAGAATGTGAGGAAAATTTATCTCCTGGAAGGAATTCTCACTAAAAACTTCATTTTCAGTCTTCATTCTCTTTGTGAAAAGCAGTCCCTCCCTAGTGTTGCCAGTGCCACCTCCAGCTCCAGCTGCATTTAGAATCATGGAATGGTTTGCACTGGAAGGGACCTTAAATATCATCTCATTCCACCCCCTGCCATGGGCAGGGACACCTTCCTCTAGAAGGTTTCTCCAAGCCCCATCCAACCTGGTCTGAGATTTGAGATGCTGATGTGAGTGTTGAGTGATTTCTGTACCTCCATGCTGGTTAAGCCTTTCTCTGCACCTCTGAGCCCCACAACAGTGTCATTAAACAGGCAACAGCACATCCAGTTGGATAATAGAGGGGAGCAGGATTTGGTCTGGAGTAGCAACCCTTGCTTTGCTCACTGTCTCAAAGAGCAAAGAGCCCGAGCCCCCTCCTCTGAGACCCAGTGAGGGCAATTAGAGCTGGGGGAATGCAGGGCTGGGGTGAGGGAATCATCGCTATTACAGGCAATTTATTAAAAGCAGGAAATGCTTTCAAAAAAGAGGAAGAGCCATTTCCATGAGAACAAGAACTTCTAGTGTTAGACAGTAATTGCCAAAAGTTGTAAACAAGGCCAGTGGAAGGTTGTAAATCCACATGCCTCACACCCCTGCGAGCCTGTAATTGCTCCGAGGGGGAAGGACATGCTTGGAGGGGCTGGTTATCTCTGGGTTCTCTGCGGGCAGATATGGATGCTCCAGCTAGGCTGCAGTCAAGGGTCTGCCACTGGATGCAGCCTGGCTGATAAAGGATCAAGGAGGTGAAACTGGCTCAGCCATCAGCTTTCTCCAGTGTTGAGTTCCGGATTCCCAACCTGCCTGACACGGTTCATGGAAGTGCTGCCTCTCGTTTTGCCACTCCTGTACATTTAGCTGGAATACATGAGGCCTGTGTGGGACTTACCCCAGTTGGCAGGAGAGCTGCAGGACTGGTATAACAGGATTTCACAGATCTGAGCGCTGCCAGACTTTTCACACTGGGAATCAGCCCCACACATACCACAAGTCCCCCCGACCCCAGCATGTTTCAGGAGCAAGCAATAAAAGTCCCATGATTTACCTGAAGCTCAGAAAATGTTCCCCATACCATCACCCTCCAACACCAGGAAGTTCAAAGGATTGAGTGGGAGGAAAGAAAACAGGGACGTGCCATCCCATCTAGTGTCCCAAAAGCAGCTCCTGGGTGCCCCAGCCTGCCCTGGGCTGAGCCCACACTCACGGTGTTGTAGTACTCTGCAATCACCGCCGAGCGCTCGAAGTTGCTCTCACACCAATCCACCTCGGCACTCTGGTAGGAAAATATGCTCGGCATGGTCGGGCACCTTGCAGGAGGGAAGGGAGAGGAGCAGGTTAGTGCTGCACACCCCAAGGATCCCGCTGTGCCCCTGGCCGTGCTCGCCTGGCATCAGCCAGCTCAACACAGTATCTTACCCTCCTATGAGAGACTCATCCTCTTCCCACCACGCTTCATAGCGCAGGACATTTCCTCTCTCCCCACATTGTAGGGGTTACCAATCACCCCAGAAAATATTCCTGAACTCTGAGCCTGGCAATGGTCACCAATCCATGGCATTAACATCTCTCATCAGGTGTCGTTGCCACCACACGACGCTTCCCCATCTGAGCCCAATCCTTGTCACCCCGTCTTCTCCCTTCCCTTCACTTTCCCTGTGACTCAGACCTTTCTGCCAGGAGGACTTCCCTGTGCTCTGTAGGCTGTGAGCTGCCTTTTGGGAGTGGACAACTCTACAGGGGTTGGTGCTCATTGGCTCTGCTCTCCTTAGTTGTTCCTCAGCATTGTCCCAAGGGCTGGGACTCACCTCATGGTAGCTCAGCCCTGGAGCCCCAGTCCAGCCTGGGGTATTCCCAGAGTCCTGGGGCACAGAGCAAAAGTACTGGGAGGTGCCTCTTCACTTTGAATTTGATTTTCCTTTGAGTGCATTCCCATGCAAGCTCTGTCCTGGTTTTCCAGTGAAGAGCACCAGAGTTTCACACCTCAGGTGGGTTCTCCATTGCTAGGACCCCCAGCCTGTCCTCTGGTAGTGGCAGAAACTGCAGTTAAAAGTGGGATTCTAAAAAAAAAAAAAAAATTTAACCTTCTGCTGGCTTTTCTTCTCCATCCTAAAGTCTTTCCTATCCTCACTGAGAGCATAATTTCTCAGCAATTTTTTATTAATTTGAAAACGTAAAAATTCTGTTCCTCTTTGGATCAGAAGTTTTGTGTTTGGCATGTTTTGTTTCAGATCCTTGAGACCTTGGAGCTATTTTTGAAGCTGGTAGTTTGGTGCCAACCTTAGAGGTGTTTGGAAGCACCATCCAAACCCCAGCAGCCAGGGTTTTGGTACCAAACAGCCACAGAAATTCCCTGAAATTCAGTCCCTGGATGTGGCATGGAACCAACCCATCTGGCCATGCTGCTCTAGCCCTGTGGAACAAGCAGGTGTGGGGCGACACCAAACAGGTACCAAGGTGACACCACTTCAGTGGCATCTCTGTGGAAAAAAGAGCTTTGGTTTCTTTGAAAATCCTTTCAGCTCTAACGTGGGGAAGGGAAGTTTAGCTTAACCCCACTCATGAGTTGATCACATCCTTGAGGAGAAACAGCCACTTTCCTGTTTCCATGGGTGTGAGCCGAGCAGCACCACCGTGTCCAGCAGAAGCCGTGGGTGTGCAGAGGTGTGAGGCTCCCACAGCTTCCTCTGCTGCTCTTCCCAAGGAGTTCAAAGGCAGAAAACACAGAAGTGTAACACTAAAACAAACGAGCTCTTCTGTAGCTCCTGCTCCAACCAGATAAACCGACTCATGGGTGAAACTCCACCATTCTTTTACAACTGCGAGTTAATGATGCCCTCTCTTTAATCCAGGCTGGCTGCTTTCCAGAGCAGGTGAGATCAGAGCTACAGAAGTAAAATAAAATAGGTGGCAGGCAGATGGGTTTGAGCTCTGACTCTTCATGCTCTTGGGTTTCCATGTGCTCATTCACACCACCTCACCCCTGGTGCTTTGCATTACACTTTTACAGCGATGCAAGGGGTTGTGCAGGGTGAAAAAAGAATCAGTCCCAGGATGGGAAATCCCATCTCATGGCTGAACAGAGATGGCTGAGATGGTGAAAGGATGGAGGAGATGGGAGACAGAAGAAGAACAGAAGAATTGAAGGAGAGATGGAGCACCCAGCGCGGCTGGATTGCTGCTCACATCTCCTCCCAGCATGGCTTACCTGTGATCCCTTGATGGACCAGCACTGCTTCCACACGGTGGGGCGAAGTGTCAGGAGCTCCAAGGATTCCAGCAGAGCTGGAGCAGTAACCTGCCCTGCTGCTCTAGCTCCTAAGGAGTGCCCACGGTGTGAGCTCACCTGGAGCAGCCACCAGCAAATACAGTCCGGCTCTAGGGAAAGCCTTGGGATGAGACCAGAGCCATGTGCACCCTCCAGGCAAAGCTGCCGGGCCCCCACAGGAAACATATTGGCTGGAGGGTTTATATGTGTGCACCCAGATGGGCAGGGGCAGGGAGGGAGGGCAGGGAAGCATGAGCTGGACGGGTTGGAAGAGCGGGTGGAAATGCAACCTGAAATCACCTGTGTGCCCCTGGGCAGGTTCACCTGCGCAGGCGCACCCGCCCCGATCCTGGCCCTGCTGCTCCCAGGGGAGGGACTGATCCAGACAACCTGCCTTGCAGAGATGGATAAACCCCACCACAACAGTTTGGGACAACAGCAAGAGGCTGCTGGTGGTTTTTTGGGGCTTAAATTCAAGTTGCTTTTCAACTTAGCCTAAACTCCTATTTTATTATCACAAATAATGTTATTATCAAACCACGCATCTTCTAGCTGGTTTATTTTGGTTTTGAGTTAAAGAACTATCTGAACAGGACACTTTTGGATGACTGGTTTGCAAATATTTTCCTTCTGAACCTCGTTCAGGCATTCAAGAAAATTGGCAGCAATTAAGCTTTTCCCCCAAATCAACATTTTTTCCTCCGTGTAGAGTTGGGCAAAGAAAAAATATGTTGCTTTCTTAAACATAAACCTTATTATTTGGTCAGTGCTTCCTGTTGGAGCAGAGACAGCACAAGCAACATCATAGGGCAGGGTCAGATGGAGATTCAAGGTGTCCCTGTCCATGTGTGTCCTGAAGAGTAAGGATGTCTTTGACTGGGGAAAAGGCTGTTTGGGAAGCTTAGCTATATATTTTGCTATTTCTGTGAAAAGGAGCATCTCTGGGAGACCTGAGCTGTGCATCCTGGAGATGCCAGGGCTTTCAAAAGCCTTACAAATCCACATGCATTTGGAAAATGAGAAGGTAATTAACCACTGAAGTAGTTTATGTTCCAACACGGTGGAGCCTCCGTTACGTGCAACACAGTCCAGGCTGGGCGTTTTTCTAGGACAGACTTGGAGTAGAAGATCCAAGGGGATTCCCAGTGAGCTGTTCCTATTCATGGATAGTTTCACTGTCATGTTTGTGGTCTGGGAGGCTGGGGTGAATTTGCCCCTTGCTCACTCCCAACTCCTTGAATGGACTGTGCAAGCAGGAGCTGAGTTCCCAGGCTGAAAGAGGCTCCCCAATTCCCCAGGGAATCTCAGTGAGAAGCAAGCGTTGACTTGCCCGACCCACTGGGAAGGGAGGCACAGTGTCAGCTGGGAAGGTGGCAGAGATGGATTCCAGAATAAGAACCCACACCTCTGATGTCTGGTCTGTATGAGTATCTTGGAAAAGAATGTGTTTTCCTACCCCAAAACCTCCGGCGTCCTCGGTGTGAGCGAAGCATCCAAGCATCCCTGATACATCCTGTGCCACATAGTGAATAAATAACTGGGGAGGGACGCCGTGAATCTGAATCTTCCCTGATTCATCAATAAGTAGGTCATAAAGAGAGGTTGATTTCCTGGTGAGTCCTCCTTCCCAGCCCCTACTAATGTTTACATCCTCCTGCCTGTGGTCAGAAGGGCTTGGGATGCTGAGGATGCTGAGGTTGCTGAGGATGCTGACATGGAGGTGGGTGGGTTGGGGAGAGGGGGGTACCCCGAGAGCACAGGGTGAAGCTTCTGGGCCTCAGGTGAGAGTTACACAGAGAGACTCCCCTGTGCTGGGCACTTGTGGGGCACCTCCAATCCTGGGGTCACTTTTGGGCCCCCCGGGAGAAGAAAGACATTGAGGGGCTAGAGCGTGTCCAGGGAAGGGAACGGACTTGGGGAAGGGGCTGGAGCACAAGGAGGGGCTGAGGGAGCTGGGGGGAGCTCAGCCTGGAGAAAAGGAAGCTCAGGGGGGACCTTCTGGCTCTGCAACTCCCTGACAGGAAGGGGGAGTTGGGGTGGATCAGGCTCTGCCCCCAGGGAACAGAGACAGGGGGACAAGGGGAAACAAGCTTAGCCAGGGGAGGTTTAGATTGGGTATTAGGGACATTCTTTTCAGGGGAAGGGTTGGTGGAGTCAGCAGTCCCTGGAAGTGCTCAAACAACATGTGGATGTGGTACCTGGGGACCTGGTTTAGTGGTGAAGACAGTGGTGGTGCTGGTTGGATGGGTGGGTTGATGGTTGGACTAGACGACCTTGAAGCTCTTTTACAGCCATACCAGTTCTGTGATTTTGATCCTCTCTGTGTTTGAAACTTCTTTCTTGGAAAGCTTCTCCCAAAGTCCTCAGCTTCCTGCTAAGACTTGCTACCTCCTCTCCAGCTTTCATCTAACATGTGTCATCTCAGCTTGCTTCCCTCTGCGAAGTCCAGTGACAAGTAGCATTTCTCAGGGGTCAGTGCTGTCCTGTCCCATTAGCTGGTCCCTTCCTGCTCTCTGGAACTGATGCCCTCTTGCAAGACCCCACATCCCAGGCAGCATCTCAAGCTTTGTGACACAAGCCATGCTTCAATCTGGGCACATCCCATCTCCTTTGCATCTCTGCCATCCTTTGGGCAGGGCCTGAGGGTCTCTCTGAGACACCTGAGATCAGAATCATAGCACATGGAATGGTTTGGGTTTGAAAGGACCTTAAAGCCCATCTCATTCCACTCCCTGCCACAAGCAGGAGCAGCTTCCACTAAACCAGGTTTCTCCGAGCTCTGTCCAAGCTGAGGGAAGGGACAGGGGCTTTCACAGGGCCCAGCTGCCAGTGTTTTATAACTTTATGCTGGGGAAGAGTCAGTTCTGCTGCCGGTGCCATGAAAAGAGGGAAACAGAGACTTTGGCAGGCACGTTTGGGAGAATCCAATTGCTTAACTTGACTCTGCTCCTACCTGCCTCATCCTATGGCATCCTTGGATGGAGGTTTCCACCTGAACTGCTGAGGGATTGTTTTTTAAAATGCCCTTGAGAGCAGCTGTGGTTCAGAGGCACGTGTGTTTATTTACTGCCTTGGCTGGTGTGGGGCCGTGACTGTGGGCAGAGGGGCAGCAGCAGCCGGGGCAGGCAGGATGAGGTGGGAGTGTTGGCATCCCACGTTCCCACTGCTGTTTGCTCAGCACCTGTGAGTCAGAGCCCTGGGGTGGAAGGAGACAAATGATTTTGCTCCATTCTCACATCAAGGCAGTGATGAGTTGGGAAGGGAAACCAGGCATTTTGGCTCATTGTTGCCCTGCTGCCTCACTCTGACCATGCCCAGGAAGGCCCTGAATCCTCCTGGACAGGCTCTGTCATGCTGCCATCTCCTTTGCTTTTGGTACATGACTTCAGCTCCAGGGCTGCAATTCCGTGCTCCCAGGTGTAAAAACACAGGCAGGTGACTTGGGAGCCTTGCTAATGCTGAACAGTCAGATAATTCCTCTCATTCATGGCTCCACAGGGCAGGAATCATGTCGTCTGCTTGGCTGGGAAGCTGTTTAGCAACTCGTGGTCTGGAAGGAATAACAACAGCAGCAGGAGACGTGCTAATGTTGGATGTGCTTTGCACAGCCAAATGGAAGCATTTGTCTCCATCGCTGCTGCAGAGCCCCCCGGGAGCAATGTACCGGCTCGTGTTCACATCTGCAGAGCTGTAAATATCTGTGTTTCCTCACCAGGTAGGGCAGGGGCTCCAGGCAACCAAAAACCAGCAGCAGCAGCAGCAGCAGCAAAGCCAGATGCACCCCACGCGAGGTGTGGCTTTGGAGCCTCAAGTGCCTGAAACACCTGCTCTTTACAACACCATGGCCCTGCTCCTTGTGCAAGTCAGCCTCCACAGCAGCAGAGCACAAGCCTTGTCAGGCTCCAGAGGGTTGGTCTTGGGGTCCAGGAGAAATTCCCCACCAATCCATCATCATTGAGCAATCTCCCAGGCACTCTATTATCTCTACTCCAGGCGGGATGCCATTCCAGGCAACCCAAGAGGCTTTGTCAATCTGACCACCTTGTGCTTGTTTTGCAATGCAGACAGGTTTAAAGCAAATGCCATAATTGCTAATGGTGACAGCAATAACAGGAGTAATTAAAGGACATTCTCTGAGCGCTGTCATCTGTCACATGCACCTCCAGCACAGCCCTGTGTGCACAGAAAGGCTTCAGCTTGTGTAACTCACAGGTGGCTGCTGGATGTGCAGGGCTGAGCAGAGACTTTCCCCATCCTCCCCTTCTTGGAGATGAAAATATGAGCTATCTGAATCAGGAGGGAGGAAAAACACCTTATTCTTGGCCCTGCTGTAACAGCACAATCAGGGTTTTCTCAGCCACAAGGGCTGCCTGGAGTCCTGGAAGGTTTGGGATTGAGCAGCCACATAGCAGGGAGGCACCTCTTGCCAAACCAAATTCATGCACCCAGCAACTTATCAGTCTTTCTTGTCTCACAGAATCCTGCACGTTTATCTCAAGCTTTTAAAGGTTATCTTTATGGTCATATTCAGTGGAACAAGGTCCTGTCTAATTAGGTGCTGACCAAAAAAGTATCTCCTCTTAGCATTAGGGAGTCACAAAATGGTTTGTGTTGGAAGTGACCTTGAACCCCATCTCATTCCAACCCCTGCCATGGGCAGGGAGACCTTGCACTAAACCAGCTTAGTCCAAGCTCTGTCCAGCCTGACCTTGAACACTCCCAGGGATGGCACATTTGCAGAAATGCTGACTCTGAAGAGATGTGAAAATGGAAGGGGATGAAGAGAGAGTTCCTGTTTGCCTGGGCTGAGCCCACAGCTTCCCATCACAGCTGGCAGGAGCTTGGCAGTGCTTGCAGCCAGGCAGATGTGTTAACCCACGCTGCAATCCCTCCCAGAGTGGCGCAAAGCTTTGGCAGGAGACCCCGAGCATTTGTGCAAGTTCTGTGAGAGATTTGATAGCAGAGACTGTGACAAACCCTGGGAACCAGAGGCTTCTTCGTGCAGGGCTGTCTCTGAGCACTCAAGGGGGATACCCCGTGCCCCTCTGTGCCCTCAGCTCCCCACTGGGAAGAGAGCAGGAGCTGCTGCCTCTTCCTCAGGAAGGGGAATTAGTGCCTTCATAAGCTCCTAGGAAGGCAGACCACAGTTTTGCCTCCTGTCCCATCTTCTGGTGGTCAGTGACTTAATAATTCCTTAGCTGGAGGTCCTGAATCATCACATTTAACCACTCAGCACAGGCCAATCCTGTACATGTTTATCTCAAGCTTTTAAAGGTTAGTTTTGTGGTCATTTTCAATGTAATTGAGGTCCTGTTTAGTTAGGAGCTGGATGAAAAAGTACCTTCTCTTAGAATTACAGAATGGTTTGGACTGGTAGGGACATTAAAAATCATCCAGCCCCATCCCCTGCCATGGGCAGGGACAACTCCCACTATCCCAGGTTACTCCAAGCCCTGTCCAGCCTGGCCTTGGACATTCCAGGGCTGGGGCAGCCACAGCTTCTCTGCCCAACCTGTGCCAGGGCCTGCCCACCCTCCCAGGGAAGGATTTCTTCCCAATATCCCACTAATCCTGCCCTCTGGCAGTTTAAAACCATTAACACTCTTACTCCTTGCTGTCTGATGGCTGCATTGGGAACCCTCCAGCTGGGTCACTTGTGGAGCAGGAAATTATGAGTAGTTGTTCCCTGCTCCCATCCTGTTCTCTGCATCTCCCTGCAACCTTCTCATCCCACGCTGCTCATTCCCAGTGCACATCCCTGGTTTTCAGTTTCCCATCTCTGTTCAAAGGACCAGTTCCCAACCCAGGTGATTTAAACCTATGTCTGCCTACAAAAACAAAGGAAAACTGCTATTTAACACAGTTTCTCTTTTGAAAACAGTCATTTGGTGTGAGTCTCTCAAGAACAGACAGAGGGGTTGTTTTAACGGGGACATGGTGACACTTAGAAGAGCCACCTGGGAGAGATTGCCATCTGAAATGGCAAAGCCTGGGAAGGGCACAGAGATGTCCCCAGCAGCCACAGAGCAGCTCTGTCAGGAGTGTCCCAGGGCTTCACCCTTGCTTTGGTGCCTGAAACCACAAGGAAAAAAACCCTCTCCATCCTCCTGCACCCACTGCCTGGCATGGATCTCTCTCTCATGTCCACAGTGAGATGAGATCCCTCCCAGCAGATCATCCCTTGGGATTCCAGCTCGATGCCAGCAGAGAGCCAGCAATGTTTGTGTCCCCTGTGGGCTGTGAGCAGCCTCTGTCCATGTGCCCGTGCCCAGATAGTGGCCACAGCTCAGCTGCCTGCACAGCAAAACATGGTCCTGTCAGGACCACATCACTCTCCTGCTGATCCCACTCTTGATGGCCTTAGCATGGGGCTGGATGCATCCCTGGGGACATTTCCTGCTCTGTGCACACTCTGTAGGAGTCCTGATGCTGTTTGCAGGGTTGTGCCAGCAGTGACCTGTTGGCAAGAGTGTGCCCTTCTCCCAGGGTTGCCCCAGTGAGTCACCAAACGTGGAATCAAAGAAATGCTGAGGTTGGAAAAGCCCTCTAAGATCACTGAGTTGCACTGCTAACCCAGCACTGCCTGGCCCACCACCAAACCTTGTCCCCAAGTGCCACATAAACACATTGTTTGCACACTTTCAGGGTTGGTGGCTCTGCCACTTGCAAGGGCAACTTGTTCCAATACCTGAACACCCTTTCCATGAAGGAATTTTTCCTAACATCCACTTTAAACTTCCCCTGGTATAATTTGATGAGCAACCAAGGCAAATGATGGGCCAAACTCTGGGGAGGAGATGTTTGGGAAGGCACATTCCATTGAAGATCCATCCCTTCCTGCACCAGCCCTGGCCTGCAGAGACATTTCCTTTATTCATTTAATAACTTCCCATTTCTTGACTGCATTGTTACTCTTTTAATTCCTGCCTTTCCCTGGAGGGACTAAAACCCATCTCTAACCAACAAGCCCAACTAATCCTGGCATTTCAGAGACTTCAGGCACTCAGAAGCAAACCTGAAGGGTCCAAAATAACCCCTGGCTGGTGCAATTCACTGGATTTCCTGCTTGCGTCAGGACTGAGCTTGGCTCCTGAACAGCTCCGGGGTGTCAAATCAGCCCTGAGTGTTTCCAGCTGATCCAGCCACCCCATCCCAGCTCCGAAGACACACAGGGGTGTGAGAGGACACCATGAGATGGGAGCAGGGGGTGCAGGATGGAGCCCTCAGGGCTCTCCCATGCTCTGTGCCTTTGTGGAGCTGTTTCCCAAGCCCAGCTGGACCCTGAGCAGCACCTGCCTGCCAGGGACTGTGCCCACACCCTTGGAGGGAGGGCAGAGGGTTGCACAAGGCTGGTGGCAGAGGAGGAGGAGGCTGCTCTGGGAACCCACCCTCCAGGCTAGGTCCTTGCCTATCTCCCCTGTTTGTTGAGACTGGGAAATTGGAGTGGGAGCTGGGAGAGGGAGCTGTCCCACCCACAGTGTGCCTCTCCCCCTGGCACCTGTGGCACTGTTTCCCAAAGAGTGATGTTTCCAAAATCTCATTTTCATGTCCTGAAATCTCACTTCAGGTGGAGAGAGGAGCA
Organism: Dendrocincla tyrannina; assembly: GCA_035047865.1. Classification (NCBI taxonomy): domain Eukaryota; kingdom Metazoa; phylum Chordata; class Aves; order Passeriformes; family Dendrocolaptidae; genus Dendrocincla; species Dendrocincla tyrannina. Next base: position 3,341,913 of record JAWWMP010000082.1, read on the forward strand.
CAGCAGCCCCCCCCCCCCCCCCCATATTCTGGAATTGTTGAGGTGATGAGTTTGGACAAACTCTGGTTTGTCCAGGGATGCTCCTATTGTGATGTTTCTCCTGCAAAAAAACACCCCAGAATATTGCAAATCAGAGGCAAATGCAACTCTGACTACCACAACAAACCAAGAAATCATGGTTTCCCCTGCAAAAAAACACCCCAGAATATTGCAAATCAGAGGCAAATGCAACTCTGACTACCACAACAAACCAAGAAATCCTGGTTTCCCCTGCAAAAAAACACCCCAGAATATTGCAAATCAGGGGCAAATGCAACTCTGACTACCACAACAAACCAAGAAATCCTGGTTTCCCCTACCTGTTCACAGACATTCTCCAGACAAGACACACAGGCACAGGAACAGGATTTTTAAACCTGGAAGCAGAAGTTTTGCCATGTTGGAGCTGGGAGGTAACGAGGTGTGTAAGACCAGGTCAGAGAAGGGGAAAACCTCGGGGTTCACCCACCCATGGACTCTCTGCACAGAAGGGTCATGAGCTGGCTGAGACCTGATGCAGTGAAAGCACAATCCATGAGTCAGGAAAGTGGTGCAGGGACAGCACAAGGTCTTGGTGACATTCCAAGGAGGAGCTGGGTGTTGTATAAACACCCACCCACAGTAACAGGTGGGCATTGTGAAAAAAACAAGTATTTTTGAGATGTGAACCAAAAAGTGGTGCCATTTGAGAATGCTGCAGACAGACTTTGTGCCTGTTTGCCTGTGTGTGGACTGAAGGGCAGCTCTTGGAGGCTTGAGGGGTGTCCATGGGGTCCCTGCACATGCCCATCCCAGCAGTTGCTGCATTCCTTAACTCTAATCAGGGCTGCATCTTGGGGCCTGAGGCATCTGAAGTCCATTTCCCAACTGTGTTCCATGCCTATCATAACCTCTTTGGGACAGGTTTTCTCCATGGTCTCTCTGGGTGTTGGGACTCAAAATCCGACTGTGCAAAGCAGTAGTTGCCATGATGGTTGTTCCTGGTGTTATTCGTGGTCTGGCTGAGCTGGGACACACTGTACAGTTGGTAAAAATGGTAATTGATTTTTACCAAGTTTTGCAAACAACCTGGAGGGTATTGGGACAGCTGGAGGTGGTGACACCTCATGAAGGGTGAGGTGGGGACAGTGCCCACCTAGTCAAAGGCATCCCTGTCTTCCCAAATCCCAATTCCGAGATACATCCTGCCATCCCTTTCCTCCCCCTGTAGCTGGACCCATTCCCACCCTCTCTTTCCAAAGGTGCTAAATGCAATGGAGATGATGCTGAATGGTCTGCTGGGAGAAGCTGGGCACTGGCTCTGTACAGGGTGCTGGTGGATCCATCCCTTCCCTGCTGCACAGCTCCCTTTCCTATCAGAGAGATGGAACAGGGATGTGCAAGGAGCCTCCAGATCTGCTTTGAGATTGGGGCTGGGTGTTGTTTTACGGCTGTGCCATGTAAGGAAGGCAGAATCCACAGCTAATTACTGCAGGGCAGAGCCAATTACTGCAGGGCAGAGAGACAGAGGCTGAACAGGGGCTGGTGTGTGCCCAGGTGGCCAAGAAGGCCAGTGGCATCCTGGCCTGGATCAGGAATAACGTGACCACAGGAGAGTGACTGTCCCCTGTGCTGGCACTTCTGAGAGACCTCCAGCCCTAGGGGCAATTCTGGGCCCCTCAGGGCAAGAAGGACACTGAGGGGCTGGAGCTTGTCCAGGGAAAGGAATGGAGCTGGGGAAGGGGCTGGAGAACCAGGAGAGACTGAGGGAGCTGGAGGGGTTCAGCCTGGAGAAAAGGAGGCTCAGGGGGGACCTTCTGGCTCTGCAAGTCCCTGCCAGGCAGGGGGAGCCGGGGAGGATCAGGATCTACTCCCAGGGAACAGGGACAGGAGGAGAGGGAATGGCCTCAGGATGCACCAGGGAATGTTTAGCTTGGATATTAGGGAAAAATTCTTCACAGAAAGGGTGTCAGTCATTGGAAAGGGCTGCCCAGGACAGTGTTGGAGTCCCCATCCCTGGAAGTGTGTCCGAAAACATGTGGATGTGGCACTCAGGGACATGGTTAGTGATGAACGCGGCAGTTCTGGGTTAATGGTTGGGACTCAACAAGTCCTGTTTCGGGCACTTCTACCCGGTGCCAGGAGGGAGGCCGGTGGCACCCAAACCCCTCGAGCACCTCCGTCCTGCCCCAAGTCACAAAAAGCTGCCTGGAGGTCGCGCATCCCGAGGGTGGCAGAGCCCGGTCGGGAGCACCCACAGCACCCCAAAACGGGGCCACTTTCCCGGGGTCCCAGGCGCAGCCAGACCCTCCTTCTGCAGCGGTGTTTGCCCTGACCCCCCACCCCTCGCCCCCCATCCCCGGGGACCCCCCGAGACCCTCCGGGACCCCCCTCGACCCCCGGCTGGTCCCGAGCCCTCCATGGCCGGGTCGGTGCTGCCACCTGCGGGCAACGGGACAGCGGTGCGGCCGGAGAGGGGGGACAGGGGGATCGGGGTTGGGGGAAAAGGGGGATGTATTATGGGGGTACAGGGGGATGGGGTATTGGGGGGACAGGGGGATGGGGAAAAGGGGAATGGGATATGGGGGGATGGAGGGATTGGGGTATGGGGGAA
>JAWWMP010000082.1:3352276-3396151 GCA_035047865.1 Dendrocincla tyrannina
ATGGGGTGGGATGGGGTGGAGGGGCCGTGAAAGGCCGGGGGGGCTGCCCGGGACACGGGCACGGGCACGGAGCGGGCCTGGCGCTGCGGGGCCGGCCCCGCGCCCGCGCTGCGCCGCCTGCTCTCGGGTGTTCCCTGCCCCGGGATGTTCCCTGCCCCGGGATCTGGCCTTCCCATGGATATTCCCGTCCCCCGGGTGTTCCCTTCCCCTGGATATTCCCTTCTCTGGATCTCTCCTTCCCCCGACCGCCTGTTTTCCTGGATCATCCGATTCCCGGGCCTCCCCTTCCGCTGTATCTGCTTTTCCCTGGATTTTCCCTTCCCCGGCTGCCCCTTCCCTGGATTTCCCATTGCCCGGGCCGCCCTTTCCCTGGATCTCCCCCTTTCTCCTGGATCTCCCCTTTTCCCTGGATCTCCCCCTTTTCCCTGGATCTCCCCCTTTTCCCTGGATCTCCCCCTTTTCCCTGGATCTCCGCCTTCCCCTGGATCTCCCCTTTCCCCTGGATCTCCCCTTTTCCCTGGATCTCCCCTTTTCCCTGGATCTCCCCCTTTTCCCTGGATCTCCCCCTTTCCCCGGGTCTCCCTTTCCCCGGGTCTCCCTTTCCCCGTCCCACCCGGGTGTCGTGGCAGCTCCGAGGGCCCCGAGCACGGGGGGGAATCGGGGCTTTGGGAGGGGATTAAAGCAGCTCCGGGGATGGCGAAGGGATTTGCGGGACGGGGAGGGCTGAGCTGGAGGAGCTGCGGGCGGCTGGTCCGGCCGGGAATTGCAGAGCCAGCGGGGTCAGAGCGGCTGTCCCGGGAGCAGAGCCCTGCCCGCTGCTCTGAGCTGCTGCGGCTCATTCTGGGCCATCAGGGCTGGGCTTGGGCTGGGTTAAAGCTGGGCTTGGCCGGGTTAGTTCAGAGCTCCAGTGAGGCCCTGGCACGGGGTGCCCAGAGAAGCTGCGGCTGCCCCAGCCCTGGAAGTGTCCAAGGGCAGGTTGGATCCGCCTGGCATAGTGGGAGGTGTCCCTGCCCATGGCAGGGGGTGGGACTGGATGGGCTTTTATGTCCCTTCCAACCCAAACCAGCCTGGGATTCCATAACCTGATGAAGTTCAGGATCACCTCTGAGCCCACACAACAAAGCAACAGCTCACAGAGTCATGGAATCGGCTGGGTTGGAAGAGACCTCCGAGGTCATCGAGTCCAAACCTTGATCCAACCCCTCTGGGATTACCAGATCATGGCACTGATGCCACATCCAGTCTCATCTTAAAAACCTCCAGGAACAGCGACTCCACCACCTCTCTGGGCAGGCTGTTCCAATGTCTGATCACTCTGTAAAACATTTCCTCCTGGTAGCCAACCTAAACCTGCCCTGGCAGAGCTTGAGCCCAGGTGTGGCCTTGACCACCTTTACACCCACCACAGAGGCCTCAGTTCAGTTGGAGGCTTCTCAGGGGTGTTTGGGAGCAAAACATGCCCAGCCCCAAAACTCCTGGCTGAGCCTCAACCCCAAACCCTGACCAACGATGTCACTGTGGGAGTTTTGAGTATGAATTGGTTTAGAGATTATGCTGTGAAGGTGGCAAAGATGGCACAGCAGCCCCCAAGCTGCCTCCAGGAAGGCAAAGTGAATTTAAAATGACTCCCTAATAGGTGGCTGGTGTGAGCAAGGCAGGGAAAATGGGAGCACTGCGAAGGAGGAATTTGGAAGGCACCACGAGCCTTCTGGCCAAGGCTCATTTTTGCATCTTGCTGTGAAGAACGTGTGGGGTAAAAGCAGGTTTTGGAAGTGACTTGTGAGAGCAGGGGCTGGAGCATCACTCACCCACACTTTGGGGGAAAGGGGTGCCAGGGGTGTTTTACCCCCCCAAGCAGTTCTGTGCCGGTGCTTTAAGGCCCTGCTGGCACAGACAGGTGGATTTGGGTGCTGGGTTGGCAGTGATGGTTTCTGTGTGTGATCTTTGCTGGGCACAGTGTTAGATGCCATCAGTGGTTCTGCACCACGAGCCTGAGTGCTAAGACCTGCCCGGGCAGCTGTGCCACCACCCCACGTGGACACTGTCACAGGGAGGCAAATCCTCCAGGGACAGGTTTTGCAGCACCCTGATGGGCTTGGGGAGAACGTGGAAGGGGATAAAACCAGATGACCTTGTTTGGCCTCTTGGTAGTGGAGCCTGGAGCGTGACCCTGAAAGCTTATTGATGCCTCGTGTGTGGAGCATTTTGTTGTGGCCTGGTGGTCCCACCCCTGGGTGCTGCTTCGTGGGCAAGGGAGGTGCCCTGGTGGGGGCATCTGTTGTGTGATCAAAGGGTGAAGCTCCCACCACTGTGAGGGATTCTCACCTTGTGCCCTCACTGCAGTTATTTGACTTCAAGGTCTCATGTGTCCTTTAATTGGAGTGAGGAGGAACGTCAGGCACAGCCTGTGTGTCAGTGGCTGCCTGATGTCACCTGACAGACCCAAGGTGGCACTTTGGCAGGTGAGGTGACAGCTGTGGGTGTCTCTGTTGGCAGGTGAAGGAGCTGGTCCTGGATAACTGTCGCTCAGAGGATGGGAAGGTGGTTGGTCTCTCTTCAGACTTCGAGAACCTGGAGTTCCTCAGCATGATCAACATCAACTTGCTGTCTGTCTCCAACCTCCCCAAACTCAACAAGCTCCGGAAGGTGAGTCAGGCCTGTGCTCCCATCTCCAGCAGTCCTTGCCCTGAGGCTTCCCCTGCCCTGGCCCTGGTGGCAGTTGTTTTCTTGTATTTGCCAAAAAAAGGCAGTTTAATTTTGCTTTTTCCTCCCTGAGTAAGTGAGGGGAGTCGGGTTTGAGTGCCCAACGAGATGCTCCTGAGCTCTTTGGGTGTTGAGTGTCCTTCCTCTCTTGTTTTTGCTGTTGTGTTGCTTTTAGAAGCTTCATAACACCGTAAATATTTTGGGTTTTGGAGCATGTCCCAGCAGGGAGGTGGCTGGGAGTGCTGTGTCACTGCATGAAAAGGGTTCCAAGGGAAAACTGGGCCTGCTGCTCTGTGACAGGGTCTGGAATTTGGGTACTCATCATATCCCAGTTCCCAGGGCAATGTCACGAGCTGAAACACTTGGTGACCATGTGATTTTCCCTCTTGGCAGCTGGAGCTGAGTGATAACAGGATTTCTGGTGGCCTTGAAGTTCTAGCAGAGAAAACTCCCAACCTGACACACTTGAATCTAAGTGGCAACAAGATCAAAGACATCAACACCCTGGAGCCCTTGGTGAGTGCAGGCCGTGCTGGAATCTCAGGGCTGGCATTTCCTTTGGGGACTGGGTCTGTGCAGCAGGAATCCAACGTCTTGGTAACTGTTCCAACAGCACTTCGTGGTTCTCATGGGAACAGATTTGAGCCCAGCTTGAGGCTGGGCTAATAGTTAATGGCTCCTCAGTCTGGAAAACCAGCAGCCAGTTGTAAAAGAAGCGTGAAATTGGGCTGGATGAGTAAAACTGTGGATGCAGTGCTCAGTGTCCATCTGGGAAAGGACCAGGAGAGGGTCGGAGGCAGTTGGAGGTAGGTGGCACCTGGGGTGTCATGGAATGAGGTATTTGGACAGCAGTGAGGGCATCTGTCACACCAGGTTCTGTTGGGCTGGGACCCTCCTGCCCTGGCTGGTGCCACAACATTGCAGGGACTCACGTTCACAGAATCAGGATCAATTAGGGTAGAAGAGAGATTCCATCTGAAGTGCCCCAAGAAGGCTCTTGCCTTGTGATCCCAAGGCATAGTTGAAAGGTCTGATCCAGGGCATTTGGCTGTTTGGTCTGTCCATCCCCTCCAGAAGGAGTTTGGGACTATTTCACTCCTCCTTTTCTTGGCTTGGTGCCTGCTGGGATGGCCTGAGCTGGGGGCACTGGGGCTGCAGCTCCCCCCATGCTCTGTTTTCAGGTATTTTGCCTGATTTTTTGGGCAGGAGTAGTCTTAACTGAGTGATTCCTGGGCTTACTGTCCCTCTTCAGAAGAAAGAAAGATTTGCAGATGGTTTCAGAGTTGGCTCCAAGGAGGGAAACAGAACAGAGGAGCTGGAAAGAAGTCTTTTGTGCCCACAGTTAGACGGAGCAGCGACTTCCCTCCATCTGAGGAGCACATAGGGCAGAGAGCCACTTGTGTGCTGGATCTGGGCAGCACATCAGCTGTCCTCCCACGGCTGCCTGGTCTTTGAGCAGTGTTGTAAATAATCTTAATGAATTGATTTTTGCAGAAAAAGTTGCCAAACCTCCACAGTCTGGACCTCTTCAACTGCGAGGTGACGATGCTCATCAACTACCGGGAGAGCGTGTTCGCCCTCCTGCCCCAGCTCACCTACCTGGATGGGTTTGATGCAGACGAGCAGGAGGCCCCTGACTCAGACCCTGAAGCAGATGGAGATGCACTGGAAGATGAGTATGAGAATGGGGAAGGTGAGGATTTTCTCTCCTCTTGGTTTTCTTCCTGGGGAACAACCCCCCTTTTCTCCTTCGGCGTGGGTATGTTGCTCCGTGGTTAGCACTGAAGGTGGGGCTGTTTGGGTACCCCCATTCTCTCCTCTGAAGGGCTGGGGAAGGAGTGGGACTTGCTGGGGGGTGACAGGGGTGCTGCTGTCCCTCCTCATCCTGGGTGACCCCTGCCTGCTGCTCACACAGCCCTGAGGGGTGAGCAGAGTGTCTGGGGGTGGCGAGGGTTTGGGAACAGGAACACTTCCCTCCCTCTCCTTTTGGTAGAAGGTGAGGAAGAGGATGATGATGATGAGGAAGATGATTTGGATGAAGAAGTCATTGATGATGAAGAAGATGAAGATGATGACCTGGAAGGTGAAGAGGAGGAGGATGGAGTAGATGATGAGGTGAGGCTGTGTTTGGTTGCATGTTCATGCCGTGTCTGGTGGACCTGAGGAGTTTTGCCATCCACCCTGGATGTTCCCTGCACCTTTTGGCTCGTGACCCACAGAATTTTCCAGTTCAGGCTTGGCCTGGTACTTCCCGTGGCTCTGGGTGATGGAGCTGTGCAGCCCCATCCACAGGGATGTGAGGAACTATTTGGGAACCAACAGCTTCTCCCTGGCACCTTGAGGCTTCAGTGGGGTGGGAGCAGAGGGGAAGGGGGACACTGGTGTGGAGTTACAGCTTAGGAAATTGTGGTTCATGCAACAAAATGTCATTTCACCTCCAGGAGGAAGATGAGGAGGAGGATGGTGAAGAGGATGAAGAGGATGAAGCTGAAGATGGTGAGTTGAATCCTAACAAACCAATTCCTTACCAAGCTGCCCCAACAGTCAAATATTTGGTGTTTTCAGAGCTTCCTGAGCCTCAGTGCAAGGCTGTTTGCTGCAGCTTTCCTGCCTAAGCTGATGCTGAGGGGTGTCCTCTCCAAAGGTCACACAGGGGGTGGGAAATGGGGTCCAGCACCCCCTAATTCCAACCACGCCAGGTAATTCTGCCCAATATTGCCTGGAAAGCCATGCCAGCTGCAGAGCTGAACTTCTTGGGTTCAGGACTCCTCTAGTCCTAATAAATATAAACACCCCAATGAATGTTGACAGAATGTTTTGGCTGGCTTGAATTCAAAGGATCTTTGATGAATCATGGAATGTTAAGCTTGGGAAATCCCTCTAATATTGAGTCTGTTAACCAACACCACTGTGTTCACCTCTAAACCATGTCCCAGAGTGCCACATCCACATGTTTTGTGAACACTTCCAGGGATGGTGACTCCACCACTGCCCTGGGAAGCTGTTCCAGTGCCTGACCACCCCTTCCTTGAAGGAATTTTCCCAAATATCCAATCTAAACCTTCCCTGGTACAACTTGAGGCCATTCCCTCTCCTCCTGTCCCTTTCTCCCTGGGAACAGAGCCTGACCTTGCCCTGTCAGGGAGTTGCAGAGAGCAAGAAGGTCCCCCCTGAGCCTCCTTTTCTCCAGGCTGAGCCCCCCAGCTCCCTCAGCCTCTCATGGTGCTCCAGACTCTCATTGTTCCCTTCTCAATGTTCTCTCCGGCCCCTCAATCCCTTTCTTGTCCTGAGGGGCCCAAAACTGCCCCCAGGATTTGATGCTTCACCAGTGCCCAGCACAGGGCACATGAGCTTGGTCAGAAGTGACTCAATTCTGCAGCTGCTGCTTTTTTGGGGGGCTGCTCAGCAAAAGAACCCCCTTTTCAAGCAGCTGTTGAAATGTGGGATGCTCAGAGGGCATAGCAAGTGGTTCATGTCTTGGTGCCACCCCAGGCTTTTCCAGGTGCCACGAGGAGCAGGGCAGGGTGGATCTGTGCTGGTCTCACCCGTGGCTCAGCTGCTGGTCCCCAGGGCTGGGCACAACTTCACCCTTGGCCTCTCTTTGCAGAGCACCCGTGTGGGCAGAAGAGAAAACGAAGTCTAGAGGATGAAGGAGAGGAAGACCCCGAAGACGAAGAGGATGATGAGGATGACTGAGCCCAGCGAGCCAATCAGTTTTACAGACTCTGACTGTGCTTGTCTTAACCTCCCCGTTGTGTCTATGTGAGACTGTAAATCCCCATCTCCCACTCCTCCTCCCCCCTTTGTATGGCTGCAGCGTCCACAATATATTTTTTTAAGATTTAGAATACTGTAGGCATTCAGGGGAATCTTCCATACAAGGCTCACTTTTCTCACAAGTATCTCATGACCAAAGGCTTTTTCTCCGTTCGGTGGTTTGTGCAGCAGCTTGCAAGAAAAAAAAAAAACAAAACACAAAAAAAAAAAAAACACAAAAAAAAAGAGAGAAAAAAAAAAGAGGAAAAAAAAAATCTCCTTAGGGTATCTTTGTGTCCCAAATCAGCTGTGCCACACTGGATCCAGAGCTCCAGCTCGCACCCAGCCAGCACTGAAGGCCTTTGCCAGCCACGTGCCCTGAGCCCAGCTCTCTGAAGACTCTTGAGCCGTGTTGGGTGCAAAAATCCTGGTTCATCTCCGTGGACTTGAAGCGAAACGATCCCTGAGGGTGTCTCTGATCTGAAATCATGGTGATGTGATCTCTGGACATGCTTGAAGATGCTTTAGTGCTGGGGATGGGGGGTCTTGGGGAGGGGAGGGGGGCGCTGCTTGCATGACCTGGTACCTCTGACCATGCACCTTGCAGTAGCCCTGCACTTGCTTTCCTATTTTATTTTATAAACTGGAATATTTGTCCCGGTGGCCACCTAATAACCATCACTAGGAGGTCCAGGTCGGTGGGGTGTTTGTCTCTGCTGTGGTGAGGCTCCTCCAAAGCAGCCTTTGGGAAGGGATAGGAAATGCAGGTGAAGGGATACTGCACTTCCATGAGACTCCATTTCACACTGTACAGAACCCCTTCAGCCACTATCACTGTGATGCTCCTAACTCGGCGTTCCCCGGAGACCGTGTTAGCCTATGAATTCTCAGGGTCCTTCTGCCAGCCAGTGCCAGCTCTGGACAGCCTGGCATTGCATCCTCCTCCTCCTCCTCCTCCTCCTCCTCCTCCTCCCTTGCCAGCACGGAGCCGAAATCCAGCTCTCCCCTCATGTCCCTGCTCCGTGGGCATTGTGTCCCCCCTGCTTAAGGAGGATTTGGGGGATCCAGCCAGGAGCATTTCCAACCCCATTCCCATCTCTCTCCTCTTCTGGAGGTGTCCAGCCAGCACATCCCTTAGGGAGAACTGGCCCCGTGGCCCCCAGGGGGTGGTCCCTGCTGGGTGCTGGGGTGGGTGGGGGTCACTGCTGTCCTGCTGTCGGGGCTCCCCCGGGTGCAGACCCGCACTGGCACTTTGTGGCATTCCCGGTGGGTGCTCCCGGGCCATCCCGAGCCTCCAGCCCTTCCCTCAGAGGAGTGGGGTGTGTTGCAGCACATCCTGTTGCTTTTGTTCTTGCTGTTGTCTCTTGCATTGTACAGTCGCTGTAACCATTCGGAGAAGAACTAATCCTGTAAAATGCAACCTGAGTAACTTATAAATGTTTTAAGGAATTTTTAAAAAGAAATGTCAGAGCAGCAGTTCTAATTTTTTTTTCCCTGCATTTTTAGCAGATTGTATGGATTTTATATTAGCCTAGTAACTGTCAGGTTTTGATTGGTCAGACTAGTCCCAGAAATAAGGATCTCCAGCCCTTTTGTATCTTTTGTTACAAAATTTGGATAAAACTTTAATAAAGACTTCAGTTTTTAAAAATCTGGAGGTTGTCTTGGCTGTCTCTGCCCTGGGAACAGCCAGGAGTGGGAGGTTTAGGGCAGTGAGTGTCCCATGTCCCCAGGAGGGCCGGGTTTGGCTCTGAGCCCTGGCTGGGGAGGCTGGTGACATGGCAGGGGTGGGGTGGGCATGGAGCTGTGGGGTGGCACAGGCCATCCTGGGGTGGGGTCCAGCACAGATGTGCCTGCAGGACCTGCCCTCTGCCCTCTCTGCCCTCAGAGGTGGCCGTAGCTGGGTCACACTCAGGGACAGGTTGAGAAGGGTCCCACTGCTGGCTTTTGGGGTGTCACCTGCCCTGGAGGGGCAAGGTGGGTGTTCATTAGGGCAGGGTGGGCTGGGGTGCCAGGGCAGCTGCCTGTCCATCTGCTGAGGCTGGGAGGGGGTCCAAGCTGTGCTCAGTGCCACAGTGCCCAGCCCACTTTGGGGACTCAGGGGTCCCTCACCCTGCCAGGGCTCTGGTCCTGTGCTGGCCCTGTGACGAGCTGTCACCCTGTCATGTCCCAGCAGCCAGGGCTGCAGCTCAGGGACACTTCAGTGTGTCCATCCCCCTGCTCAGGGCACGGGGTGAGTGAGGGCTGTGCTGGACTGGGGAGGGCACAGGGCCAACCCACCGTGAGCCCACCCAGCGCAGAGGTGACAGCAGGAGAGCCAGGGCATTCCAAGCTGCTTCTCCCCATGTGCAGGGATCCCAGCAGGAGGAGGAGGGGATGCCCAGCCTGGCCAGGGGGCCATCGGGACCCCCTGAGCCCCATCCCGGGGCTGTGCCCCCTCCTGGGACTGGGAGCATCCCCCCACCCCAGGGTGCAGAGCAGGGGGTGCTGATGCTCCCATGGCTCCCATCCCTGGGCACTGGGCCAGGACCAGTGTGGGCACCAGCATGTCCCAGCAGGCCCCTCCCAAACCAGTTTGGAGCAAACTTTTCACCCCGCTGGGACGGGACCGGCAGCTGCTCAGGCAAAGCTGGGAATGTGCGGCCGCTCGGCTCCCACGGGGGGTGCAGCCCCCCAGGCTGGGCACCGGGGGCCCTGCTCCACCCCAAAGGCTCTCTGTGCCCTCTTCCTGGCACCTCTGCATGGCTGGCACAGGCACCGAGGCTGGGCTGGGGTCCCCCCCTGGTCTGGGTGCCCCGTCTGGGTGCTGGGGTGCAGCTGGCAGAGGCTCCAGCTCTGCATCTCAGGAGCCCTTTGTGGTCTGGGATGTTCTGGCAGATGTGAGGGGGCAGGGAGCACCCCTTCCCCTTCCTCCAGCCTTCCTCTTCCCCAAACCTTGCCCTTCCTCTTCCCCAAACCTTACCCTTCCTCTTCCCCAAACCTTGCCCTTCCCCTCTCCCAAACCTGCGCAGGGAGCAGAGGGACACACAGACCTCCCTGTACCCCCCCTTCTCCCCTCCTTCAGTTTTGGGGGGGCATCCTTAGGGGCAGCCCCTCTCCGCCATCACCCCCAGCCACCACAGGCACTGACAGAGCCTCTCCCGGCCGCCACTCCTGTACAATTCCCATTTATTATTCCGAGGTCTCATTCCAGAGAAGTCCACTAACTCCTGAGCAACCTACCGGGCTCCTCCCAGAGCCCCTGGAGCTGAAGCAACGAAACCTTTAGGGGAGGGAGAACGTGGGGCTCCGGGTGCTGAAGAGTTTCCAAAAATAAAAGGGAGGGGAGAAATTCCAGAGGAAACATCCACCCCTTTGGCAGCCCGGGCTGGGCTGGGGGTGCTCCCGGTACCCAGGGAGGGGTCCCTGCCCCAGCCCAGGGGCAGAGGTTGTGCGGTGCCCCCTGCCCGGCTCGGGGAGAGGGATGGGGAGGAGCTGCAGCAGGAGCAGTCCCGTGGGAGCCGGGGCATCAGAGCTGGGAGTACAGGGAGTTCTCCATCTCCGGTGTCAGCTTGGCATGGAAGGAGGCGAGGCCCACCCCAAAATCTGCAGGGAGAGGGAAGAGAGACATCAGCACTGCGGAGCCCCCCGTTCCCTGGCTCTTGTGGGGCTCGGGGGCTGCGGGGAGGGCACATGAGACCCCCCGGGGCATTGCAGGGGCTGGGTGTCACAGGGAGGGCACATGAGACCCTACAGGGCATTCCAGAGGCTGAGTGGTACAGGCAGGGCATGTGGACCCACCCAGGGGCATTGCAGGGGCTCGGGGGCACAGGGAGGGCACATGAGACCCTCTAGGGCATTCCAGAGGCTGAGGGGTACAGGGAGAGCACATGGACCTCCCAAGGCATTTCAGAGGCTGGGGGGCACAGGGGAGGGCATGTGGACCCACCCAAGGGCATTGCAGGGGCTGGGTGACACAGGGAGAGCACAAAGACCTCACCACAGCATTGCAGGGGCTGGGGGGCACAGGGAGGGCACACGGACCCTCTGGGGCATTGCAGGGGCTGGGGGGCACAGGGAGGGCAGAGACCCTGCCAGGGCATTGCTGCAGGGGCTGGGTGGCACAGGGAAGGTACAAAGACATCACCACAGCATTGAGGTGGCTGGGGGGCACAGGGAGGGTACAAAGACCTCATCACAGCATTGCAGGGGCTGGGTGGCACAGGGAGGGCACATGGACCCTCCAGGGCATTGCAGTGGCTGGGGGGCACAGGGAGGGCACACGGACCCTCCGGGGCATTGCAGTGGCTGGGGGGCACAGGGAGGGCACACAGACCCTCCGGGGCATTGCAGGGGCTGGCATGGGGCAGTGGGTGCAGCTCACGATCCACCCCAGGGCTGGTCACCCCCCTGGCAGGACAGAGGGAGGAGGATCCGCGTTATCCCCGCGGGGCAGGCGGGGCCCATTCCCGGGAGCATCCCGTCAGTCGGGGGTCCCCCCCGTACCCATGTCGGCATCCAGGCGCCCGGGCGGGGGGTTCTTGCGGTGGTCCTCGATGTGCAGGGTCATCTCCTCGCGGGAGGCGGCCGAGAAGGGGCACTGGGTGCAGGAGTAGCGGCCCCGCGTGTGCTCCCACACGATGCGGCTGGTGGAGGAGTGCCCTGCAAGGACGGGCGGGCAGGGAAGCACAGGGACCACCCGAGCAGCCGGCGCGGGGGCCGTGGGGGGCTCGGCCGGAGCGGGGCTCCCAGCCCCACATGCACAGCGCTTCCCTTCCCGAGGGAGGGACCCCGAAATGTGGGGGCAGGGAGCGAGGCTGTGCCCCCCGAAGCCGCGACCTCCCGTTTGGGTGTCTCCTCTCCGCACCCCACGGAGGAGGAGGGTGCCAGTCTGGCCTCAGCACTGGGGGGGACTGGGGCGGGGGGACTGGAGCCCACGCGGCTGCTGCAGCTCCTCATCCTGCTGCTTCTGCCCTCGGGCCCAGGCTGGGGGGTTTTGGGGGGGCACAGCCAGCGACCCCCCCTGCCTCCGAGCCTACCGGGGCCGCATCCCCTCTCCGTGTGGCTCCCAAACCTGAGGGAGCCTGCCCGCCCCCTCTGCTCCCCGTGGAGCACCGTGGTGCCCCGTGGGGCCTCTCCCGTCCCCTGTGGCCCCCCCGCCGCCCCCAAACCCCCCCAAGTGACAGAAAGCAGCGCCCAACCAGTAGGTGCCAAACTAACCTGGAGTCACTCCTGAGCCAAAGCATGGGAGGAGTGGGCTGACACTCACACCTGCGGAGGGAATCGAGGGGCAAGACAAGCATTAGGTCCTCCCCTCCCTGGGGTGGGGGGACACGTCGGGGGGCAGGCCTGGCCTGGCCCCCCCGCCTCGCAGCCCCAGCACGCCGGGGAGCAGCAGCAGGGCCGGGAGAATTTGGAGGCGCTCTCGGTGGTCGCCCGGTGCTTTGTCCAATTGAACATCCCTGCGGCGGGCGGGATGGAGGGGATTGGGGGCTGGGTGGTGGAGCATCCTCCTCGGGGAGAGCTGCTGGTGAAGGCGGGAGCAGAAGAAGCAGAAGAAGAAGAAGAAGAAGAAGGCGTTTGCCCGACCCCACGTGCTCACCTTGGCTTTTCTTCCAGACGGCGTTGGACGCGGCGGGGCCGTGGCCCGGCAGGAAGGGCCGCAGGCGGTGCTGCACCGGGGGCTGGGGCAAACCGTAGGGCGAGGGGGGCACGTAGGACAGGAACGGCCCCGGCACCGAGGACGGGGGTGGCCCCGAGAACCGAGTCAAGGACGAAGGGCCGAAAAGGCCGGGCTCCAGCAGCGGGAAGGGGTGCGGGGCCGGCGGCACCAGCGGCAGCGCCTCGAGCGAGCCGGGCAGCTCGGGCAGGCTGGTGGGCAGCGCGGCCGGCGCCGCGGCAGAGTCCACGCCGGGCAGGATGGCTTCCTTCTCCAGGGGCCTCGGGAGCTTGGGCAGCCCCTCGGGTGGCTTGGCCGGGGGCTCCTTGTCCAGGGCAGAGGTAGCGGGAGGCAGGACGGGCTTGTCGGCTTTGGGGGGTGGCGCGGGGCTGCTGGCGCTGTCGGAGCAGACGTGCAGGTGCTTGAAGAGGGAGCGGTGAGTCCGGAAGCGCAGCAGGCAGTTCTCACACCTGGGGGGGTTGGGAGGGCACCTGTCAGAGCTGGTGACCCCTCCAAATCGCCATCCCAAGCCCAGGGGCTGATGCCGGCATGGGGGTCTGCGGCAGTGGGAGCCCATGTGCTGCCTGGGAGCTGCCAGGTGCCCCCAGGTGGGAGCTGGGATGGGGATGGGGACCAGAGGGACTCACTTGAAGTAGCGGTTTGGCTTGTAGTGCACCTTCATGTGAGCCATGAGGTCCTGCATGCTGGGGAAGGTCTCGCTGCAGCCCAGTGTGGGGCACCGGAAGGTTTTGCCTGAGGAAAGAAATTCAGAGATGGAGATGCAGCAACATCCCAGCTGGGAGCAGCACCACTGGTGGGTCTCCAGAACCTCCCACATTCCCCCCACTCCCATCTCCTGGAGCACCAGCACTGCCTTTGCTTTGAGCCTTGCTCTGCCCCCTCCCAGCCAAAAAAAGGGCATGTGGGGGTGTCCTGGCCTTACCTTCGAGGGACTGCGTGGGCCTGTAGTGCACCTTCAGGTGGTCCACCAGCTCCTGCATGCTGGGGAAGGCCAGTTTGCAGCCATAGCTTGAGCACTGGTAGTGCTTCCCTGTAAAGAGACAGATGTGTCGGCTTTGTCCCTGCCCTGGTCATTGCTGTCCCCTCCCCAGGGCAGGGCTGGGGCTCACCTGGGACAGGTCTGCGCTTCAGCGGCCGCAGGTCCTGGGTTGGGGTCCCTCCAGCCACCAGCATGGGGGCACTGGGCAGAGGCACCTCACTGCAGCCTGTGGGGAGAGCCCATGAGACAAGGACAAGACTCAGCCCTGCACAACCACCTCCCTCTGCCCTCCTCCCTCCCTTAAAAACACTGGGGGATCTGGCTGGAGAGGCTGGAGCGCTCCAGGAGGTGAGCTGGGAAGGGCTTTGCTCTAGGAAAAGCTGCTGGTGTGAAGGTGAAGCCTGATGGTGTCTGGAACACACTGGGTGATGCCACTTGCACACCTGTGCCCATCCCTGCCCACCTGTGCCCATCCCTGCACACCCCCCAGAGTCACAGAATAGGGGCAGTCGGAAGGGACCCACTGGGATCATCGAGTCCAACTCCTGGCCCTGCACACTCAGGATAGACACTCTTGTGCGTTTATCCAGGCACATCCATGTCCACCTGTGCACATCCCAGACACCTCCGGGGTGGGCTTTGGCCAAAGGGACCTCACAGCAGCTGCTCCTGCCCCAACTCCTGTCACCACCCCCCTGCCGTGGCACAGGGCACTCACCTGCCCCGTCTCCACCGTATTTACCCCGCAGGGAGAAGGTGGGCACAGCCTCGTCCTTCTCTGTCTTCATGGCCTGGCTGGTGCAGGGCACGGGGTGAGGGATGTGCCAACAGTGGCTCCTCCTGGTGATGCTGCACCAAGAACAAGGGTGAGAGGTCAGATCCTTCTTCTCCTCCTTCTCCTGGTGCCCTGTGGCTTTGGGACCAGTCTCCCCACGCTGTGACCTCTGGAACCACCAGGAGATTCCGGCTTCAAGCGGCCTTGGCAGTGTCTCTGCCCAGGGGTTTCGAACACAGAGCCATCGTTGTCCCTTCTGGCTTCTCCCACAAAGTCCCCAAAGGTGCCCTCAGCTGCACAGCCCCCTCCAGGCATTGCCAGGATGCTGCTTTGTGCCCAGCCTGTGGCAGCTGCAGCCAAAAATTCCCCCCAGAATACAGGACCTTGTGCCAAGGCACCGCTGAAGGGGTTGATGGAGCTGCTCCAGCCTCTCCCTGCTCCCAACCAACCTTGGGGAGGTCTCACTGGATGCTCCCCCCGCAGTTCCAAAGGGTTTTGCAGCCCAAGGAGCAGAAGGTCCCACTGCAGAACCAGGAGACCCTGATGGGTGTGTGGGCACAGTTTCTGCCTGTCAGCTGGTCCCCCAAATTACACTGGCTCGGCCTCACCACCTTGGCACGAGGCTTCAGCTTGGAGAAGCCAAACACTGATTCCCAGTGAAAATCATCCCAAACAGACCCCTCACTCTGGAGATTTCTCAATAGCATCTTAATGCTGAAGTGAAAAAGGAAATCATAATGGTAACAATAATAGTGTTAATAAATAATAAGCAGTGATGAAAATAATGGCAAGACTATAAAATAATAATAAAAATGGTTAAAATGCTGCTGCTGATAATGTCAATAATGTTGATAATGTTGATAATGTTGATAATAATAATGACAATTATAATAATGATAATGATGATCATTATGAATGATAATAATAATAATAATAATAATAATAATAATAATAATAATAATAATAATAATATCAGTGCTGGGGCTGTGGAGTAGCTGCCACAAGCACACTGGCCACCATTTAGAAGGTCAGTATTTCTCCAAGGGCTCAATGACTCCCAAAGCAAACATCCCTTGGGAACCTCCCTGGGGATCAGCCCTGCTGGATGGTGCATCCCATTCCCAGCATTTTCCCAGCTTTCAGCTCTGGGGGGTCTCACCCAGCAGGGCTCAGCCTGGCCAAGCCAGGCTCAGCAGCTGTTCCTGCAGCACCTGGCACACTGGGATCACAGCCCAGCAGGCAATAAGGCAGGAAGGGGGGGAAAATCCATGTGGGATTATTCCTGTGGCTGCCCCCTGGCTCGAGGCTTTGTCTGGGGGTTGTGGAGCTTTTTTTGTTGTTGTTTTCTCAGCTCGGTGGCTTTAGGATGGAATTGGCACTGAGGACAGGATCAGCTGGAGGGGGGCTGGCCATGGAGTTGGGAATTTGGGGCAAGACTGGGGCTGATCGTGTGATCACGTCCCAGGAGGGGAAATTCAGCCCTGGATGGAGGGGATGCTCCATCTCCATCCTCCAACTCCATCTCCATCCTTCATTTCCATCTCCTTCCTTCAACTCCATCTCCATCCTTCATCTTCACGTGATGTGGGCTGGGGGTAAACACTGAGCAGAAACTTCAGAGCAGCCATGATGGAGCTTTGTTTCATGGGAGGGAAATGCAGGTTTTGGTGGGATAAAAGGTCTTGGGAATCCTCTTTCGGGGGAGAAATCATTTAAAGGGTCAAGGTTGTGCCAGCCAGCCCAGCATCCCTGAGGCATCACCACATTTTGGTGCCTGTCCCTGCAGTGTCAGAGCTTTTGGGGCTGCTGGAGCATTTCCTGGCACTGTGAATCCTTGAGCTCAGTGATCCAGGTCTCTGCTTCCCTGCTGGAAACACCAGCCCTGGATCAATCCTGGCTGCCACTGCCTGGGCCCACTGACAGCCAACCCCTGCCCCCAGGGACCGATGGCCTCTGATGGCCTCCAGATGAGCCATTTAAAGGAGCAGGATGCACTGGGAGCTCAGCTGGAGCACTGGGAAGTTTTTCCAAGACACCAGGACATTTTTCCTCGGCAACATCACAGCAGGGCTGTCAGCTCCTGGGGCTGGGAGCTCCTGCTGCTCCAGGGTCAAACCCAACAGTGCCTTTGGACCTTGGAACCTCCCTCCTCTCCCTCTTTGATGCCACTCTGCATTTCCCAGTTGCAGGAGAGAACCCAGTGATGCATTTTAAGGTGATTTTTTTCTCTGGAAAAGCTGGGAAAATGCCTCCTGAGCAGATGCTACAGGCAGATCCCACGAGGACACAGAGGACACGATGGTGGCACTACAGCATCGAGCTGTGCTCGGCCCAGGGACTGTGTTTCAGGGAGCAGGTGGCACCTGTATCATCTTGCTGTCATTTGTCACCTCCCATGGGACAGTGGCCAATACTTCCCAAGCTCCAGGACCTTCTGTTCTGCAATCCTGAGAGCGACACTCTGACCCAGGTGCCACTGACCTGCCACTGTCCCTGTCCCCAGTGACCACCAGAGAAAACCAAATCTCTCTAAATGTGACTCCCCCAGAGATGTGATACCCCTGGAGATGTGACTCCTCCAGAGATGTGACTTCCCCTAGAAATGTGACTCCCCCAGAGACGTGACTTCCTCTAGAAATGTGACTCCCCTGGAGATGTTACACCCCTGGAGATGTGACTCCCCCAGGGATGGGGCCCCCCTAGAAATGTGATTCCCCCACAGATATGACTCCCTCAGAGATAAGACCCCCCCCAGCACCAGTGCAAACCTGCCCTGCAAACCCAAACCCCAGAGCCACCTGTCACTATTCCCAGGGTTTTCCTGCCACAGGTTCATTTTCCCCCAAATCTGCTGACACCAAACTCCCTCAGTGAAACCCCTGCAGTGAACAGGACCCCCCAAAAAGCCCTCCCAGGGGGCTGACAGCCATGAGGGCGAGCAGGAGGCTTTGTAGCTGCTGGTCACCCCCAGCAGGCTCTGCTGCTGATTCAGTGAATAATTAATACAGCTCATCTCCCCCCAGCCATCCGGGGGGGGTTTATCCATATCCCCAAGACTTTCATAAACCCACCCAGGGGAGGATAAAGGGGACAAATAATCCGATTTGAGCATCTCTGTGTGCTCTGAGGCCAGAGGATGAGGCCAGAGGCTCCCCTAAACAGCTCCTCGGCGGAGGAGACGAGACAAAGGCTGGGAACAAGGGGCTCATGTGATCCCGCAGCCGGCGAGCGCCGAGGGAGGAAGCACCGGCTGTGCCAGCGACAGCAGCTCCTGCCAGCACTGCCAGCCCCTGGCACGGGGTTCAAACCCATGTCCTACATTAAAACACACACTATGGATTCTCCTGGTGCCCTCAGGTATCACAGGGAGCCCTCAGAGACTTGGGGGTGCTGGGGGGAAGCAGCTCTGGGTATTTTTGCAGCGTGGCGATGCCCAACACGATGTGGGTGCCCTAATCCCGGTGTGGCCAGGAGTAAAGCCTCTGCCTCAGTGTTTTACCCTGCCCAGGGGGGATTCCCTGCTTTCCAACTTGGAGAATCAGCCTGGAGAGCCTGTGGAGCCCAGACTGAACCCCATGACAGTGTGGGCATCCACAGGGGTGAGCACTGAGCCTCATGCATGGCCTCGGTGCCACGTCCCCTTGGTGGATGTGGGGGCAGCTCAGCTGAGGCCCTTCTTCCTGCAGAACTACCCTGGGCAGCCTGGGGGTCCCTGCCATCCCCCCAGCTTGTTCCAAGCCATTGGCAACCTGCACGGTGTGTGAATGGGGAAGAGACCTGCTGCCACATCCCCGCACCATCCTAGTGCCCACCTTTACCTGCCTGCCCATGGCTGGCTGATCCCTGGGCCACATCAGCTCTACAGCTGGAAAAAAACCCTCTTTCCCTTCAGGAGCCACCTGGGGAGGTTGGAGCTTCATCCCTGAGCCCGGATAAAGCTGTTCCTGAGCAGCAGCCCCAGTCAAGTTCCAAGGCCGGGAGCTCCCTTGCTCCAGCAGCTGCTCTGACAGCAGCAAAGCAGCTCCCATGGGTGCTGGAAACTGGAGGGATCATGGGAAGCTCCCAGCGGGTGCATCCCGGGATACCTGAAGGGTCCTGGTGCTCCCACAGGCCACACAGGCCTGCAAAGACCCAGGGCTAGTGGCTTCCATGGCCAGTTGCCCCTGGGCTCCCACAGCTGGGGTTCCAGATCCCATGGATAGCCCCCCATGGGCATGGTTTCTGCAGCCCCCAATGGGTATGGTCACAGCAGCCCCCCATGGGTATGGTATCAGTAGCCCCCATGGGCATGGTATCAGTAGCCCCCCATGGGTACCCACACCCCCGTGGCTACCACTCCTGGGGGCAGCAGAGCCACAGGGAGCATCCCCATGGTTACTCACCCCATGGGCAGCGGCCCCCTGACCTGCAGCCCCCTGGCTGGTGCCCCCCAGGTGCAGGTGCCAGCTTCCTGCAAAGCCCTGGGTCCCCACCCCAGTACTGCCAGTCCATCCCCACATACCGGTGCATTTCCCGGTGCCAGCCCAGCCCCCAGTACAGGCACACCCCTCGGTGCCAGCCCATCGCTGGTGCTGCTACATCCCCTCAGTGCTGGTACCCCCCATGCCAGTCCCTGCCCTGACACCGGTGCTGGTGCTCCTTTCCCGGTGCCGCCCCCCGGCTCGGTTCCCTGACGGCCCAAGCCCCTTGTTCTCCCGAGAGCCCGGTGCTGCCTTACTGGTGCCGGTACCTCCCCCGATACTGGTTCATCCCCGGTACTGGTACATCCCCCGATACCGGTACACCCCTCGATACTGGTACACCTTCAACACTGGTACACCCTCGGTGCCGGTACATCCCCCGATACCAGTACACCCGTCGATACTGGTACACCCTCGACACTAGTACACCCCTAGTGCCGGTACATCCCCGGTACCGGTACATCCCTGGATACTGGTACATCCCCCGACACCGGTACATCTCAGATACCGGTACATCGTGGGTACTGGTACATCCCCCGATATCGGTACATCCCCGGTACTGGATCATCCCTTGATACTGGCACATCCCCGACACCGGTGCATCCCAGATACCGGTACAACCCCGGTGCCAGGTCCATTCCCTGTGCCGGTACATCCCCCATACCGGCACACCCCCGATACCGGTCCATCCCCTGTGCTGGTACATCCCTCGATACTGGCACACCCCCGATACCGGTCCATCCCCCGCACTGGTCCCCCCCTCGATGCCGGTCCCCCCCCTCGATGCCGGTCCCCCCTCTCGGTGCCGGTCCCCCCTCTCGGTGCCGGTCCCCCCTCTCGGTGCCGGTCCCCCCTCTCAGTGCCGGTCCCCCCTCTCGGTGCCGGTCCCCCGCTGTCGGTCCCCCCCGGTGCCGCTCCACCCCCGGTACCGGTGAACCCCCAATATCGGTGCTCCCTTTCCCGGTGCCGCCCCCTCCTACCCCTCATGCCCCTTTTCCCCGTGCTGCCCCCGGTCCCACCCGGTCCCTCCCGGCCGTACCGGGGCTGCGGCGGGGCCGGAGCCGCCCGGGTCGCGCATCAGCGGCGGGGCGGCCGCGGGGCCATTTTCTGCGCGGAGCTGTCGCGAGAGCCGGGGGAGGAGGAGGAGGATGACGGGGGGGTGGGAGGAAGGAACGTGCGGAAGGGGGAGCGGGGGCCGCGGGGGGAACCCGGCCCGGCTGCTTTTCCCGGGTCATTCCACCCAAAGCTGCATCCCAGCGCCTGCGGGAGGCTGGAGCATCCCCCGGGCTCGGAGCATCCCCGGGGCTCGGAGCATTCCCGAGGCTTGGGAGAATCCAGGTGGCTTCGGAGCATCCCCGGGGCCCGGAGCATCCCCGGGGCTTGGAGCATCCCCGGGGCTCGGAGCATCCTCGGGGCTCGGAGCGTCCCCGAGGCTTGGGAGAATCCGGGTGGCTTCGGAGCATCCCGGGGGCTTCGGGGCATCCCGGGGGCTTGGAGCCTCCTGGGCTTTGGAGCATCCTGTGGGCTTGGAGCACCCCAGAGCCTTCGGAGCATCCCAGGGGTTTTAGAGCATTCCAGTGGCCTCTGAGCATCCTGGAGCTTCCAGGGCAGCCCAGGGCCTTTGGAGCATCCTGGGGGCTTGGTGCATCCCAGGGCTTTGGAGCATTACCAGAGAGGTCTCGGATCATCCTGAGCCTTTGGAGCAACCTGAGGACCGTCAGAGGGTCCTCAGAGCACCCCAAGCCCCTTGGGAAGTCCAGGACTCCTTAAAACACTCCAGGGCACCCCAAGCCTTTTGGAGCCCCCCAAGCGCCTCAGGACACTCTGATCACCCTTAGAACATCCCAGGGCCCTCTGAACACCCCAAGTCCCCTGGAACACCTTGGACTCCTGGGAATACCCTGTGAGCTCATGGGTGGCCCCAAAGAGCAGCCCTTGGGGCCTCCAGGACCCTCAGAACAACTGGAACCCCTGAGAGACCCCCAAACTCCTCAGAGCCCCTGGAGCCCCTCCAAGCCTCAAAGAGCAATTGCAGCCCCTCTGGAACATCCCAGTGAGTGCCAGAACTGGCCCAAATCCCACCTGCCTGCGTTGACAGCACCCACTGCTGGAGTGGTCCCACCCAGTCCCCCTCCTCCAGCCCCAAGGAAGGGCTGGAACGTGCAGGAAGCAGTTGCCAAAATCCCTGGAGTTTCCAAAGCCATTATTTTTCATTAAAATAAAACCAAAGGCTGTGCCTGCTCCCACCTGCCCCCCAACCCCCAACCCCCTGCTTTGCAATACAGGGACTCCTAAAAACCTCTGATTTACAGGAAAAATCACCCCAAGGACCACAGGGGCTGTAAAACCCCATAGTGAGGGGAAGCACGAGGAGGGGCAACCACCAATTCCAGTGTGGGGTTATGGGGGACTTCCCATCCCAGTGGGTTCCTGCCCTCTGCCATGCCCACCCTGGGGTGCCCTGACCCCCGGCTTTGGGGTGGGGGTCTGTGTGCTGGGGGAGAGGGGAGCGGGAGGGAGGAAGAGGAGGGCTGGCATGTGAGGCTGAGGCAGGGCCATGTGGGATCAGACTGTCGTCACTTCCTCCAGCGGGGGGAGCGAGAAGAGCTGGGGGAAGGCGGACATGAACCCTGACATGTCGGCCCTGTCCATCCCTTTTCCTGCTGCAAACCTGCTGGGATAGCTCCAGGGCGGAATCAGCCCCCACCCAACACCCCCCAAACTCTCCAGCCCCAGCTGCCCCACTGTCCTGGGGGTTTGGGGTGGAGAGTGTCCCTGAATCCTGTCCTGGGGGTTTGGGGTGGAGAGTGTCCCTGAATCCTGTCCTGGGGGTTCAGGATACAGAGTGTCCCCAAATCCTGTCCTGGGGGTTCAGGATGGAGAGTGTCCCTGAATCCTGTCCTGGGGGTTTAGGATGGAGAGTGTCCCTGAATCCTGTCCTGGGGGTTTGGGGTGGAGAGTGTCCCTGAATCCTGTCGTGGGATTTAGGATGGAGAGTGTCCCTGAATCCTGTCCTGCAGTTTTGGGATGGAGAGTGTCCCTGAATCCTGTCCTGCAGTTTTGGGATGGAGAGTGTCCCTGAATCCCGTCCTGAGGTTTTGGATGGAGTGTCCCTGAATCCTGTCCTGTGGGTTCAGGATAGAGAGTGTCCCTGAATCCTGTCCTGAGGGTTCAGGATGGAGAGTGTCCCCGAATCCTGTCCTGGGGGTTCAGGATACAGAGTGTCCCTGAATCCTGTCCTGGGGGTTCAGGATAGAGAGTGTCCCTGAATCCCATCCTGGAGGTTTGGGGTGGAGAGTGTCCCTGAATCCTGTCCTGTGGGTTCAGGATGGAGAGTGTCCCTGAATCCTGTCCTGGGGTTTTGGATGGAGTGTCCCTGAATCCCAAGGATGGCCGTTTCCACCCCATGCATTGCCCCTGGCCCCCATGGATGAAAACCCCATTCCCCACCACCCCAGTCCTGGGGGGACCTCTCTGACCTCCATCAGAAAAAGCTGTGACAGCTCCATGGGCTTTGTCCAAGAGATCCTTGGAGCTTTTCCTATGAGAAATCAAGGATTGGTGACGGTGTCCCCATCCTGCTTTGCCTCCCTGCTGCCCCAACAACTCCCACTGGCTGTGCTGACCGATCCAGAGTCACGCTGGGATGTGGAGATGCCTGAGCTGGATTCCTGGGGGAGTCGATTCCTGCATCCAGCGTCTTCTGGAGGGTTCTGTGTGGGCACAATGGGGCTGCCTCCAATATGTGTCTGCCCCCGGCACAGCTCTTGTCATGGGGCCAAGCAGGAGCCACGGGCTGGCATCGGGGTGAAACACAACCCCAGACTTGATTTTTGAGTCAGATTTACCATCATTATTAACAACAATCCTGTTTATACCCCATAATCACCGCAGGGGTTTCAGTCCCAGGGTAGGAATGAGCAGCAAAGAGCCCGTCCTTGCTGTGGGGATGCCACCAGCTAAAGCAGCTGTGGGATTCAGTGGGTGGCACTGGCACAGCCCGGGGAGTGGGAAGCGCTCGCCCCATAAAAAACGCTGGTGAAGAACAACCACAGAGCCCCCACCAGCCCCTTTGGCACAGCCTCACGGGGGTGGGCTGCGAGGGTGGGCACCCCGTCCTTGCCTCCAAACATGTGGCCCAGCTGCGCCCAGCTCAGATCTTCTGCACGTAGTTCCCAGGGAAAAGCCCTTCCTTGCCATGCAGCCGGCCCTTCCACCAGCCTGAGATATCTGGGAAAGGGGATAAAAAGCAGCTGGGTCAGGTGTGGCACTGCCATGGGGCGGGGGGAGAGAAGGGGAGCAGGGCAGGAGGCTGGTACCTTCCAACAGGATGTCAATGACATCCCCCACATTGAAGCTGAGCTCGTCCACGTCCTGCCCGATGTACTGGTAGAGCGCCTGGCACCGCGACACGGCCACCTTGGGCTGGGCTTTGGGCCGCCTGGCTGGGGGTGGCCGCTGGCCCACGCTCCGCCGGCGCTGCATCCTGAGGGGTGGGAGACACGGCGTCCACACCGGGAGGGCAGGATGTGGGATGTGGATGTGGGGTGGGCTGCTCCCTCCTTCCCATCCTGCCACCCCAC
This sequence comes from Dendrocincla tyrannina, assembly GCA_035047865.1. Classification (NCBI taxonomy): domain Eukaryota; kingdom Metazoa; phylum Chordata; class Aves; order Passeriformes; family Dendrocolaptidae; genus Dendrocincla; species Dendrocincla tyrannina. The sequence goes on from JAWWMP010000082.1 coordinate 3,375,192, forward strand.
ATCCATGGGGTGCTCTGTGCCTGCAGGTGGGTCCTCCCAGTGCAGGGACTGGAAGAACTGAAGCAGGGTGTTCTGCTCCCTCCTTTCCATCCTACTGATACATCCATGTGATACTCGATGCCTGCAGGCAGGTCTTCCCAGTACAGGGACTGGGAGAACTGGGCCAGGATGCCCCATCCTGCTGCCCCACACCCACGGGTGCTTCATGCCTGCAGGCAGGTCTTCCCAGTGCATGGACTGGGAGAACTGGGCTGGGATGCACTGAACCCTCCTTTCCCATCCTACTGTCCCCCACCAACAGGACACTCTATGCCTGCAAATAGGTCCTGGTAAAACTGGGGTGCCCAAGAGCCTGGGAGATGTGTCCTGCCAGCAAGGCTGGACTGCCCCAGTCTGGTCCTATCCTCAGGGGGGAAAAAAGCATCTCCTGGTACTGGTGGCAGTGGGAGGGGAGGATAAATCAGGGACTGGGACACAGGACAGGACATACCCGGCCACCCCCTGGTCAGGCACGTTTAGGAAATCCATGTTGTGCTCGGATGGGGGTCGTGTCCTGGCCTGGTGGCCAATGTTCTGGGGGGGAAGTGCCGTGGCCGGGGGGCCCCTCGTCTGCTTCTGGGGCATCTTGTAGGTGTCCCTCTGGGGCCGGCCTCCTCCCTGGGGAAACTGGGCAGCCCCATTCCTGCAGGCACCTGGAAGACCCCGTCCCAGGATGGTGCATTACAGGGGGTCCAAGCTCAGCCTGTGCCCCCCAGGAGCGCAGTGCTGGCTGGATCCAGGCTGGTTCCCCCTCCCTGGTACCCCCTCCTCACCTCTGGGTGCTGCTGGGGCTGTGCGGGAGGGCGCTGGACACCAGGTGCCACCTCTGCTCTGTGTTGCCCCCTTCCTTGTGGGCTCTGGGGGGAAACAAGCCCCCCGTTAGGTGACAGTCCTCAGAGCCTCCGCCATTTATACCCAGCTGTCCTGTTCCCCAAAGCTCCCTGCGCTGCCCCATCACCCCAGAAGAAGTGAGTCATCCTGGGTGAGGTGCAAACCCAGCAGGGTCAGGGCACACCCCAATATTCCCAGAGCTCCAGCTGTGCCCTGCAGTCCCAGCACTCCTGTGTCCCCTCCCTGCCATTCCCTGGTGCCCTGGCACTCACTGGCATTCCTGGGGAGCCCATCCCCGATGCTGACCATAAGAGTTTTGCCTCCAGCTTTGAGGGCGGCCACGTCGCCCTGTCCTCTGATGAAGGTGACGTTGCGGGTGCCACCACCGCCCCAGCCTTCCTTCTTCACCCGAAACTGTAGTCTAGGCGAGAGAAAGGGTGTGAGACCATGGTGACAGAGCCCTGTCCTACTTTGTCACCTCTCCCAGCCTCCATCCTTACGTGTCCTTGAAGGAGAGGGGCAGCTTGGAGCGGGTGAGCTCCTCGAAGCGTTTGCACAACAGGCTGATCAGCTCCGTCTTGAAGATGGACTCCAAGAAATTGTCGGCATCCTTCTCGTGGAGGATGAAGAAGTCATCCTGCCTGGTGCTGGGGGAGGAACCCCAGTTGGGAGGTGTCAGTGGAGGGCAAGGCTGGTGCCAGGTGGTGCTGGGAGGGGACTGAGGGCATGGCTTGGCTTGGGTCCACCCCGTGGAAATTCAGAGGGTGATTTGGATGGAAAACTCCCTGACATCCAAAGCCCCATGTGCAAAGCACCCTGTGTGGCCCTCAGGGAGATCTGGTGCCTCTATGGACAAGGGGCTGGGGGACACCAAGGCATGGAGAGGCTGATGGAGGTGATGGGTGAAGCCTGACAGCACAGACCCCCCATGTGGAGCCCAAGGTAATGGACACACCTCAGCGAGACTCCGCTCACCGCCTGGAGCTCCACCTTCTTCTTGAGCACCTCCTTGATCTGCCCCTTCTCAGGACCCTTCTTCACCTTCTCCCGCCCGATCAGGTAGAAGTACTTGGGGGTGAGGATGAAGTCCCGCTTGATGGGCTGGGAAAGCGCAGGAGAAGGGGGTGAGGGGTGTTTGCTGTGGGACACCTGCCCCACACACACATCTCACCCAAGGAAAGCCGCCATGAGCCACAGCCTGGCCAGTCCCAAGCCCCAGGTGGGTCCATCTACCTTGAACCTCCGGTCATATTTAGTGATGGAGTCGGCGAAGTCGATCCTCTCCCGCTTGGCCAGGAACTGGCGCAGCTCTGGCCGCTCCTCCATGCCCAGGTAATCACCCACGAAATTCCTGTTGATGCTGTTCCTCCTCCGCTCTTTGAAGTTGTAGAGGATGCTGGCAGCTGTGAGGGGTCCCACAGTGATGCTGGTCACACAGGGCTCTGTGCTGGTGGCTCAGAGCCCTCCCAAACCAGCTGTGGGACAGAGGTCATGGATCATGGCAACAAAACGTGGGGCTGGTTTTATGCCATGGGAGGAATCCCAGCTGCTTGAGCTTGGCTGGCTTTGAAACCCATTCACTGCCTTCAAAAAGCCTTGTGCTGTGGGAAGGAGGGATGGACATAGCTGCTTTCTGGGTTTTCCTCCTTGAGTTTTCAACACACACTTGGGAGGGTGGGAGAACCCCTGTGGTACCTTTCTCATCCCTCTGCCAGGGCTGAATCCCAGCTACCCCCCCGTCCATCCCTGTGCAGGCAATGAAATGCAGAGCAAGACAGCACAAGGATGTGTTTCTGTCCTACAGCCCCTCCCAGAGCTGGAAACAGGTGGAAGAAATCTGTGACCTCCTTTAAGGTGTAGGAAAAGACTCCAAGTATCTCACAATCCGGTTCCTCCTCACTGCCCTCCTCATTAGTGCCATGATTAGGAGCCAGGCTGCTGCTCTGCCACCTGGGTTGTCCTAATGAAAGCCACCCTAAAAGGGGTGCTGGGGTGCCAGTGTCGCTGTCCTTGCCCTTCCTTACCCTCCTCTCGCATCTGCTCGTACTTCCTGACGGCGACGTGCCGGCGCCAGGCCTTCTGGATCACCCGGGCGAAGCCGTCGAATTTCCTCTCCCTCATCTCCTCGAGGAGGAAGAGCTGGGAGGGACAGGGAGTGCTGAGTGTGGCTGGCCAGGGTAGCCCACCCCAAACCATTCCCAGCACTGCCCAAAAGGATGTTCAGCCCCATGCAGGGCTGGGGGAGGGGGATGGCAGGAGAGCCCACCCGGGTAAGACCAAAAATGCAATCAGAGAATGCATACAATTCCAGCCATGGTGCCAGCTCAACTCCTGGCACCAGGGCGCTGGCTTGGTGTTAAATTATGCTAAAACCAGCCTGGTTCACCAGACTGTGTCTGCACATCCTGCTTTTTGAAGCAGGATTTGACAGATCAGCTGCTCTGCTGGCCTGCAGATCTGTGACTGCCAGTCAGTTCATACTATAAAAGTCCAGTCCCCTTTCATATAGTTAAGTTCTTCTCACATAACCCTTCTTGAGAGGTGTGTGTGGAGATTCCTCCCTTGGGTGGGAATGCCCCCCAAGGACACTCCTTGAGGCTGAACAAAAGAGATCTCCCCACAAACGTTGGTCTGGGTGAGTTACATCCCTCTCTACTTAATAATTATTTCTTTTAGCTAGCTTTAATACAATTGCTTCAATAATTGCTTCAGTATAGCACACTGTCCTACCTTATAACACCCTACCAGCAGATTTTTAGCTTTATATATAGTGTAGTAAAGAATTCTCATTAAGATCTTTTGCCTGATCATCTGTAACAGTAAGTGATTCATTTTATATAAATATTCTCATTTTGCCGACCGTTAAAACCTATGGGACAAAAGTGGTTCCATCCCACCCCTGTAATTCCTTAAACTGACATAATCCAAGGCTAAGACAGGATTCCACCACACCAAGACTCGACTCTGAGAAGGAGTTTAGAAGGCAAGGGAGTCCTTTTCTCCAGAACCAACAGCAGGGTTTTTTAAATAAAGGTTGTCTAAGCCTTCCACTCCCCACCGTGATGGGGCACCCACCGACTCGGGGTTCTTGACGAACACTTTGCTCCGGCCCATCTGGAACTGGTCGGGGTCCATGTTGACAGAGCGCAGCAGGTGCTGCACCCCTTGTCGCTCGTCCCCGCGCCACGACGGCCACGTCTCAGGGGTCAGGATGGCATAGCTGGGGGGGACACACTGTGAGCCACGGCATCACAGAACCACAGAATGGTTTGGGGTGGAAGGGACCCAAAAGAGCATCTTGTTTCAGGGAGGGAAGACCTTCCGCTAGACCAAGGTTGCTCCAAGCCCCATCCAGCCTCGCCTTGGACAATTCCAGGGGTGGGACAACCTGTGCAAGGGCATCCCCCCTCACAAGGAGGAATTTCTTCCTGATTAAAAAGCTGTGAGTCTCAACTGGACTGAGTGGATGTGCCATCTCCCAGCCCACGGGTGCTCACCGCTGCAAGAATTTGTGGAAGAGGCGGCGGTAGGCGAATCCTGCCCGGCGCACACGGATGTTCTCCTTAAGCCCCAGGTACTCCACTTGGTGCTTCACCCTGCAGAGCCAGGAGGGACACTCTTGGTGTGGGATGACAGGTCAAGAGAGGACCTGCTGGGGCCCTTTGGCCCCTGTTTGCATGGGGATACTCAGATGGAACCTCAAGGTGATGCACCTAAAGGGGATGGTGTGTTCCCACACGGTCCTTGTGCTGCCCTGGATCTGTGCATAGCACAAAGGGACCAGCCCACAGGGACAGCTCTGGGAGGAAAGCCAGTCCTGGCCACATGTCCGTGGCTGTGCCCCATTCCCTGGGCTCTGAGGGCTCCCTGTTACCTGCTCTCCTCCCAGTCCCGGGGTTTCTTGGTCTCGTTGGGCTTGATGCAGCGGATGTAGTGTGGCGTGCACTTCATTAGCGTGTTCACCAGGTCGTTGGCCTGTTTCTGTGGCAAGGATCGACCTCTGGAGCATTAAAGGTGTTGGTGGGAGCCCATCACCCTGATGCTGACCCAGAGACAGTGTCTGTCCTGCAGCATTATGGGCTGTACCTTGATTTTGGAGCCCGCAGTGGTGGGTCGTCCCTTTTTGTCAGAGTCAAGCTTTTCTGGGAAAAGCATCCGGATGAAACCGCTGAAAGGGAGGTGACAGTCCCCAGGTGAGAGCTGCCAGGCTCCCCATGCTCAGCACGGGCTGAGCTGGCACCAGCTCCAGCTCTGCCTTCTGCTGCTGGGAAATCCTGTACTGTGGCTGATTCCATCCCCCTGGATCCCCCCAGGCTGGGCAGGGTTAATGCTGGTGGGTGAACCCCCGTTTTCCCAGCCCTGCATCCCGGAGATACCACCAGTGCCTGCAGGGCCATGCAGGATGCTGAGCACCCACAGAGGCAGGTCCAGCCCTTATGATCTGTAGGGTGAGGATGCTGCCCTATGCCCCAGCCCTTCTGGGGTTACCCCAGGCCCCCAGTGCTGCCAGCACTCACAATTCACTGCTCTGCATGAGCTCGATGAGGTCGGTGAAGAGCACGTCGCGGTTGCGCTCGCAGAAGCCGTTCACGTCGTAGGACACCTGGGGACAGGAGGGGACCTCAGCCCCGCGCCGTGGTGGCCAGGTGAAGGCTGTGGGGTGCAGGCTGTGGGGTCTGGGGTGCTGTACCTTGCCTGCATAGTGATGGATGACAAAGCCCGAGCTCCAGCTGTTGAAGTGCTCGTGGGTGCCCACGGCTGCCTGCAGCTTCTGCAGCAGGGTCTGGTCGGCGCCCTCGCCCGTGGCGTGCATGGTGGCACAGACGTCATCCAGGACACTCATGATCCCAGGTGGGTTCTGGGAGGGGAAGAAGGAAGCCATGGGTGTCCAAATGCTGTGACAGGGTCCAATCCTGCACCTGGCTGTGCTGGTCAAAGTGTTCAGGGCCAGGTGGAAGCAACCTGGTCTAGTGGAAGGTTCCCTGCCCATGGCAGGAGGTGGAATGGGGTGAGCTTTAAGGTGCCTGACAATCCAAACCATCCTACAAGTCTCTGCTTCCCATGAGGACTGGCTTCTGGCACCCATTCTGGACAGCACCCAGCCCACCCAGCACCCCCTCCCTGGGTGCCTCTGCTCCCCGAGAAAGCCTCCCCTGGCAGAAGGGGCCCCACTCACCAGCTTGTTCTCTATAAGGTCGCACACCACCTTGTTGTTGAAGTACTGGATCTGGGTCCACTTGATCCCCTCCTGCACATATTCCTCCTGGGGAAGTGCAGGGAGAGCCAGGTGGGCTCCTGAGCTCGTGGGATTCACTGGACACCCCCAGCTCCTGGTGCTGAGGAGAAGGGGGGTGCTGGCACAGCCCCACTACCCCTCAGGCCAGCCCCCCTGTACCTGCTCTGCCTTCAGGGTCAGCTCTATGAAGATCTGCTGCAGCTTCTCATTCACAAAGTTAATGCAGAATTGCTCAAAGCCATTTTTCTGCAAAAGGGCAGAAGATGAAAGATAAAATGAGGCTGAGTTGTCTTCTGCTCCTCTGGCCCATTGTGGGGATTCCAACCAACAAAGCCTTTGGGTGCTGCTCCAGGGACCCTTCTGGGGGCCACCACCTGCTGACAGCCCCTTGCTCCAGCCTCTCCACTCCATGCAGGAGCAGGGAAGGACATTCCCAGCTGGGCTCCTGCAGCAAAGCAACAACTTCCTTGATAGGGGAAGAGAAGGGGCAGGCACTGATCTCTGCCCTGTGGGGACCAGAAACAGGACCCAGGGAATGACCTGGAGTTGTGTCAGGGGAGGTTTAGGTTGGGTATCAAGGAAAGGTTCTTCCTCCAGAGGGTGGTGGGCACTGCCCAGGCTCCCCAGGGCAGTGGGCACGGCCCCAAGGCTGCCAGAGCTCCAGGAGGGTCTGGACAACGCTCTGGGGGACAGGGTGGGATTGTTTTGGTATCTGTGCAGGGCCAAGAGTTGGACTCATGATCCTTGTGGGTCCCTTCCAGCTCTGGACATTCTGTGATTCCATGAGCACGCACCTGGAATATCTCAAAGCCATAGATGTCCAGCACCCCGATGCTGTACTCCTGGTGGGGCTTCTGCATAGCCCTGTTGATGGACTGTGAGGAGAGAGGGGATGAGCCATCATTTGGGGGTGGAGGGCAGTGGGATTGGCTGTCCTCTAGAGCTGATGGTGACCATCCCTTCTCAGCCCATCCCAGGGGACCACCCACCTCCACGAGGAAGTCGAAGACACGGGCGTAGAGCCCCTTGGCCAGGGCATCCCGGGTGTAGGCTGCCTGCTCCACGTTGAGGGTGACAGTGATGGACTCGGAGCGGCCACCCCACTTGCTGTCCATTTTCCTGCTGGTCACCTTCTCATTCAGGCGCTCCTGGTCGACCCCCAGCAGGTAGGCAGGGAAAGCCAGGGCTGGGCAGAGCAGGGGGGTGGTCAGGGTTGTCTTCTCCTTGTACACTCACAAGCCAGGCTGGAATACCCAGCCCCATCCGAGTGCCAAGGAGAGCAGCGCTTGGAGACGTGGGATGGGTCCTTCCTCTGCCAAATCACAGCAAGTGACTCCTGCCATCTGTCCCCTTGCTAATTAAACTCTGGCTGAGCCATTTCTTCACTGTCTCAGTTTGTCCATCTCTAAGGTGGGGAAGGTGCTGGTGCTGCCTCGCTCCTCTGCCAGGGGGTTTGTGACACAGTTTGCCGCTCCTCTGCCAGGGGATTTGTGACCATCCCCACCTGCCCTTCCCTGGAGCTATTTGGCTACTCACAGTCAGCGTTCTCCACCCGAGCATAGTTGCCTTCCTCCCTGAAGCTGATGTTTCCCAGGTGGAGGATCCCTGCCACGATCTGCAGCACCAGCTGCTGGTCCTCACCCCTGATGCCGATGACCTGCATGGCATTCTGGGGGTGCAGGGAGCCTGTCAGCCCCTTGTCCAGCTGCAGAGGCTTTGGGGGGACCCCCCTCCTGGGCACTCACCATGGTCTCGTGGAAGTCACTGTGATCATCCGTGCCTTCCACCTCGTAGGTGTCTGTCTGGTTCAGGTAATAATAATAATCTGGGCTCATGATGCCCAAGTTCTGTCGTTGCTCTTGGGATGCCCCTTGGATGAGCTGGGAGGGGAAAAGGAGCTGAAGTTACCTTGTCCCTGGCCCACCCCTCCCCTGGTGGCTCCTGACCCGACCTCTACCTGATAGTAGATGTGGAAATTCCTCTCGCACTCGTTCTGGCTCACCACCCGCGACTTCTCCAGCAGGAAGTTGGAGATCTTCCCCCCGTCGGGTTCTCCACCCCTGCTGAACTGGATCTCGAAGTACTTCCCCTGCCCAGGCACAGATCCTGCTCAGAGCCACGGCCCTGGTGGGATTCCTCACTCCCCCCAGCCCTGGCTGCTCTGCTCCCACGTGAGAAGCATTGCTGGGATGTGTTTCCATGTTTATGTGGAAATCTCTTTGCTCTCTGCCTGGAAGGAGCTTGGAGCCAGGTGGGGGTTGGTTTCTCTCTCCAGGTAATAAGCAGCAGGACAAGAGCAAATGGCCTCAGAATGGCCCAGGGGTGGTTTATGTTGGATATTAGGAAAAAATCCTTCACTGAAAGAGTGCTCAGGGACTAGAACAGGCTGCCCAGGGCACTGGTGGAGTCACCAGCCCTGGAAAGATTTAAAAGATGTGTGGATGTGGCACTTGGGGACACGGTCCAGTGGTGGCCTTGGCAGTGCTGTAATAATGGTTGGACTCCATGATCTTAAAGGTCTTTTTTAATGTAAGTTATTCTACGGTTGTGTGACCCCCTGCACCTGCCCTGGCGACTTACAAAGCGGCTGGAGTTGTTGTTCCGGACAGTTTTGGCATTTCCAAAGGCTTCCAGCAGTGGGTTGGACTGCAGGATGATGTCCTTCACGTGCTGGGGACAGAGGAAGGAAAGGGCTGAGCTGGGGGGGCCACCACACCTGCACCCCACTGCCTCGGGGTTGGGGACTTTGTGTGTCCCCAGCCCAGAAGTGGCTGCTCTGTGGGGTGTCTGGGAGAGGTTGGGAGGTGGAGTGGTATGTGACAGGGGTGACAACAGACCTACCTGCACCTTCTCCCCACCCCCGGACACTTTGGAGATGTAGCCCATGATGTATTTGGCTGCCACCGTTTTCCCGGCCCCGCTTTCTCCGCTGTGCAAATGCCAAAGCACACGAGGTTGTGAAATGGTCCCACCAGAGTCACCCATTCCTGGGGGGCTTCAGGGTGGGACGTTGGAGCAGAACCAGAGGGTGACAGCAAGTTTTGGGGGCTGTGACCTTCCTCCTGGGGGTGGGGCTGCCCAGGTTCTCTGGGACCAAAGCGTTGCTTTGGTGAGGAGCTGCTCTGGCAGGAAATGTTGGATTTCTTGTTGCTGGATTTTGGAGGGGAGGAGGGAGGCTTGGGAGCCTCAAGGGGAAGTCTCTGGCCTTGCCCCACATCCTGACCATTTCCCTTGCAACACTGCACCGGAAAGGTGCATTGCACAAGGCTCTGTGCCTGCCTGGGACCACCCAGGGGCTTTGGGGTCCCTCCAGCCACCACAGGGCACTGTGTCCCCCACCTCTTGCCATCACTTGGCTGCTGAGTTTAACTGGGAAGCCCTCAGGTGTGGGGAGAATGGGTGATGGGGGGCACAGCCAGGCCCAGAGCAGTGACAGGGGGTCCCAGCTGTGCCCCGTGTCCCCCAGTACCTGATGATGACACACTGGTTCTCCCCGTCGATCAGCATGTTCCGGTACATGTTGTCAGTCAGGGCATAGATATGGGGGGGGTTTTCATACTGAGCCTGAAGAGGGGACAAGGACAGTGGTGTTGAGCACGGAGCAGCCCCCAGCCCCCCACCCTGAGCCCCCTCCCCAACTGCCCTTAACCCTGCCCACGTGGCAATTGGTCTCTTCCCACCAACATGAGCTCATCAGCTGTATATCCAAAGTTTTTTTGACCCTCCCCTCCTCCTTGGGAAGCTCGTCGGGGCAGAGCCACTCGGGCTGGATTTTACCATGTTTGGGTTGCTCTGATGTGGATTCATGAGCTGAATTTCCCAGGAATGTGGCTTTGCTGCTGAGCCTCCTTACTGGCTCTCCATGGGCGTGCTTGGGAGCACTGACCCTGCAGCAGCCAAAGGGCTGGGGAGGATGGGGACCCTCAGGGGACCAGCAGGGAACCCTCAGGGGGGTTGTGCACCAAGTGACACCCAAAGAGCCCCCGCAGCCTCACCGCTCCCTGGTACAGCTCGATCTCCCGGTCGGTGAAATACGGCATCTGCTTGAAGGGGTTCACGGAGATGAGCACTGGCCCAATGTAGGTCTGGGTGGCAGGTTAAGGTCTCTGTGTCCTTTCCCATGTCCCAAATCCCACTGCCCAATCCCACCCCGGAGGCAGCATCAGAGCAATGGCAGGAAGGTGGGTTTGGGGTCGCAGGAATGTGGGTTTGGGGTCCCAGGAATGTGGGTTTGGGGTCACAGGAAGGGGGGTTTGGGGTCGCAGGAAGGTGGGTTTGGGGTCCTTGCCACCTGGGAAGCTGCACCAGGAATGTCATGAGGCACAGACAGAGCTGCTGCCATGACCTGGCTGTGCTCCCTCAGCCCTGGGGTGTCCCCAGCAGTGTGATGGATGCGGGGTACAGCAGGAGCACCCCCTTATCTCCCTGGCCTGGCATCTCCAGCATCCCAAAGCCTCCTGGAATTCATCCCCTGCTCACGCTCCATCTTTCACAGCAGGAGTCCATCCCTATTTTCCAGTCAGGGAAACTGAGGCATGGAGAGGGAAGAAACTGTGGCTCCTGTCTTTGCCCAGCCACTCTGCTGCCTCAGGCCCTGCCTGCAGCATCCCTCAGTGCTGGCAGGGGCGTGGGAAACCAGGGAACTGTACCTGGAAACAGGTGGGGATGCAGCAGCAGGATGGGGATGAGCCCCCAGCGCTTGGGGATGGAGGGAGCGCTGCCAGTGGGATTACTCTGAGCCCTTGATGTCCTCTTTTTGCTCCACCTGAGAGCAGGGCAGGGGCAGAGTGACCAAAGGACAGGAAGAGAGGGGCTTTTCTGGGAAATGCAGAAGCGCAGGACGCTGAGTCACGGCTGGACAGAGCCCTGTGGGCAGCAGCACAACAAAAAAAAAGGAAGAAAGAGGCTTCGTGGGGTGTCTTTTTCATCCAAAACAAAAAAAAAGCCAACCCCTAAACACACGTGAAGCCCCAGGGCTGTGGGGGAGGAGGCTCTGTCACTGTGGCAGGGACAGCATCGCCTTGTAAGGACAGAGCAGCATCTTTGGGGAAACCACATCCAGCACCGTGGGCAGGAGGCTCAGCAGTGCTGTCAGCCCAGCGAGCCCCTGCCGTGCCCTGCTCTGCCCCCCCGGGGGTCTGGCCCTTGTTCCCACCAGGGCTGGGGGGCAGGAGAAGCTGTGATGGTGGTTGGGGTGCAGAGCCGGTGGTGTCCCCAAGCAGGTGTGGGGTGAGCAGGGCAAGGGCTTGGGGACGTGTCCCCATCCATGGAGCCTGAGAGCCACAGAGCCTTGTGGCTGGTGCCCAGCAGTGTCTGAGGTGGAAGCAGGGACTGGGCTGGGGGATGGCACAGGGGGGGCAACACAGGGCAGGGTGATGGTGTCTTGTGTGTCCTGACACCGGTGGGAGTGAGGGGTGGCACCTCCTCCCTCTGCCTGCAGGGATGCTCCTGCTCCATCCACGGTTTGCTTGGGTTTGCTTTGGGTACAGAGCAGCCAGGGCACACTGTGGGCATTGGGGAGGGTGGGTGACAGCAACAGGGGACGATGGTCACTGCTGCCACTGGGGTGTGGCCCTTTGTCACAGGCAGGTGGGTGTCCTGTGCTGGAGCAGTGGGAGACAATGATGAAGGGCTTTGCTCAGGCCTTTGGGGCCACAAAGGAAACTCCAAAGTGGGTCCCAGGGCATGGCAGGACAGGGGTTAGGGATGCTGAATCTCTGCCAAGTGCAAATCAGCTTGGGAACAGCAACATTCCCCCAGCTGATCCCAATCCTGTCCCACCAGTGGGGGGATGGGACACTGTGTGGGCACTGGGGCAGCCCCAGTTTGCCCCATGCCCTGGCAAAGCCCACCCCTGCTGCTCCCTGTCCCCAGGCCACTGCCCTGGAAAGGATACAAAGATGAAATCATCCATGAAACGCTTCTTGAGGTTCTCCACGATGGCCTCCTCGGAGATCTTGGAGAGCAGCACCATGTCGTCCACGCCGCTCTGCTTGACATTGTGGCTCTGCCAGTGGAAACGCTCCTTGCTGCCCTGCAGGGACAGGGACACGGGCACCGTGCCAGGGTGACAGGGCCTGTGCCAGGGCCACTCCTGCTGGCAGTGGGGCTCCAAAACTGCCCTGGAGCTGCTGGAGCTGTGACTGGCCTCCAGCTCAGCTGTGGCTCCAAAATGGGTGCAATGAGGGGGTTTGGCAGAACTGGGAATGCCCAAAGCTCAAAATGCAGTGCACCAGGGCTTGCCCCTTCCCTGTGGTAGGATCTCTGCCCACTGCAGGTGTGGCACACGGTGAGAGCAGACAGGATGCTGAGAGACTGTGGGCACATCTGCACCATCAGCCTGTCTCCTTACAGAGCTTAACAAAGCAGTTGGTGCACAGACTCTGCTTATGAGTCAAAGGCACACCAGAATAACCAGGAGAAGGGTGGTGGTGGCCTTCTCTGCCCACTCACATCCTCTTTGTACCAGGGCAGAGGTGCCATTGTGCCCCCATTCCCGTTTCCTGCTGCCCAGAGTGACACCAGCACCCTCTTTCCAACCACACCCCCATCTCACCCAGCTCTGTCTCTGGGGCACCAGGAGGGAAAGTGGGCTGTGATTTCAGCCCTTGTGGGGTAAGCACAGTGAGCAAGGGGTGAGATTCCACCATGCAAGAACTACCCAAAGGGCTCCCCTCGCCCTCAATGCCAGAGGAGACATGCTGGGCACAGCTGTGGTGCTCATGTGGCCCCTGGTGAGATGCCAGAGGGGACACCCTGTCTGGCCCTGCCCATGGTCCCTCTGTGCCCGTCCCCCACAGTTCTGCTTTTACTCCCAGTGCTCCGTCACCGATTTCACTTCTCCCCCGTCTCCCCTGGCCTGTTACTCTTTCCACTTCCCTTTTCTGCTCTTCCCCTTTTGTTTCATTCTCCCGCTGGCTCTGAGGATTTCAGGCCTCTGGGCCCTGATGCCTCTGGACCCTCCTGTGAGCCCCTGGTTTTCACAGGGTGCCCGCAGCCCCCCACACCCACCCTTGGGTGCTCATCACCACCTGGCACCATCGGGATGGGGGACAGAGGGACCCTCATGCTGCTGGAGGAGCTCAGCCCCATTGTACTGCTTCCCATGCCCATCTCCCTCCTGGTTGGGCTTTGCAACCCCAAATACCATCCCTGCCCCACCAAACACCAGATGCAACTCAAGCCCACGTGGCTGATGAAGAGGTTTTTGGCTTTGTTGTCCCACCACCTTCCCTTGGGATACGTGGGGTACATGGAGCTGGGTCGGCTCAGGGGGCCTGGGAGGTAACGAGGCTGCTCACACAGCCTGAAACCACTGGGGAAGCTTCTTCTCTTCCTCCTGTTTGTTGTTGGTGTGTCTTTTTTCTTGCCTTTCCCTCCTTTTCCTCCCCTCCAACCTAACGTCCCCTAGAAAATCCACCTGAAAAGACACAGGTGGGCTCAGTCACCCTCTCCAGGTCACTGTGCTGTCACCCAGTGACCACTCTGGCACAGGCTCCCTGGGCTGCTCTTGGCCCCAAATTAAGGTAAATATGAGCATTTCCTGCTCTGAAAGCTCAGAGTTTCTGAGCTGCCACCCAGAGTTTCTCCTTCAGGGCAATGGGTGCTCACAGGTGTCAGTGGTGAGTGTGTGCCTTCACCACCTCCCTTCCTCCAGGCCACATCAGGTGCTTTCCTGGCTCTCAGCTGCGAGGAAAACACCGGCTCACTTTAAAAGAAGGGTTTGTCCTTCTGTGTCTGCAGGCTGAGGGTGTTCCCACCCTGTCTCTGGGAGCACAGAGCCTGCCTGGCTTCCCTGAGCACGTCCCAAGAGGGAGCACGGAGGGCTCACTGAAATCCTGGGAGAGGAGAAAGGGGAATTATGATCCCTCAAAGCCATGGCTCTGCCCAAGCTTGATGCCCAGTGAGCCCTCATGGGATGGGGCACAAGATAAATTGGCTTTTCGAGGTTTGGGGCAGTAGTTCCTCAGTGCCCTCCTCTGTTCAGGTCCTCTCCTCTGCCCCAGGCTGAAGGGAGGGATGAGCTGGAGAGAAGCAGCAGCTCCACAGCCTCCACCACAGGGGTCCTGGACCAAACACCTGCATGAAGCCATTTCACCCTCGTGCCAAGCAGGGAGAAGCTTTTGCCCACCCCTGACTTTCCAGGTGCCCTTGGCAGCCTCGGTGCCCAAGTGGTCCCATGCCCAGCAGGTGACACAGGAGGAGCACATCAGCATCCCCAGGAGTGAGGGATGGGGACTGTCAAACACTGGGGCTCTGGGTGCCTCCCGAGCTCTGATAGCATCACTGAGGCAGGGAGGGGAGCAGCTCTGTGAAAGCACTTGCAAAACATCATGTTTTTCTTCAAAGCCGAGGCCTAAACCACAAAAAAAACCCCTGCAAGCCCCAAGCAGGGAGCGGATGCAGCCCAAGGTGGCACCTTTTATCTCAAGATAGAGCAGGCCCAGAGGTGGCAACACCTTTAAACCACCGGAAACCTCGGGAAGAACAGCGGGGTTGTCACATCACTGTCACAACCTGGCACAGGCAGGGGTTGGGGATGGGGGCTGCCCCCGGAACTGGGTCGGGGGCTCAGCTTTGGAGCCCCACAGCCCTTGGAGAAGCACAGTGGCAGTGGGGAGTGTGGCAGTGGGGAGGGAGGGGACAGTGGCTGTGTCTCTGGGGGACAGCAGCTGAGCAGCCTCCTGGAGGTGACAGCCACAGCCGTGGGTGGGAGAAGCTTCGGTTTCAGCCTGGCCACTGTCCCCTTCCTGTCTGGGTGGCAATGGCTGGGAAGAGCATCACCCCAAGGGCAAGGCCATGGGCTGAGGGACATGGCTGTGACCCCACTGCGCAGACCCTCACTCCGTGTCTGAGCATCTTCCTGATTCTGAGAGCTTTCATCTTCCCCTTCTGCCTCCAGATCCACTTCCAGATGTGGCCACTGGCCGTCCAGCAGCCCCATGTCCTGCCTGCAGCCCTTGTTCTCTGCATCTGCCAAGCATGAAAGGTCCAGCCGTGGGGTTCAACACTCAGAGGTGGCACATGACTGGCACCCACCACCCCACGCTCTGCCCACAACCCACAGTGCCATCAGTGCCAAAACCAGAAGCACTGGTGGGGAGTCGGGCCGGGAGGGACACGAGTTCTCCCGCGGGTGCCACAGCAGCGACAGCAAAATCAAAGCCACTTT
This sequence comes from Dendrocincla tyrannina, assembly GCA_035047865.1. Taxonomy (NCBI): domain Eukaryota; kingdom Metazoa; phylum Chordata; class Aves; order Passeriformes; family Dendrocolaptidae; genus Dendrocincla; species Dendrocincla tyrannina. The sequence continues at coordinate 3,390,470 of JAWWMP010000082.1, forward strand.
GTGTCAGCCCGGGCTCATCCCCTGGTGGGCTCCATCCTGCTCTGGGGGCACTGACCCTGCACCCATCCCTAGCTGGTCCCCACCTCTGTGTCCTGCACCAACACTACTCCCTGTCCCCAAGCCTGGGAGCACTGTCCCCTCTCCAGCAGGGACACTGGGCAGGTTCCTGGTACCTCCCAAAAAGCAGCATGATGGGTGCACTCCAGGACAGGCCTGAAGCAGCCCTGAGGTGGCAGGAAGAGGGGGTGACATCCCCAGGGTGCCCAAGGGGGACAGGGTGAGGGGACCCCAGGAGGGCCCCTCTTGCACTCACCATGGTGTCCCTGTGTCCTGTCCCCAGGGTCCTCAGGGCTCCTGTCACCGACGCTCTGGTGCCATCCCGGAGCACTTTGTGTTTCTGCTGCAGTTACGAATTGCGAATAATTTTTATTCTTCTCCTCCCACTTCCTTGTTTCATGGTGGGGGTGGGGAGGACAAGGATGCCTCTTCTGCTGTGGCACCTTGGGGTGGCCCTGCCCACAGTGTCCCCACCTCTGTTGCTGGTTCTGGGGGCCACCAACCTGGGTGGGTAGGTGGATGCTTGGTGGAGTCTGGTAGGGGTTCTCGGAGCCTCCAGAAAACCTTTCCCTCACCCCACGGGGACAGGGCAATGTGGCTGGTCCAGGGTGGGGGATGCTCTGCTTTGAGGTGGTTTTAGGAGCAAGATGCTTTTGGTTGCTGATTATTATTATTATTATTATTATTATTACTATTATTTTCAGGTCTTTTAAATAAAAAAGGCCACACTTGAGGAGCAGAGAGGACCCGTGTGCTGTGGCAGGAAGGTAAAGCCTGAGACAACTTTTCAGTGCCACGTCCCCACTGTCCCCTGAAGACACACCATGCTGAGATCACAGAATCATGGAATGGTCTGGGTTGGAAGGGATCTTAAAGATCATCTCGTTTCAACCCCCTGCCATGGGCAGGGACACTTTCCACTAGCCCAGGTTGCTCCAAGCCCTGTCCAACCTGGCCTTGGACACTTCCAGGGATGGGGCAGCCAAAGCTGCTCTGCCCAAGTTGCACCAGGGCCTGCCCACCCTCAGAGGAAAGAATTCCTGCCCAGTATCCCATCTAACCCTGCCCTCTGGCAGTGGGAAGCCATTCCCTGTGTCCTGTCCCTCCAGGCCCTTGTCCCTCTTCTGGAGCCCCTTCAGGCACTGCAAGGGGCTCTCAGGTCTCCCTGAGCCTTCTCTTCCCCAGGTGAACACCCCCAGCTCTCCCACCCTGTCTCCAGAGCAGGGTGGCTCCAGCCCTTGGAGCATCTCTGTGGCCTCCTCTGGACTCGTTCCAGCGGCTCCACATCCCTCTGATGTTGGGGACTCCAGAGCTGGAGGCAGCTCTGCAGGTGGGGTCTTACCTGAGGGGGGCAGAGGGGGAGAACCCCCTCCCTTGACCTGCTGGCCCAGACCAGCATTACCAACACGGCATCCCTGTGTGCCTTGCATCTCTCACATCAGCTCTGGGTGAATCTTCCCCTCTCTGACCTTCTCCACTCCCTTGGGCTGCAGGAAAAACGCTCCCCTGCTCCCAAACCCCTCCTTTGGCATGAGAAACACAAGAGGGACCAGGAGCTGTGCCCGGGATCGTAGCTACTCTTTTATTATAAATCATGCCGTTACGACGCTCCTCCTCAGAGTTAGTATGTTAAACAATTTTTCATTATATATATATCTATATAAAAAGGTGAAAACACCCCCTCCCCTCACCAAAATGTCAGAACGGAGCATGGCACCAGGAAGGAAAACAAATGAGGGCCCGCTCGACAGCCAGGTGGGGTTTGCTGAGCACCAGAGAAGCTGCGATGGGCTGAGGAGCAGGTGAAAATGGAAATACGGGGGGTTGAGGAACCCAGGGAGGCTGGGAGGGTGGAGAGGTTGGCTCTGGGGAAAGAGGGCTGTCCCCTCTCTGCTCAGCATGGGTGACCCCAAAGGAACAAGTCATGGCTTTGGATGAGATTTGTCATCTTTGGGATGTGGAAAGGCCTGAAATTAGTAAGAATAGTGATAAAGGTAACAACAATAACGTGCTCTGGAGATTTGAAGTCAGGTCTCCTCTGCAGTTGTGGTGGTCCACAGAGAAGGCACATGTTGGCCCAGATTTGGGCAGGAGGTGACCTGGGGGGATTTCAAGCCTGCTCTTTTCCCATCACTGGAGATCTCCTGAGGGCAGAGGAGTGGGTGGCACTGGGACTGGCACCCCGAGGCCACAGTGGCACATGGCCAGGCTGCCTTGGGAGGAAAAGCACCATTTGGAGGCAAAGCACCTTTCAGAGGCAAAGCACCTTTGGAAGTAAAGCACCTTTGGAGGCAAAGGAGCCTCAGAGGCTTTGGCATTCTCTGGGCAGGACCTGCAGGCTGGCCCTGGGTCACGGCCATGGGGACACTGTGACAGGACAGTCCTTGTCCTGCTTCTCCTTTGCTTTGCTCCCTGCAGCCCAGCAGGGCCTCGGTGCCCATTCAGTGACTGCAGCCTTGGCCCCGACCTCAGCTCGTGCTTCAAGGAATAAAACATGGCCTGAGAAGTGACAGGCACTTAAAGGGAAAACAAGGGGGGACACTCCAATCAAAGTAGGTCGTTATGAGAGTTTGAATAACCCCCTCTCTCCCAGTTAAACTGGTGTCACCGCTCTGCTCCCGGAGTGACCTGCTCCCTGTCCCCTGCTGCAGGTCCCAGGGTGACAGGAGAAAGCAGAATTCCTGCTCCAACCCCACTGCCCACAGCAGCTCTTCTTCGGCAGCCACAACCCACACTCGGCACCCACGGCACCTGAAACCTCCTCCCCGTGTCCCCTGGGATCCCGAGGGGATGGCAGCACCCCTGGGTGTGCTCAGGCTCCCACTGCAGACCACGGCGCTCCCTGACACCCTGGGGACACGGGCACGGGGCGAGGCGAGCGGTGCCGCTTCCCTCGGTGGCTCTCGGCGCCCGCACGCCCGCGACTAATAAATAACAACATCACACCTTCAAGTAATGTCCCCGCCCACATTGCCACTCTCCCACCGCTCATCCATGCCGGGGGCTGCAGTGGTTTAACTGGGAACCTGCCATCGTGAAGCTCAGGGGTGAAGGGTGCTGCTCGGTGGGGGTTTGGGTGACGCCGGCTCCCGCTGGAAGCACGAGAAGTGTCTGTGTTGGAGATTCCCAGGACGGAGGGGAAGGGCCCGGCTCGGGGACCCTCCGGCGTAGCTTTTGCCTTCCAGTTTTCCCACAGGGGTCAGGCTGAGTCCCTAATGCCCCTGGCAGGTTTTACAGCACATCTGTCGGAAGTAGGTCCGGCTGCAGAACTTGAACTTGAGGACGAGCGGGCAGTAGGCCACCTTGTTCACATCCTTGCACTCTGGGGGGACACAGGGGGAAGGAAGCAGGGTTACAGCTGCCTCAAGGTGAGGAGACCCCAAATGTCCAGCTCCTCAGGGGGTTCGTGCCAGGAAGCAGCGAGATGCAGCTGTGATGAAGAAGCTGCTGAGAGCTTCCTGACTACTGAAAGCCTCTCTCTGCCAAGGTGGGGTTCACAGAATCCCAGGATATGCTGAGTTGGAAGGGACCCCCAAGGATGATCAAGTCCAACTCCTGGTCCTGCACAGGACCAGCCCCAAGGGTCACACCCTGTGCCCCAGAGGGCCATCCAAACACCCCTGGAGCTCTGGCAGCCTTGGGGCTGTGCCCACTGCCCTGGGGAGCCTGGTCAGTGCCCACCACCCTCTGGGGGAAGAATCTTTTCCCTGAGATCCATCCCAACTCCCCTGACACAACTCCAGCCATTCCCTGGGTGCTGTCCCTGGTTCCCACAGAGCAGAGCTCAGTGCCTGCCCCTTCTGAGGAAGGTGTGACTGCAATGAGGTCTCCCCTCAGTCTCCTCCTCTCCAGCTGAACACACCAAGTGCCCTCAGCTGCTCCTCAAATGGCTTCCCCTCAAGGCCCTGAGTTACTTCATTTCTCAGGGCCACGGCACACCAGGTTGGCCTGGGATTGCACTGGCTCTTAGAATGCATTTCCAACCCAAACCACTCTCTGGAGTGATTTGAGTTGGAAGGCACCTGAAAGATCATCCCATTCCACCCCCTGCCGTGGGCAGGAACACCTTCCACTAGCCCAGCTTGCTCCAAGCCCCATCCAACCTGTCCTTGAACACTTCCAGGGATGGGGTCTCCTCATCCCAGAGCCCAGCTTGGGCTGTGCTGTCCCCAGTGCCCCTGTACCACTCATGCCCTGAGCTGGCAGTGCCCACATTTCCCTCCCCAGAGAGCCCCTTCCCCTCACCCTCAGGGTTGTCCGTAGGTCCCGACTCGCACTTGGTCTCACACTGCTGCATCCCGGGGGGCTGCAGGGTCTCCACACAGTCACTGGACGGCTGCCCGGTGTGGGCCAGGCACTGGACGGACCTTCTTTGCTGGCCAAGGCCACACTGGGCAGAGCACTGTGGGGACAGCACAGAGGGAGCTGCAGTGGCCACCGTGGATTTAGGAACGTGGAGGGAGGGGGCACAGGTGGGTGTTAGGAGGTGCAAAGTGGGCTGGATGTGGTCATCCCTTCCCTCCCCTTCTGGTACAACTGAGTGTGGTGGTCCCACATCCCAAAAAGCCTGGTTTGAATCTCCAGGACTCAGTGAGGATCTCTTCACCCAGTCCTAAATCACTTTCCCACGCCCCCTGCACCCCGATGTGACCCTGCAGATCAAGGGGTGTTGAGGGAAGGAAGGACTGTCAGTGTTGCCCTACTGGGCTGTGCTGGGGGGACCACTTGGAGCTGGGTCACTACAGCCCATCACTCCCACTGCCCTGCACCCATGGGGGCCCTGCACCCATGGGGGCCCTTCAACAACTTCTGTGGGGCCCTGGGAGACTACCTGGCTCAGGTGTGTCCTTGGGCCACCATCACATGGCCTCCTGAGCCAAAAAAGGGGCAAAGAACCCTGCTCTCCAGGTTGTTGTGATGGCCACATAGGGTTGTGCTGGCCGGTAAAAGCCTCATGTCCCCAAGGATTTGGGGGGCTGGGGAGATGTCCTGAACCGCCCCCCCATGGGGAGGAGTGTCCCTACCTCTCCCCACTCGCCAGTGACCCAGCGGGGCGGGGGGCAGCGCCGCAGGTTGCACCTCATGCTGGTGGGGGGCTTGGAGCCCTCGTGGCACTGGGACGTGGGCAGGGTCGCGCTGTGGTCGCCGCTCTTGCACAGGACGATGCGGTGGCGGAAGCCGGGGCCGCAGTTGGGGGTGCACTGCAGGGGACACAGGGGACACAGGGGACATAGGGGACACACAGTCAGGGTGTCTGGTAGGGGGCAGAGAGGGGCAGCCCTGGCTCCCCGACCTGTCCTCCCACCTTTGCTGTGTCCTGAGCTACAAGACCCTTTCCCATGTTACGCTCTCCATGGCCAGCAGTTGTCACCAATTGTCACTGTCCTCCTACAGAGCAGTGCCCTCAGAGAGGTGGGAGATCTTGTTAATCACAGAATATCCTGAGCTGGAAGGGACCCACAGGAATCATCCAGTCCAACTCCTGGCCCTGCACAGACACCCCAACAAGCCCACCCTGTCCCCCAGAGCATCATCCAAACCCTCCTGGAGCTCTGACAGCCTTGGGGCTGTGCCCACTGCCCTGGGGAGCCTGGGCAGTGCCCACCACCCTCTGGGGGAAGAACC
>JAWWMP010000082.1:3404412-3415376 GCA_035047865.1 Dendrocincla tyrannina
GCCGTGCCCACTGCCCTGGGGAGCCTGGGCAGTGCCCACCACCCTCTGGGGGAAGAACCTTTTCCTGAGATCCATCCTAAACCTCCCCTGACACATTTTCATGCCATTCCCTCAGGTCTACAGCCCCCTGCTCCTGGAGAGGTGAACTCCCCAGCCAGGCATCATCCTGCAGACTTTCTACCCCCACCCCTCACTTCGGTTTGTAGTCCAAGGTCAGCACAGCCAGGTCTGCCTTGAATCTTTAGTACAGCCATTAAACCAGAATATTTTCAGCTGGCTGCCTCTTAGGATGTTTTGTTCCTCCTGCCTGCCCTCTCCCGTGGAGGAATTAAGGCTTATTACAATTTCTGCGGAGCAATCTCCTGATTTCTGCCAGCCCCTGCTCCTCCCCATCCCTCTCCAGCTCCGTGAGCTGCTCCTGCATCTCCCTTGGCTCCTGCACCCGCCAAGAGCAAAAGGAATAACTAAGCGAATCGAGCAAAATAAACAAACAATTAAAGCCGCATTCCAGGAGGTATCTGCTGACTGCTGAGCTCCGAAAGGCTGAGCTCAGCGCTTCCAAACATCTCCCGGTGCCGGGCTCGGGGCTCCGGGCCCGCTGTAAATCAGCGCCAGGAAAACAGGCTGTGCCGTCCCCATGCACAGCCCGACCTCAGTGCCATTGACCCTGCCAGCCTTTCAGGGTGGCTCCTTCCCTTCCCAAATTCCCTGCAGGATTGGTGTCCCCCCTCTGAATTAGTGGGGTGTTCCTTGTCTTTCTGGGGTGCTCCATGCCCAGGATAAATGTGGGGTCAAGCATCTGATGGGCAAAGGGCACAAGCAGCCCTGAAGGTTTTTGGGAGCTCCAGGGTGCTGTGCTGAGGGCAGAGGCTGAGCTGAGCAGGGGAAGGGGCCCAGCAGAGGACCAGGGTGGTGAAAATGTCTCCCAAAGAGGGGACCTGTGCCCAAAAATAACCTGAGGAGCACACACGGTGCCAGCTGGAGGGCGGAATGCCCAGGGATGCTGCCAACACAGGTCCTGAGGGGCTGCTTGTGCCGGTGGGGAGGGAGGGAGTGACAGTGGCAGAGCCCAGGAGGGAGTGAGGGAGATGATGATCAGCCTTCATTGCCTCCCCGAGGCTGGGTAGGGATGTCTGATGGCACAGGGGCTGCAAGGGGGAAATACAGAGCCTGACAGCAAACAGTGGCAAGGGGTAGACAAGGGGGGGCTGCTCCCTGGGGGTCTGATCTATCATACGGAGAAGGTGGAGGTGCAAGAGACCTCCCCACCTGCCCCACAGATGTACCTCTGACACCCAAACAGCTCCAAGCATCCCCAAATCCTACAGGGATGGGAAGATGCAGGTACTGGTGGTGCTGAAGTCACAGAATCAGAGGGGTTTGGGTTGGGAGGGACCTTAAACACCACCTAGTCCAGCCCCCAACCATGAGCAGGGACATCTTCCACTAGACCAGGTTGCTCTAAGCCCCGTCGAACCTGGCCTTGGACACTTCCAGGGATGATCATTCCCCACAGCTGAGAGGCAGCTCCCAGATCCCTCCATGACATGACTATCCCAACACTTGTGCTCTCCTGGGAAGGGCACAGGTTTCATCACCTTACTTTATGGCAGAGGAAGCTGCAGCAGAGAGAGGGAGGAAGGGAGTCTCTTTGAAAGCCAAAGCAAAAATCTGTCTCAGAATCAGATCATAACTCAAGGGCTGATGTTGGACCAACCATGCCCTGGACTCCACCCACTGGCCATGCCTGGGGGACAGGGAGGTCTGAGCAAGGGCAGCTCCAGCCTGCCGGGCTGTCTTCCACCTTGGCATCCATTGGGGTCTTTGTGTGACTTACTGCTCCACAATTGGATTCCATTTTTATTGATCCATCCCCTGCAGCCTCAGCACATCTGCTCCAGCTGCAGGAGCCCCCCCGGAGCTGTCTTATTGACACAGCTGGGAAGGATTTCCCCAGTCAGGTTCATTAACTACATGAAGGAGATGCGCTGTTCCTTCTCATTATTAAGAGATTTCTGCCCCAGAGGCCTCCTCCTGCCCCCTCTCCTCGCTGGACCTTCTGCAGGACACGAGGCTGACCTGGGGAAGAGGGAAGTGCTGCTCTTTGGAGGATCCACCACTTCCCATCCCTTCATCTGTGCAAGAGCTGGAAGCTTTACCTGCCTTATTTCTTCCCTAGCAGGTACCAGACACCAACTCTCCCTTCTCTCCTCCATAATCCTGTTTGCTCCCTCAGTAATCAAGGAGAGAGACTTGAGGGAAGAAACTGAGCAGTTCTGATGCTGCTGGGATTACTTCTGGCACAGCAATGAATTACAAGGGTGGGTGACCCAGGGTGGGGGGACAGCAGATTCCTGGAGGGGTGCACACCAATCCACAGCCATGCAAGGGGGTGGCAGCACATCCCACGAGCCCAGGGAGGGCATCCTGCAGGATTTGCTAGTGGGAATCACTTCTTACTGTCCCCCAGCCCCCTTGGACCATGAGGGCAAGCAATGCCAGCTCTGCCTGAGCCAGGGGCTGCTGGGCCAGCCCCAGCTCTCACCTCCACGGTAGGTTTTCCAGGTGTAGTACTTCCCTCGGAAGGGCACGTTGTCGAACTCGGCGCACTGCAGCTCTCGGAAGTCCTGGGAGCCAGGTGGGCAGTCCTGGAGGCACAGCCAGTGGTCAGGGCAGGGTTGGGGCAGCCTCACCGAGCTGCTGACACACCCAACACCAGCCCTTTGAGGCCCTGACACTGTAGGACAGCAGGAGGTTCCTCCTGCAAAGCTGGGCATGAAGACCAGCAGCACTCGGGTGCTCTGTCTGAGCTGTGACACTTGTGAGCAACCCCTCAGAAGCCCAGGCAAGCAACAGGATCCATCTGATGTCCTCACCAGCAGCCTGGGGATGTTAAAGCTACCGTTGACCAGGTCCAAAACTTCCCTCTCTCTGCTCCCCTTGAGGTTTAACCCTCAGCCCTGGGAAGCAGAGTCCCACCTGGCATTTCACGAGTTGCCCTCACCAGACCAGACCCTGCAGAGTGTGAGAGGCCTCTCGCTCTGATGTCAGAGCTGGAAGTCTCTGATCTCTCCTCCTTTGCCTCATTAGCTTTTCAGGCCCCTCACTCTGGGGAAGCCCTGCAGGTACGAGCAACCCACCCGCCCTCCGAGCCAGCTCATGGATGTGCACGGTCCTGCTCGGTGTTCCCACTGTGGGATCACTGCTGGAACACCCTCCTTTCCCCCTAGAGCTGCACAGAACACCCTGCATTGTGTGCAGAGGGCTCATCCAGCTCCTGCCTGGGACACAGCCCCTCACTACTCACGTCGGTGTTGCAGGAGCGGTAGCGTTTCCTCTCTCCCAGGCAGTACTTCCCTCCGATCGTGGGCCTGCCAAAACCAGCAAGGGTGTTATGGAACCAGGGCAGGGAGATGTGTTTGCTGCCCCAGGTCTGCAGGAGCACCAGGGCTTTTCCCAAGCCTGCTGATCCCACCTGGATGGGATGGGAGGGGACATCTGGCAGGGCCGGGCAGCAAATCATCAGTGGCAAGGGGAAGACAAGAGGGGAGAAGGTGGAGGTGCAAGAGACCTCCCCACCTGCCCCACAGATGTACCTCTGACACCCAGACAGCTCCAAGCATCCCAAAATCCCACAGGCATGGGAAGATGAAGGTACTTGTGGTGCTGAAGTCACAGAATGAGAGGGGTTTGCGTTGGGAGGGTTCACGTTCTGGGCTGGACATGCACAGGGGAGTTACATGGGTGGGTTTGGGGTGGGGGCTGCAGGTCCAACATCTGCACAAAGCAGTGAGCAGCTGGGAAAGCCAAGACCCTCCAGGAGCTGAGTACAGGCTTGCACAGGCCCCCTGGATGTGCCTTTCCCATGGGATTGAACATTGCTGGAATGGCAGGGCCAGCCTGACCCCCCCAACCCCAACACATACCTTGGGCTGTCACAGTGGCGCACGGACGAGGACACGCCACCACCACACGTCCTGCTGCACTCCCCCCACGATGACCAGGACCCCCAGGCTCCATCCACACCCTCAGGTCGGGTTCCAAAAGGCACACACTCCCTCTTGTAGCACCACTGTGGAAAGAGAGAGCTTTGAACGACCCCCAGCACACGATGTCCTTGTCCCAGAGCCCCCACTGGACAGGACAGCCAGGGCAGGGCTGGGATGTGGTTTGATCCTGGGGAACTGGAACTCTGAGATGAGCTGGCCTTGGAGCCAAGTTTCAGAATCATCGAATATTCTGAGTTGGAAGGGATCATCAGGTCCAATTCTTAAGTGAATGGTGTGTACATGGATCGAGTCAGTGACCTTGGAGTTATTAGCATCGTGCTGTGACCAGCAGAACTCTCCATGGCAGAGGGCTCTCAGCTCTCCCTTGGCACCCTCTCCAAGTCACACAGTTGTGTACACATTGGGCTTGGGGTTTGCAGGGATGCTGGGACCAGTGTCCCCACTCCCAGCCCCTGGGGCACCATCCCATGGGACAGGCAGCCACAGCAAGGAAGTCACATCTCCACTTCTGTGGAAAAGGTTGTCCAGAGAAGCTGTGGCTGCCCCAGCCCCTGGAAGTGTCCAAGGCCAGGTTGGACAGGGCTTGGAGCAACATGGGGTAGTGGGAGGGGTCCCTGCCCATGACAGGGGGTGGGACAAGATGGGCTTTAAGGTCCCTTCCAATCCAAACCAGTCTGGAATTCTCCTCTAAAGGCGTTCTGGGTCAGTCAGAGTGACACACTTTGTGAACAGGGACACCTGAGAGCATACTCCTCACTGCCTACAAAAGCAAGTGGCAGCAAGTCCCAGGTGGGACCTGGACTGGAGCTGCTGCTGCTGGGCATAGCCAGGATCCCTGGGGGACATGGACACCTCCACTTCCATCTGCTCCTCCCAGGACAGAGTGAGTTTTGTGTGTGCTGAGCACTCAAGTTGTGGTTAATGTGCTAAAACGACCCGACCTGTGAAGGGCCCAGGTTAAACTAAAGCTTAAATTGCAATAAAAACACTGCTGTGTCCTTGCTCTGCTGAGGATCCTTAAAGAACCCGCCTGTCCACGTCCTCCTGGGAGACAGATGCTCATGGAAACTTGCCTATGAAATATTTCCCTTGGCCCTGGAAAGCGTCCCACACCCCCTGGAGTCCCAGTGATGCGAGGAGTGGGACAGTGCCAGGGGTGTGGGACAGTGCCAGGGGTGTGGGACAGTGCCAGGGGAGAGGGACAGTGCCAGGGGAGAGGGACAGTGCCAGAGCCGCTGCTGTTCTCCGGGCACGGAGCCGGACACCTTGCCTTGGGGGCTGAGATAATCCCAGGAAGGAAGAAACTGCTGTGTGCTCCTTCCAGGGGCTGATAACCCACCCTGGAGCTGCTGGCACAGCCTCTCCCGGCTCCTTCAGAGCCAAACTCTCCATGGGCAGCCCAGCCAGCCAGGAAGAATGCACTGTGGCCTCCCAGGACACTCAGGAGGGACCTCCTGCACAGCAGCACCTCTCCAAAGGAGGATCCCACATGCAGGAGATGCTCTGCAGGCACAGGAGGGACCTCCTGCACAGCAGCAGCTCTCCAAAGGAGGATCCCACATGGAGAAGATGCTCTGCAGGCACAGCCTGTCTAGTGCCCCTACCCCAGAGGGCCCAGGAGCTTTGCCAGCCCCTCCAAACCCAGCAGGCACCCAGGGATCCTCAGAGGGTCAGTGGTGGGTCCTTTCCAACTCAGCATATTCTGTGACTCAGTGGTGGGCTTGTCCTTGCTTTGGGAGAAGATCCCATCTCTCCCTCCTGCAGGAACCATGGACATTGGACATGTGCTGGCTGTGAGACCATACGTGAGCTGGGGACACGTGGTGAGGGAGGATGTGTAATGAAAGGTGTCCTCCCAGGGTGCATCGGACATAACCTGGCTAATAAGTGCTTGATTAATGGAAATCAAAACAAAAAAAAAAACAAAAAAGGAAATCAGGCAGAAAAGGAACTGGAAAGGTGCTGAACCTGCCAGGCTGCTGGGGCACCTCGAGGCCAGCAGGATCCAGACCTGAAGTCACCCACTGTGGGTTCTGGGCAAGACAGGTGAAGCCATAACAACCACAGGAGAAGAGTTAATTAAAAAACCCACCAGGGATAATTCTGGAGGAGGAAACAACAGAGGTCTGGGATATGGGCACAGCCACCATCCAGCAGGGCTTGGCTCAGCCTTGCCCCCTCACCACTTCCCCAGCTGGGTGGCAGAGCACAGGAGCAAAATGTCTCCTTTAATCTTGCACATCTGAAATGCTTTCAGCACCCTGATCCTTCCCCCTGCCCTCCCCAGCAGGAAGGGGAGAGCCAGGGGAGACCTTGGAGAGCTGCTCCAGCCAAGGCCTGAGGGCTGGAGGCTCCCCCAGGCAGGAGCTCCAGCAGTGCAGAAACTTAACACAAAGGTGCATCTTCTTCCACCCAAGGATAACAAATCGTTTCCAAAGCATGAATGGGTCAAAAAAGGGTAAGCAGAAGCCCAGAAAGGGAACTGGGGGTTCAAACTGAGCCAGTATCCTCACTGGGAATAGTTCCTCTGAGTCCTGGGGGGCTGCAACTGCTTCACTTCACTTCTCTTAAAGCTTTTGAAGAACCCTGCTCACAGAACAACCCCTAAGTGGGGGGAAAGGGATATTTAAAAGTGGGAAAAGCTGGTAAAAAGAGATGACTAGGAGGAAAAAAATGCCATTGTCTCTGGCGAGTGTGCAGCAGGAGGGATGTGCAGCCCCAGGAGCTGTCTACTCCTCTCTGACCTGATTTCCAGCAGAACTGTTTGCAAAACATAATGAATTTGTCAAAGCCATCCTCATTCCTGCACATCAGCCTCTCCAGCTTCTGAAGGATTTGAAAATTGTCTCGGATTTCTTGGGAAATATTCTTCCTCTAGTGGAAAAACACGAGCCCATTTAATGGGGGATGTCCCAGCCCTGGTTTTGCATTGTCCCAGCCATTATTCAGTTTGTAAAGGCTCTTTGTTTTAGCAGGCTACCCATCCCCTTTATACTGATGTAAATGGGTGTAAGAGAAGCAGAGAATGAAGTTTTATGAAAGATCAAGTCAAAATTCACATTCAAAAATATATAGTCAGAAAAAACGCTGCCCTTCTCTCTCAGCTGAGCGTGAAAAATGAAGGTTTCATCATTTTTAGCCAGTTTTTCACAAGCTCCTCTGAAAACACATTACAAACCCATTGCCCCTCCTGGGAAACCTGGGGGGAAATCCCTTTTTTCCCAGGACTGCCAGGACATCCCAGCAGACCTGGGGACAAGATGTCCTTCTGAAGAACACGATGTTGTTTGAGGTGACCCTACTGTGCTTCATAGGTGACACCCAGAAGCTTGCAAGGAGCAGGGGTTCCATATTCCATCTCCAGCATTACACAAGCTGGACTGTGCTCTGGGGTGATTATGGGCAGCCCTGGGCTCCTTGGCATGTCCCAGCCTCCCTCCATGCCAGCGGGGTGGGTGGGGATGGCTCCAGACTCGGGCGGGCTGGTGGGTGCTCTTAAATCAACTCCTCGCTCCCCAGTGCAAACAATAATCCCAGTTAGTGCTGGGAGAGGGACTGAAACCCTCCCTGTGAGCTCCCCACAGCGCCCTGGGCTGCCTTACCCCCTTCTCAATGGTGTTGGTTTGGCAGATGGTGCCCTCAGCAGCAGGGATGCTGTTGGTTATGCAGCGGTTGCTTTTACTCAGACACCATAACTCACTGCAGACTTCCTGGAAAGACAGAGGTTTGGGGAGAGAGAGGGGGAGGGAGGGAGGAGGGAAGAGACAAAGAAACAAAACCAAGATTAGGGTTTGCTCATGTCAGGGGATGAAAGGCTGGGGCAGCAGCACCTTTGTGTGTTTGGGAGGCACCGGCTGGGCTGGGACACTGGGCATGAGTGTCTTCAGCTTGAGGGGAGCAAAATGACACCAAACCCAGTGAGGTGTTGCCCCAAGGGCACTAAATGCTCTCCCCCTTCTCTGGACTAAGCCTAAGCACTTGTCCCAGGGCTGTAATTCTCTGATTGAGGGGTTCTCTGAGCTCAGGTGCCAGAGCCAACTCCTCAGCCAGCCCTGTCCACGTGCCACAGGGGGCACCTCTCCTTGGACATCTCAGTGAGGCCCGAGCTCGTCCCACTGTCCTCCACCTGATCCCCTCCCCAGGGCAGACACCTCAAATCTAGAGCTGAGTTTTCTGCCTGGTCCCCATCCAGCTCTCATTCCAAGTGAAAAAACCTATGGAAAACTCACAGCTTTGCTGGGAGCAGCTTGCCATGGTTTAGGTTATACGTGAAAGTACAGAACAGGTTCTCACTGTCCATGAAGGAAACTGTCTCAAGGTGTAAAAGCAAAGCCCAACAGCTCCTCAGGGCTGAGGGATGCTCCCAGTTTGGGCTCTGGGCAGTGGAGGCTGAGCCATTCCCAGCACCAACATCCCATATGGATCCAGACCTGCCTCTGCAGGAATCTGGGACTCCCTGGGAGCACCAGCACAGCACATCTGTCACCTCACGGTGTGACCACCTGTGTGCAGGGCACCTCCAGCCAGCTCAACATTCCCAAAGGGAAGACCCCTCTGGAAGATTCAAAGCTGCTTTTAGAATAATCAAAATATTTCCTGATGCTGAGCCAGCCCTTAAGCAGCTCCAGAGCTGGGCACTTCAGCCCTTGGGCTCTGCTTGGTGCAGTTGGGTCCCCTGAGTGACACTGGGCTGAGGACTCCAGAAGTCTTTCCAGGAGACTTCCTGAGCTGCAGATCCTGAGCTCCAACCCATCCTGCCCTCTCAGAGCACCAGCAAACAAAAGTCTTCCCTTGGCTGCTCCAGGACCCACCCAAATGTGTGTCAATGACAGCTAAATCAGAAAGTGCAGACCCTTTGGACCTGCTGTGTCACTCAATGAACCAGGCTGGACTTCAACACCTGCAAACTGTAAAGCAACACCTAAAATCCAGTTTCCTGAGTTCCCTGCCGCGTCCCCATCCTGCTCCTGGTCCTAATGGAAAACTTGCTGCTTGAGGCCATTCCCTCTCCTCCTGTCTCTGTTCCCTGGGAGCAGAGCCTGACCCCCCCTGGCTCCCCACTCTGGTCAGGGAGTTGCAGAGCCAGAAGGTCCCCCCTGAGCCTCCTTTTCCCCAGGCTGAGCCCCCCCAGCTCCCTCAGCTGCTCCTGCTGCTCCAGCCCCTTCCCCAGCTCTGTTCCCTTCCCTGGACACGCTCCAGCCCCTCAATGTCTTCCTTCTCCTGAGGGGCCCAGAACTGCCCCCAGGGCTGGAGGTGATGCCACAGCAGTGCCTAGCACAGGGACAGTCACTGCCCTTGTCCTGCTGCCACACTATTGCTGACACAAACCAGAATGCCCTGGGCCTTGGTGGCCACCTGAGCACACACACTGACCCATGTTCGTGTCCTGTGCTGGGTGCTCTGGTGCCAGCACAGCGACCACCTGGCCTTGTCTCTGTCCCTGAGGAAGTGTGACCCACCAGGCAGCTCTGGCCACCTGCCCCAGTCAAGTGACAGCCTGTCCATCACGTCCCAGGGCTTCTCCCCAGCGAGGCTGAGCACGGAGCAGTAACCAATACCCCCGGCGCCCTCCCGAGACTGGCTGACACAGCCACTGGCAATCCCCTGTGTTGGCACCAAGAGGGGTAAAAAGCTGAGCTGGGGCTGTCTCTGCTCCCCTCCAGCTCTCAGGGCTGGGATGGCAGAGTGCCACAGGGTGAGCTGGCAAAGGGAAACACCGAGGAGTCTGTGCCGAGGGCTGCGGGTCTGACACACACGAGGGGATTTTGGTTCTCAGCTCCTTCACCCAAGCCCAGCTGGAGCTGCCTTTGACCAGGGAAAGGAGAGTCTTTTCCATCTTCAACAGGCACCTGCCCCTCCAGGCTGCTCTTGCAGGGCCAGTGTGACTTTGGGGAGTTAGGAGCTCCTGTACAGTCCCTTCCCTCTGTCACCAAGGGCTTCCTGGTGACTTCCCAGCTTCAATCATAGAATCATGGGATGGTTTGGTTCTGATCCCTTGCACTGGCAGGGGCACTTTCACTAGACCAGGTTGGCCTCATCCAAGCTGGCTTTGAATCAGTGACATCTGCTCTCTCTGTCCTCATTACTCCCATTAATCATCCACTCTCCTGGCATGGAGGGGGAAGGGACATTGCCCTGCTTGCACCATCCCTCTGGAGATTGTTTATACTGGGCACAGGATGGGTGGACTCACATTTACCCTGATTTACCCAAGCCCTTGTGCCCTTTGGGTCTGTCCCAAACCACACTCACGACAGGCTGGGTCATCACAAGGACATCTTGTGCTCTTGTGATCCTTGTGTATATACAGGAAGCGTCTGCTTGAGTTAAAAATTAGCTGGGGCACAGGCATGTAACTGTGGGAAGTTTCCACTCCCTGCCTCTGGCTCAGCTCAGGAGGAGCACTCACCCCAGCTGGTATCCCCTGACATCAGATACCATGACTTCTCCTGCTGCATCTGCCCCATGTCCAGCAGGCTCTGGGCCCCTGGGCCGTGTTCAAGACAACATCAGGACAGAGAGAGACAAACTTTGCCCTCTGCTCGCCAGGATGAGCTGCTGAACCCACCAGGAGGTGGTTTAACCATAAATACATGAACCTTCAAAGTGATAACCTGGTTCACTTCAATGGCAGAGCTGGGCTTGTGTTTACAGTTTTAGAAGAAACTAAACCCTGAACTGAGATGTTTCCTCCTTCACAGCTTTCCAGGGCTTGGGCTGGGGTGGGTACACATAGAATCATGGAATCATTTAGGCTGGAAAAGACCTCCAAGGTCATCGTGCCCAACCTGTGCCTGATGCCCACCTTGTCACCCAGCCCAGAGCACTGATTGCCACGTCCTGTCATTCCTTGGACCTGCAGGGATGTGGATTCCAAAGCAGCCCCTTCAGCAGCTTTCCATGAAGGAATACACATCCATCAGACAACACTGCTGCCTGTGCATCCCACTGCTG
>JAWWMP010000082.1:3426223-3437846 GCA_035047865.1 Dendrocincla tyrannina
CTGCCTCCTCCTGCTTCCTCCTGCCTCCTCCTGCTTCCTCCTGCCCCCTTCTGCCCTCTCCTGCCCTGTCCAGCCTCCTCTTGCCCAGGGGGTGTGCGCCCATTCCTGTCCCCAAGTCTGTCCTGGGGTGGATTTAGAGGCTACACAGACACAACCTGAAAATAAAGCCACTGAAGATCATTTTCTCTCTTCTTTCCCTGCCAGCACCTGAATTCAGGATTTAGCTTTTCCTTCCCAGAAATGGCTGCAGCCTCCAAAGCAGCAGCAGCAGCAGCAAGGTTTGTAGGACTTCGCTTCAGGCTTCAAGTGCTGCTGACTCAACACCAGGGACATCCCAACAGGACCATCAGCTCCAAACCCCTGTCCTGGTGGCCACCACAGGGCAGAGGAGCTGACTGGGTGACCAGAGCCACCCTTCTGCCCTGCCAGGGGGCTCAGCTGGATCCCCCTCCTCTGCCCTCATGCTGGGTCACCAAACATCCCTCTAGCAGTGGGAAGATGGGCAAATCAGAGGCACAACCTGCCAGCCCCAGCTCCTCCAGCCCATCCCAGGAGCTCATGGGGGTGCTCAGGTGTATTGGGAAGGCCAGGACAGGTCCAGCCTGGGTGGCTTTGCTGGGACCAGTTGCACTGTGGTTGTTCTGAACCGTGTTTGGCCTGTGGCTCCCACTGCACGGTCTTTGCTTTCCAGGAAGCAATTAGGAGCAGGCTCCATTTTTTTTTCTGGAAGCTGAGGAATGTGGCACAGAGTCAGCAGAAGGGGAGTCTGCTGGCACTCTGTCCCAGCTTTGTGAGCTGGGAGGGGAGGAACCGGGCCAGGGAGGCACAGGGTGTCTCCAGAGATGCTGCTGGGTCTGTGCACACTCAGGGCCTGCTCAGAGCAGGATGGCAGTGCCCTGGTGTGTCCAGATGTTCCACCCCTTCCAGCTGTGACTCCTCAGCTGGTTAAGTGCCACCACTGAGGCAGTGAATGAACATCCTGAAGTGACACAGAAACCTACAGGGGCAGCAGGGGACAGTTCTGCTCTGAATCCACAACTAATCCATAAGAAATCCACCCAGCCCCTCTGCAGGGATGGCATGTCCTCTGATCCTTGTGGAGCCAGGGCACCTCTGTGAACTGAGGGAGTGGCATCCTGTGTGTCTGCAGCATCTTGGGAATGGCCAGGGCTCTTAGCCAGACTCTGGGACACAGACTGGCAAGAAGGGCATGTGGGGAGAGGCCAGGAGAGACCTGTGTGGGTCGTCTCAGGAGCCAAAGGTTTGTGAGTGTAGAAATGGGGTAGAAGAGCAGCTGCCAAACATCCCCCAGAGCCCCCTGTGACCAACCAGGTCCCACATCCCACCCTCCAAACATCTTTCCACGTGGTCTCCAAGAGCAGCAGAGTTGCCTCAGCACGGACATGACCTGCAGTGACTAAACCCCAAAGACTCTGCTGAGCAGGCATAAGCTGTGATTTCTCAATACATGGCAAATTGGCCAAATCTGGGAGGATTTTTCTTAAGAAAAGAGATGTTTTTTCCTCTTCTATCACATGCTCTATTTACACATTTAAAAGCCTTGCTGCGAAGAGGAGGGCACAAGGGAGACCAGGCCACCAGAAATGCTTAACATGGGTTGATGTAAACACAGGAATCTTTCTAGAATTTGATTCTTTGACACCCAGAGCAGTGTGGACCTTCAAAGGCTGGTCTGATGGGACTTTCCCACCCTGGTTTGGGATGGGGTGAGGAGGGGGTGATGGGAAGAGGTACCTAGCACACCGCAGGCTGCGTCCATGTGAGGGTACTGGAGAGAGGACCTCTTGTACACGACGTGGGGGCTGCCCTTGCCCTCACCCCCTGTGCTGACGTTGGCTCCAGGGCTCAGAGGTTCAATGAAATATTCCTCCTCATCTGCCACGATCACCCCGTGCTGCAGAGGGAAAGAGAGGGCAGGAAATGAAAGAGGTGGAGGGAGGGAACTGGGGGATTGTACTGGGGGCTCCTCGTAATGAGCCTTCTGTTAATCAAGCCCTGAAATTCTGGGGACTGACAAACACTTTGGAGAATGTGAAGGACTCCTTTATTCACACTATATGAACCTACAGAGCAGAGCAAACCCAGCCAGATGGTCCTGCATGCCTTGGGACATCTGTGTTCACTAAAGTCCTCTGGAAATCACAGTCTTTGCTTGCAAAATTATGAATGAGTTGTTTCCTATTCCACCCACTCAGTCTCATTGAGAGCTGCCTGTGGGATCCTAAATATCATCCCTTGGAACTGCAGTGAGCTCTGCCTCCTGTGCTCTGCAGCCTCACCTGAGAACCTTCCAAAGCAGCTCAGGACCATTCCCACCACCCGCAGAGCTGCAGAGAACTGTAAATACTCAGAGGTTTTTGAGAAACCCATCAATGTGAACTCTGACTAAGCAGGGAGGAACCACCCTTCTCTGTAGCCTGGAACAGGCCATCCCAACCCCACGTAGACCTCAGACTGGCCACCTCAGTGTGATGATGTTGTGTCTGCTCCATTATTTTTGTGGGGTTTTTATTCTTTTTTATTCTGACTGAATCTCAGACTTTGCTCTCTGCGAGTGGATCCCCTCATGAGACAGTGATGATCAAGCAGGAGCAGATCCCAGTGGGATGAGCAGCCAAACCCACCAGGTGCCTTCAAGATCTCACCTCTACAGCCAGTCCCATCCTCACAGCAAACTTTCCCTCTTCCTGAAGGGTCTGAACCACCTGAAAAATTTCTGGCAGCACGATGTGATCTCCAGGCCTGGAAGAACTCCTGGCACTGAATCCCTCAATAACCCCAGGAAAGGTGTTGTGCCACCAGCTGGACTTTACCAACGAGCAACCAAGGCACAGAAATACACCTGGCATGGCTCAGGCATGACCCCAAAAGTCCAAGACCCACGCTGACAGGCTGTCTTCCCACTCCCTGTGTGCAAGCAGAGGTGCAGCTCAGCTCCCTGGGTGCAGGCACAGCCCTGCCCTGCCACCAGCTCAGCACTGGTGGTGCCCTTTGGATGTCACAGCATTGTGCCAGCTCCCTCCGTGCCCACGGAACAGGAGCCCTGCTCTGCACTGGGGTGGCCTCACCTGCAAAATTAGAGCAGTTTTGGGGCATCACAATGTAAGGAAGAAATGGAGAGTGTCCAAAGGAGGGTAATGAGGATGGGAAAGGGCCTGGAGGGGAAGCGCTTGAGGACACTGAGGGCACTTGGGGTGTCCAGCTGGAGAAGAGGAGACTGAGGGGAGACCTCATTGAAGGGACAACTTTCTGTGGAGGGGCAGAGGAGGGGCAGGAACTGAGCTCTGCTCTGTGGGGACCAGGAACAGCACCCAGGGGATGGCTGGAGTTGTGACAGGGGAGATTTAGGTTGGATATTAGAGAAAGGTCCTTCCCCCAGAGGGTGGTGGGCACTGAGCAGACTCCCCAGGGCAGTGGGCACAGCCCCAGGGCTGCCAGAGCTCCAGGAGGGTTTGGATGATGCTCTGGGGCAGAAGGGGTGACTCTTGGGGCTGGTCCTGTGCAAGGCCAGGAGTTGGGCTTGATCACCCTTGTGGGTCCTTCCAACTCAGCACAATCTTTGTGACAAGAAGTGGACGAGTCAGCCTCTGTAAAACAACTCGAGGCCCTCGCATGGAAGGTCCCACCTGTGCGAGGTGGTTCCTGAGGGTGTTCCTGGGGGAACCTCTCCGGGCTGGGCTCTCCCTGCCTGGCCGGGCTCTCCCCCCGTGCCCGCAGAGCTGAATTGGGGCAGTGTGTGCGCGGCGAGGTCCCCAAACACGGAGTGCCGGGGGATTTCCTCCTGCACCGGGCTCTGTTGCTCTTGGCCGGGCTCCACCTTTTCAAACACAAGCGAGGTACTGTGAGGTTACCCTGGCGAGGGCTCCGGCGGAAAGCCGAGTGCCGGCCGGCGGAGCCAGCTGGCTGCCGGCTCCCTGGGATGGGGAGGAGGAGGAGGTCACCACCGGCCTGGGGGAGAGCACCAACAGAGGGGGAGAGAGCACATCCCGCCCCAAAAAACCATGTGCTGCTGGCAATGGGATGTTCTGACTCCAACCTGAAGCCTCAAAGCACCACCTCCAGCAAGGA
Organism: Dendrocincla tyrannina; assembly: GCA_035047865.1. NCBI lineage: Eukaryota > Metazoa > Chordata > Aves > Passeriformes > Dendrocolaptidae > Dendrocincla > Dendrocincla tyrannina. Next base: position 3,430,313 of record JAWWMP010000082.1, read on the forward strand.
AGCTTCACAAGGAGCCTGAAAACTCTGCCGAGGTCAGAGCTTGGAGGGCCAGGTGCTGGACGTGACGCAGAGCTGGGGAAAGGGGGTGGTGAGGAGTCCTGAGGGAGATCCCTGTGGTTTGTGGGGGAGCTAAACTGCATATCCTGTCCGTGATTCACCCAGGTCATCAGCAGAGCAAGGGTGGTTTGTGCTGTTAGTTACAACCACACTTCAGAAAGGCACAGCCTCGTGCTGAGACTCAGCTCTTCCAGCTCCTCGTACAGACACAGGAGCTCGGCAGGGACCATGGGCCTTGCTCCAAGCATTTGTGTTCATGCTGGGCTCAAGGGGGGGCTCTTCAAGTGAACACACAATTCCAGCACACACACAGAGCAGCTGGAAGTGTCCAAGGCCAGGTTGGATGGGGCTCAGAGCAACCTGGAATAGTGGAAGGTGTCCCTGTCCATGGGATGAGCTTTGAGGTCCCTCCCAACCCAAACCATTCTGGGATTCTGTGACAACACAGGGTTGAAGATCTGGCCTATCAGCTGTCCCGTGACGAGCTCTGACACAAGAGGTAAGAGAGGGGCATTCCTCTCCTTGCTGTGACTTTTTTGGTGGTAGGACAAGGGTCTTTGGGACCTGAAGCAGCCAGTGCATTGAACCATGGCTTTGCTTAGGACAGGGCTTTCAGCTGCTGGCCAGGCTGAGGCAAAGCTGGCCAGGCTGCTCCCTGAAGCTCCAGCTGCCCTGGGCTTGGCCCTTCTGGCTGCTCATGGCTCTGAGGGTTTTGGAAAATGGACCATGTTGCCCTTTGTTTCTGACAATTCTCCCCCATTCTTGGGGCTGTCCTGTGCAGGGCAAGGAGCTGGACTTTGGTGATGCTTGTGAGTCCCTTCCAACTCAGGATATTCTGTGACTCTGTGACCTTAAGCCTGGGTGACTTTCCCTGAAGCTCAGTCTTGAAGCCCAGCACGGTGTGCCCTCCGTGGAGGTGTGTGGGGTGAGCCATGCTGCCCGTATGGAAAACCTCAGGCCTGGAAAAACCTCTTTTTCCTGCCCTCAGGCCTGGAAAAAGTCACTGGAAAAGTGTCTGGACATTGGGAAGATGTGCCCAGATGTTGGCACCCAAAGCTGATGTGCTGGGAGGGGAGAGGGGGTGTTCAAACACAAAGCAGTTTGCAGTGGTGCCCCTTGCAGACCCAGAAATCGCAGAGGGAGGAGGGAGCTGGAGGACAGGAGCATGGCTTGGGCCTTGCTACCCTTTCCACACCTTTGGGTTGGACACAATCATCCCTTTCCCCCCTCCTCATGCACCCCATAATCAGCACCTGGTTGTGCCCTTTCAACACATCAGTGAACCAGGTCTGTGCAAATGTGAGTCACCCCATCAACACACTCCACCAGGACCCTGAGCCTGGACCCCTCAGCACCTGGGGACCCTCCTCTGTCCCTGCCTGTCCTCTCCAAAGGGGATGATTCCCGCCTGGAGAGGAGTGTGCTGGGGGTGAGGGATGGCACGAGTGGATCAGCTGTTACTGATCAACCAGAGCTCTGCCAAAGGTCTCCTCTGTTGTCAGCACAGCCCCCACTCTGCCAGCTACAAACATTCCAGACTCCTCTTGTCCAGATTCCTGACCCTATTGTCCTCACTGACCCAGAAGACCTCCTCCCCCATGCTCGCTGATGTCCATAACTCTCCGGGGCAGAAGGACAGAGTTCAGGAAAAGGAGAAGTTGTTGGATGACCCTCCATCCCTCTTTGTGCCTCTTTGGCTTCATTTTCCTCCAGACAGCCCTTGGTATCTCTCCAGAGCTAAACACAGCCTGTGGCCTGAATTCTCCCAGTTCAAAGTGCTGCTGGGCCACTGCTTGCCCTGGACTTGCTGCCCTCTGAAGGGGGAAGGCAGGGAGATACCAGATCCCAGTTCACCCTTCAGTGCCTTTGAGAACACCAGGGAATTGTCTGCGACTTGAGCAGAGTTCCCATGTCTAAACAAAGGGCTGACTGGGGAACCAGGAGTTTATGCAGCTCTGAGTTTTGGCTGTGAGATGGAAACATTAGACCCTAAGATATAATGAGTCAGATTCTCATTTCTGTTAATAACCCACAGCACTGTTCTGGCAGTGTAATTTAGCAATAAATCAAACGTGAATTCATTCCCATTTGGAAGCTCTTCCACACTGCCAGAATACTGCGAAGAGATGGGGCTGGAGCATAAATAGGAGTCTGGCCTATAGTCTTTTTCTACATGTTACCCCTCCAAGGGAGCCATCAGCCCTGGGATTCACCAACAGGGTATGTTTGCTCCAGCCCTCCATCTGGCAGGTCAGACAGTGCTTTGGGAGCCAGAAATATCAGAAAAATCACAGAAAAGTAGGGACAGAAGTCCTTAGTCTATTCCCAGTGCTGGAAGAGCTAAGGAATCACACCTGGAGGATTTTTGAGAGGCATCTCTCTGGCTTGTTCCTAAAGATCTTCAATGATCCCACAGTCCCCAGACAATCTAGTCCAGAGCTCAGCTGTCCTTAGCACTGATGTTACCATTAAGCTCTCCTTGCTGATATTTAGGACCATGATGTCTATTTTGAGCTCTTAGGACTTGCAAAATCAGTCATTCCCACCCTCCTCCTTCCAGCAGCCTTGCTGGTTTTGAGGAATGCCACCTCATCCTGATTATTTCAGCTTTTCCCCCAGAAGCCACATTTTTAGCTCCTGAAATCAAGCCTGGGAACCCCAGGAATGTATCTGCAGTTGTGAGGATCTCAAAGCACTTTTGACATTGCAATGGTGCTGTGAAATTCCTGCCCTCCTGCCCCTCTCCCTCACCAGCACACGCAAAACATTTTTGCTGTTGCAAGTGGAGGGGAAGGCTCTGGGAGAGCCAGAATTACAGTCTAGAGCCTGGATTATCCCATTCCAATTAAAATCAGTGGGAAAATGCCCACTGACTCTGGCAAGAAGCGGGCTACAACTGGAACAAGGGTGAGGAATCCCCGGAGAAGCGATGAGGAATGTGGTGGTCCTCACTCTCCACCAACTTCCACGCACAACATTCCTGCTTGACACCAATCCCAGACCTTTCCCTCCACATGGACCTGCCTGCTGGGACACAAATCTGACTGCCAAAGATCAAAGAGGCCCCAGTCAGTTGTTGGCATTGCACAGACACTCACCAGCCCGTTGCAGTTGCTGATGGCCACCTTGGAGCTCAGGTACTGGTCCTGCAAGTGGCCGGCGTAGTGACAGTCCTCGTGGAAGTCGTGCTGCCAGTCCATGCCATCCCGCTTCCAGTACTCCACAGTGAAGTGCTCAGCCAGCAGGTTGGAGTGCAGGGTGAGGTTGAGGAGGAACTGGGTCCTGTGGGCAGAGACTTTGTAGAAAACCTGCTGCTCGGAGGGCTCGTAGGCCAGGGAGCCCAGGCTGCGCCGCGGCCGTGGCTTCAGCTGCCTCCGCATGTCAAAGGTGAGGAAGTCCCCGTTTTGGTCCACTTGGATGGGGAAGGCGATCTCATAGTGATCCAGGCTGGAGAGGAACTCCTCTGGGGAGGGAAAGAAATGGGAAGAAACACAGAGGAATGATGTTCTGCAAAGAGAGTCTCAGTCAAACACCCAGTGATGTCGGGCTGTGCCCGAGCATGGCTACAGCTGGCACAGGGTGGAGGGACAGGGGCATGACACAGGATCCTTGGGGTGGTCCCAAAGCCCAGGAAGCCTTGGGATATCAGCAGGTAGTGCAATTTTCTTCCTCTGCAAGTGATAGAGAGAATCAGATTGATCCATGGGGCCCTTTAGGACACCCCATGGGACCCTTCAGGACACCCCATGGGACCCTTCAAGACATCCCAGTTCTGGCTCTGGTCCTGGACTATCCCCATCCCTCCATCTCCACTGGGCAGAGGGTTGTGCAGAGTCCCACTCTGGGGTTTGAGGGGTTATTTTAACTGGATTATTTCAGTAACAAGCCCAGCAATAAGGTCTCCTCTAAACGAGCCAGAACAAGCCTTGGGGTGACAATGTCTCAGGAGAAGAGTCTCATTGAGTAACTGTGGGTTCCTCAGAACATCTACAGGTGCCACATGGACCTGCTGACCCTGATAACTCACACAACAGCAGCACCACACCAACCTCCCCCAGCAGAGCTGCCTCAGTGCAGGAGGTACTGGGCACCCTCCTGAGGGGCACCAAGCCACAGTCCCTGCAGTGCCAACCCTGATATCAAAACGAGAAAGAGGGTAACCAGAATTCCTAGCAGGAAAAGGAGTCAGACATCCCAACTCCCCAGCCAGGTCTCTATCTGGGACACCCTCCTGCCTTCCCAGCTCACAGGGTTCAGCTCTTTATCACATCAACCTGGCTTAGCACCTTCTCTTGGGGCACTTGAGTTTTGAGGAAATGTGCTCTGCAAGGTCACTGTCCACCCACCCGTGGTAACACAACACTCCTGGCTGTCACACACCTCCACACAACCCCTCCTTTTCAAAGGGAAACAGCCCAGGGATTGTGAGGATGGGGCTGAGCTGTCCCTGACAGCTCTCAGCACCACAGGCTTCAGCAGGGATGTAAAATACCCCTGCTGGCCAGGACAGCTCCTCCATCACACTGTGTTCTTGTCAACCCCTCATGCCTGGAGGTCGTGAATGTCCTGAACCCTCAGATTTGCACTCTGGAAGAGTCTTGCTGTGCTTTCTGCATCCTGTTTGGAGATGTTTCCTAAGCAAACAGGAGGGGCCTGGCTGCTTCAGGGTGGCTGCATTTCTCCTGGCTCCACAGCACCCATCTTCAAAGCCTGCCCAGCCATCAGAAACTTGGACTCCAAATTCCATTCTTACCACAGGACAGCACTGGAAAGTTCCCTTTTCCTCTGGTGTGTTTTCCAGTGTGGGAGCCTGACAGAGTGGTTTCCTTGGCCACCAGCAATGGGACAATCCTTCCCATCAGCTGGGTTTGGGGGTTAGCTCCCATCCTTCCAAACCATGAGCACCTCTGGCATCTTTCCCTTGCCTTGACAAGCCAGAAATAATTATTACTTTTTTAACTTCCTGTGTTCCAGCTTCTCCTGCATCCCCCTGTGATGAGGCAGGGCAAACAAGGGTGACTATTTGCACTTCAGCAATGACTTCAGGCTTGGAAAAATTTGCTGTGGGAAGTGCCTTGTTTTTCTTTTTCCCTCTTTGCAGCCCATGTGGGCTTGAAAAATAGTGAATCAGAAGGAGGTTTGTGCATGTTGTGGCTACAAACGTCCTGGGAGCTTGGGCTGGAGTCTCTGATCCTGACCTGAAATCATGTCCAGGAGGAAAAAAGTATCCAGAGCCTGAGGGTGAGGTTGTGTGTGAGAACCTGACTGTGTTTCAGTGTTGGACACTCTGCATCTTCTCGGGGATGTCACCCTGAGGCACAGGAAGAGCACAAAAACAGTGCTCTGCATCACAGGAATGTTTTAGGAAGTGATGTTTTCAGGTGGGAATGCTAAAAATGTTAAAAAATAATCATAGAATGGAATCATGGAATGGTTTGGGTTGGGTGGGACCTTAATGATCAGCCAGTCCCACCCCCTGCCATGGGCAGGGACACCTTCCACTAGCCCAGGTTGCTCCAACCTGGCCTTGGACACTTCCAGGGCTGGGACAGCCACAGCTTCTCTGGGCAACCCGTGCCAGGGCCTGCCCACCCTCCCAGAGAAGGATTTCTTCCTAATATGTGAAGTTTTGTGCATGACAGTTCAGTTGACAGTCATTTATCACATTGATAATGAAGAGAGAATTTCAACCCAGGACAGAAGTCCCTGTCCTCATGCAGTGTCTCAACTGTCCCCTCCTCTCCACCAGAAATGTAAAAGGTTAGTTTAATCTCTATGAGATTGAGCTCTCTGACTCCCCAACCCTGTGTGCTCCATCCTACACAACATGGATGTTCCCCAAATCCCTCATTCATGGCTGCCTTGGTGATGCTCCCCACGACAGACCATAGTTTGGCCCTTTCATTGTGTGCCCTCTGACCCTCAGCCACTTCACACTCTATTAATAGATCTTGGCCTGAGCTCTGCTGCACCCACTGGACCAGAAGGGGCTGCACTGGAGATAAGCAGTTGGTGTTTGCAGAGACCTGTCAAATTGCTTTGGAAGAGGTGCTATAAAAAGCTTTTCTCCAGGAAAACCTGCCTGTGCCTGCGTGGAACATTGGGTACCCCTGAAGGACCACAAACCTCCCAGGAGGCAGCAAGGGAGAAAGCTGGGAAGGAGGAGGGATGGGGTGTGGGCAGAAGTACTTTGCTGCCCCATTTCTGGTGGAAAGGGAGCAGGGATGGCAGAGGAATGGAGAGGGCACAGGGCAGGCAGAGGGGGAAGCTGAACAAAAGGAAGAAGAGGGAGAAGGTGAAAGTGGAGGAGGGAGGATTTCATTCCTCCCTTTGTGTCACCACCGCCTCTCTCATGACTGAGCTGCTCCAAGGATGGAAAGGAAGGAGATGTTTTCTTTGGTCTTGTCATCAGAGAAGCCCCAGCTGCAGCCCAGCCATGATTCTGTGGAAGATGCTCTGGGGTCCCGTGACTTCAGGCTGCCCTGGCACTGTGGGGGCCTCACTGTGTCCTTCAAGGGTCCCTTGGTTTACACAGAACTGGGAACAGTAAGATCAGCCCCACCTAATGTTCTATAAAATGGGAGTGTCTCATCTATGACCAGAGTTAAACTAAGGTCACAAGAGAAATTCCCTCTTGATTAAATATCATTCAGGGCTGGTGAGCATATGCTGGATCCATGGTCAATTCATGTGGAGTCATAGAATGGTTTGGCTTGGAAGGGACCTCAAATCCCATCCAGTCCCACCTTGTGCCATGGGCAGGGACACCTTCCACTAGCCCAGGTTGTTCCAACCTGGCCTTGGACATTTCCAGGGCTGGGGCAGCCACAGCTTCTCTGGACAAGCCGTCCAAATGATTTCAGCTGTTGTTCCCAGCACTGTGGAGAACTGAGTGTCCACGTTCCATCTGAACCTCCTTGGCTTGCAGAGCCCTTCAACACTGGGCTGCTGTTTCCCATAAAGATAATTAGAGCTCCTGACTGTGATACCTCAATCTTTCTCCTCCATAAAGCAAATTCACCGATGTGGAGCCGTGCACAGAGGGCACGTGAGTGCTGCTGGGAGAGCCACTCAGCAGAGACCGGTGGCTTGCTGGAAACACTGGCCTTTGCTCTCCAGCTGCTCAGAAGAGATAACAGTTTCACCCTCTTGGAAAGGTGTTGTGGGGATTCTGTCCTCTCTAGCTCAGCAGTGTGATGAAGTGTTGAGTAGCATCAACAGGCTGACACTGTTCAGGATGCAGGGAGCCTAAAAAAGGGCCCTGAGAGCAAGAGGGGCCCATGGGGCTGTGCTCAAGGAGGGGAAGTGCTGGATCCTGCCCATGGGATGGGGAAACCCTGGGTTTCAGACTGAGAATGACAGGTTGAAAGCAGTGCTGGGAAAGGGCCCTGGGGGTCCTGGTGGGTGGCCAGTTGGCCACGAGTCAGCAGTGCCTGGAGCCAGGAGGGACATCCCTGTCCTGGGGGGCATCAGGGCA
>JAWWMP010000082.1:3455402-3479472 GCA_035047865.1 Dendrocincla tyrannina
AAAAAAAGAAAAGAAAGAGAAAAAAAAAAAAGAAAAAAAAAAGAAAAAAAGAGAAAAAAAACTGCTCAGGAATTTTGCCAGGATTATACAAAAAAAAATCTTAAAAAAAAAAAATAAATAAAAATATCCCCAAACCCACAAGGCTGGAAAAGTCCCGCCCTGAGTGCTGACATCAGGGCAGAAGGCAGGTCTTGCCTGAAAGAGTATAAAACTAATCAGCTCAGCCTTTCTGGGAAGGAGCAGGGAGAGCTCTGGGCAGCCCCGGAGGCTCCTCCGCAGATAAAACATCCCAAAAAGGCGAGAAAGCCAAGAGGTCACGCTGATAGCGGCAGACAAAGCAGAGAAAGCAGCCGGGCTTTGGTTTGGTTTGTTTTTCCCCCTCCCTCCCGACAACAAACATTTCCCCCCCATCTTTTATTTTCACCGGGGCTGTTTAAAAGGCTTTTAAAAACCCGCTGAGGAAATGGCCTAAAAGGCGGCTGTGCTGCACAGAAATGGTAGGGCTTGGCTTCGCATTTCAAAAAAAAGCCCTCAAGAATTCACGAATGTTTTAAGAAGTGCCTTCCCTCTCAAGTTACATCATTCTCGCCCCGCTGGCTCCTGCGATGCCGTAATTCTCTTGTTCTGCTGCCACCGTGGAGTGTCCCACGGAGGACAATCCATCTCCAAAGTAAAGAATAAACACTGTAAATAATAAAATACTCCTTGTTTAAAAACAGAGCCCTCTCAGGACACATAAAACAATAAGCAACAATAAAAGGCAGGGGCTCATTTCCTTCTTCCTTCTGAAGGCGTCTTTGGGATTTGAAAGCTGAATTTGTAAGTCTTGGTGGAGAGAGGAGTACCTGGCAGTTCTGCAAAGGTTGGAAAAACGAGCCTTTTGGAGTTGCCATGGCCTGCCCTGCTTTTTGCTGGGAAGGCAGAGGGGCCCTGGGGAAGGACACAGGGAAAGGACAGCAGCACCACGCAGGGGACCCCCAGCCCGAGCCCCCTCAGGGGACAGAGAGACCCCCAAACCAGCCTCGAGGTGCCTTTTAATAGAAGAGGATTTAAATGAAGAGTTAAGAGGGTGAAAAGCTGTCAGGGAAAGGTGCAATTTATATATATATTTGTATTAAACCAAGCTTCCACAGGAGAGCCCTGTGCCCAGGAGGGGATTGCAGGGGGCTCTGGGGTAGAGGATTTCCAGCCCTGTGGACACCAGGATTGCAGATCACCCATCCAGCTCCTCCAGGCTGTGTGTCCTGCCCTGACCCTTCCAGGCACACTCAGTGCCAAATCCACAGGATCCAGCCCTGGCACAGGCCTGGGCAGCCAGGGCTCTTGGCCATGGGCCTGGGTGCCACCCAGGCTGACCCAGCACCGGTCTGGAACCACCAGAGCATTACGTGGGAGCAGAGAAGGAAAAGGTCACAAAGGCTTGGCCAGCCCTACGTCCTGCTCCGTGCTGGCCATGGGTGCCTCAGAAAAGGGATGAAGGATAAAGCAAGAAGCTGGGGTGCTTTTTTCTGGTGTATCCTTCTCCATCCTCTGCTATCAGTAAACTACATGTAGGGCTGGACCTGAGCCAGGAGCTCTAAAAGTCATAATTCCTTTTCTTCCATGAACTTGTTTAAACCCTCATTGAGGCCCTCTGGATTTCTTGGATGGAGCAGCAGAGTCACCTGGGCAGGAGATGCCCAGGAGGGACCTCCTGAGCCTCCAAGTATTTTGTGCTGCCTGTCAGGTGTGTTCATGCAAACAGCCCTGAGGAAACAGGGCAAAACATCCTTTGCTCCCAGTAGGAGATGATTGGAAGGGACCCACAAGGATCTTCAAGATGTTGGGGGTCCTTTCCAACTCAGGATGTTCTGTGGTTCTGACTGACAGTGGGACATGACAGCCCCCAGCTCCACTCTGACCACTCTCCCTTGCTGCCATTCAGACTGGAAAGGTCTGGCTCTCCAGTTCAAAACTGAGTTCAAAGGCACTGGAACTGCTGGGCTGGATTTTTGGCTGGTTCCCTGGCTGGGTGGACAGAGTGGTTTCCTTCCTCCTCAGGCCACGCTGGCCATTGTCTGAGCCCCCAAAGCACACACATAAAAGAGCAACTAAACAAAGTCGTTGGGGTTTAATTGAATGGTGCTGCTTCTGGCCAGGAGAAAACTAATTGCTCCAAGCATGGCCTGGTGCCATCCCAGGGGGGTTCTGTCTGCTGAAACTTGTCCCAAACACACTCAGTGTGGAATGAGGAGGGGCTGAGGGGCAGATGCCCGTCTTCCCTTCCCCAGTGAGCTGCCAGCTCCTCTCCCCTCACAGGGAAACTTGTTTTTCCCTGCTGTGCAGGGTCTCCAGTCCCTCCTGGATGGTAAATGAAGTGCTGGAGACTCCTGACACATAAGAACACATGATCTGAGTGCTTGGGGGCAACTTCCTCAGCTCTGCACCCAAACCCAGCACTAGGGACACTCTTAGTTGTACCAGACCAGCTCCAAAACTAGGTCTTGCTCCTGTCTGAAGCGGGGAAGGAGCCACCTCAGAGCTGTGCACACCTTGGCAAACCAAGGTCTCCATCACCTGCACCAGAGCCTGGGAAACAGGAAAAGGTAGAAGGACCAGACTCTCCCAGGAAAGGGGGTGTCAGATTCTGCTTGAAAAAAGGGTTTCACAGACAACCGACGACCTGTGCCTTTCATCTCCAACATCAAACGGCAGCAGCCAGCTGCTTGCTCTGTGCAGGATGAGGGTGAGCTCCCAGGAGACACCTGAGATCTGCTCTGTCGGGCATCCTCAGCTGCTCCGGGGACGGAGAGCCCCATCCCGGTGACACTGCCCCCTCCTGTGGCTACACACGGCAGAGGCTGCTCGTCGGGTCCTGCCGGGCCCGGGCTCAGCAGCAGCCCCATGGAAACCCCACCGGGATGATGGACTGAACCCCAGGGAAGCACAAATCCCAACACTTCCAGCTCGGAGGCGCCGCCGCTCCCGGTGGTGCTGGCGGGTTCCCAAACGCGTCCAGCCGGGCACCAACCTGCCCCCACACCGAGGGCACCGCTCGTTTTAAGGCTTGAAAAGGCTGCAAAGCCAGCCCTGGTGGCTGTTGTAACACACGGGGAACGGCGCTGAGGCCTGACGGGGTGATTTTGTATGAGCGTTTTGTGCATAAAATAAAATATTCTCTCCCTTTTGCTATGTCTGAACTGCAGGGTCTGGGCAAAGTTCCCAGCTCTGGCTCTACATCACAGCCTGGCCCCAAGTCCATGTTGGGACAAGCTCCTTGGCCACAGACTAACCCTTTTTATGGCTGTTCAGCACCCAACGCAACAAAGCTCCATTCAGTCCTTCAGCTACTGCTGCCATAAATAAACCCCCTTGGCTTTGTTTGTAGCCCAAATCGTGCAGGTTGAGAACCTGCGAGTGAAACGAGCTGTAAACAAATGGGTTTGTTTTTCCACCAGGGCAGAGATGTCTAAACTAATTGCCCGATGTTAAAACTTGGTTTAATTAGTCCCAGGTGCTGGATAAAATTGGGTTGGTGTTTCCCAAACTTGTAGCTCCGGCCTGAAGGAGCCACGAGGTTTGAAAACAGAGCCATCAAAAAGTGATTATCAAGATCATCCCTAAACTTTGAGGGGATTTTGGGCAAAGGACAAATATGCAGGTGAAGGAGGTTGGGTGTGTTGGGATGGTGCAAACTGCCTAAGTGGCTCATCTTTCTATCTCAGGATCTCCCCTTGTCCTTGGAAAAACCTTTTATTAGTTATTTCTGAGTAAACACCGTGAAATGTCCATGTGAAATGTAAACAAGGGGTTCCTGGGGGAGATTTGGCAATGCCCTGCCACAGAGTTGAGCAATGCTCAAGGATACCTTGGGTTTTTGTTTTTCATATCTAACCGTATTACTAAGTTTGTTTTTATTCCAATCAGTCTTGAACACCAGCAAGCTCAGCCTGCTGGGATCAAGATCCTCATTCCAGCTGCTTCTCCAGTTTTCTGCCTGCAGCAGTGGGATACTTTGGGATTCCCCATCCCTCACCTTGGGACACCTCTTTGCACTCAGCAGAAATCACCCATGACCAGGTTGGATGGGGCTTGGAGCACCCTGACCTAGTGGAAGGTGTCCCTGCCCATGGCAGGGGGTTGGAACAAGATGATCTTCAAGGTTCCTTTCCAACACAAATCATTCCGTGATTCTGTGGCCCTGGTGATGAAACAGGGACATTTTTTTCCTTCTGGAAAGGGAAAAATTCCCCTGAGGAGCAGCTGAAAATGCTGCCAAACATAAACACTGTTTGGTGGGACTGGTGTTGGATGGTCCCCAGCCCAGCTGTGAGTGTCCTGGCCTTTTTAGCAGCACAAAGAAGGGCATGAAAAACAGGCTATGAGAGGCTTCTTGGATTCCTGAGCCTCAGGCTGGTCCCTGACAAACCACAGCTCCAGATCAGCCCTTCACAGAGGGCCTTTCTCAGTAGCTCTGGCCTGGATGTGGAAAATCCAATGAAATTAAGCTTCCCTTACTCCCTGGGGACTTCCAAGGGACACAGCCTGGCATGACAACTGCTCCACAGCTCCCTCATTGGAGGGAGGAGCCAGGGTGGCTTCTTTTCCCAGGGAACAAGTGACAGGACCAGAGGACATAGTCTCAAATGCACCAGGGCAGGTCTAGGTTGGACATCAGGAAGAATTCCTTCATGGAAGGGGTGATTAGACACATTGGAAGGCGCTGCCCAGGGAGGTCTGGAGTCCCCATCCCCAGAGGTGTCCAAGGAACGAGTGGAGGTGGCTCTCAGTGCCCTGGGCTGGGGGACAAGGTAGGAATGGGGCAGAGGTTGGACTCGATGATCCCAGAGGTCTTTTCCAACCTCCCTGGTTCTGTGATTTTCTGCAAGAAGAGAACTTGGCTCCCCAGGGAACACCTTCTCCCAATTTATTCCCCCAGCCCTTCACCACCTCCCTCGGATTTTTCTCCCACAGCAGCCCCATGCCCTGGCACCCAGAAGGTCTCATAGCTCTGTCACTCTTTAGAGCTACACAGCTTTTATTTTCTCTTCTTTCCTTTCCTGTGCAACAAGGAAATAGGTCACATTTCAAAGAAACCAGCAGACGGTGGTTTGTGAATGCCCGAGCGCTCACTGGATGCTGTGGCCCTTTCCCCTCCTGGTTCCCACATTTCTCACTCAACCAAGAACATTTCCCCTCCTTGCTCCTCTCCTCCTTCCAGACTGCTGTCAGGAGGTCCCCAAAACCATCGGGCTCGCCTGCAAACCAGGTAAGAGGCACTTCTTTTGCTGTTGGTGCCGTCGGTGGCGGTTGCGCGTCATGGCTGCTTTGTAGCTTGTCTTGTAGCTCTCTGCACACCCCGGCAGCACTGGGGGCTCACAGGGGACATCCCGTGACATCCTGGTGTTAACAGGCCCAAATTAATCCACTGTGTGACCACCCTCTGCTGATCACACCATTGGCTCAAGATTGGGTCTAAGTTAGAGGACACCACGGGTCTAAAGGGACATCGTTTTCTTTTTGAATTTGGGTGCGGTTTGAGCAGCTCAGAAGATGCTGAAATGATGGTTTGAGGTCCAATGTTCACGGTCAGCCACTCTCTTCCCTCCACCCCTGGACATGACATCAAAACTTATCTCCTCTGGAAGATTTTCTTTAAACTCCCTGTGAGCCTCAGTGGCAGTGTGGGAAAACTTAGGATACCTGGAAGCTGCTGAATAAAGATCTGAATAATCAAGGAGGGCTTCAGAGATTTGCTGCTGCCCAGAGTAACAGCAAATATGCTCAAACCCAGAGGCTTCTGGCAAAGTCACATCTATTTCCTTGGATTTCTTTGTCATCTCCTCTGTTACTGCCCCGCACAGGTCCAAGTCCCATCAATCCAAACACAGCCCATGGTGTTATGGAATAAACTAGAACAAAGGAAAATCGAGCTTGAAAACATTTCCTAATGGGCAGATCTGTGGAATAAACACCACAGGGACACAAGGGAAACCATCACCTAGGGAAGAACAGGAGAGGAGGCTGGAGGAGGGATCAGGCAGAAGGTTCCTCACTGGCAGGGGATGAAAAACTGACCTACAAGGTTGTTATTTCTGATATATTTATGATTTGTGTATTTTCAATATTTCCTCATCCTTTTTCCCCTCGAGAAGTCTGTGAAAATCCTGCTGCTGCTCCCAGGAATAGGATTTCCTAAAGAAACGTGGAGGATGCCACAGCAGGGTTTAGAATTCCCACATATATCCATAACTTTAACAGTTAATTCCCCATGAAGATCTCGACCAGAAAGAGGATTTCCTGGAAACTCTCAGGCTGATGCCACAGTCTCTGTAGTGCCCTGTAAAGGCTCCACAAAGAGCAGAAAACTTGGGCATCCCCAGGCTCCACACATGGTCTGAGCCCTCCCAGCAAGGCAGAGAAACCTTGGCTCGAGCACCAAAAGCCTGAAAGGACAACGGATGTGTCGGTTAAGCCAGGCTTAACTCACACAAACCCCAAGCAGGTGGCACTGGCAGCACAAAACCAGAGATACCAAAGGCAAGGGAAGTCAAGGAGAAGGGTTTTTTCACCTCTGCCCATGTGTGGGTTTGAGTGCCATGGCTGGGAACAGAGAGGGGCCTTGTGGGGCAGAGCAGGAAATTCATCTGCAGGGTTGGAAATGCACAAAAGCACAAAAAGAGATGGTTCCAAGTCATTTAACGCCCTACAAACTTGTTTTATCCAGGATGCTCTGCAGCATTAGGTGGGGTACATCAAATGGATGGGTTAGGAGTGAAAGTCAGGGAAGCACAGAATGGTTTGGGTTGGGAGGGGTCTTAAAAATCAATTCATTCCACCCCCTGCCATGGGCAGGGACACCTCCCACTAGCCCAGGTTGTTCCAGCCTGGCCTTGGACACTTCCAGGGATGGGGCAGCCACAGCTGCTCTGGGAATTCCATCCCAGCCTCTCCCCACCCTCATAGCCAAGAATTCCTTCCCAACATCCCATCCATCCCTGCCCTCTGGCAGTGGGAAGCCATTCCCTTTTGTCCTGTCCTTCCAGGCCTTGTCCCCAGTCCCTCTCCAGCTCTCCTGGAGCCCCTTTAGGCACTGGAAGGGACTCTCAGGTCTCCCTGGAGCCTTCTCTTCTCCAGGTGAGCACCCTCAAAGTGTAATACTTGGGTAACATCATATAGGCTCAAGGTATATTCATATACATAATAAAATACAGGCTTAAAATACATTCGCATATATAACAAAATACAGGCTCAAAGTATTTGCTGAGGTTTTAGTGCAGGAATATGCATTTTTAAGCACAGTTTTCCTCACTGAATGTGCTTATTAACTTTGTAATGCCCCAGAGGTGCCACAAAAGGCCCTGCTGGGTGTGGGTTTGAGTGGGCACAGCAGAGACCAGGTCTAGAGTGGAGAGAGCCCAGACCACGGGACACAGGAGAACATGGGCAGCTTTTCCAAACTCCAAACACGGCCAGCAAACAGAGTTACAGCCCCAGGAAGGGAAGCACTAAGGAGAAAGCATGAACTGGTCTTAAATAACTCCATTTCCCTACATCCTATTCAAAGAATTGCAACAAACCCCCCTTTGCTGTTATAATTTAAAATGAATCAAAAAGCCCTGGGCAGATCGAGTCCATTATTCCTCTCTGCTTTGAACAGTTTTATACTTGGAAAAACAGAGATCACAAGTGGAGCATTTCAACACCCCGAGCAGACCTTTCACATAGGAAATGTGAACACAAACTTCCACGAGCCACACACTTGCCCAAACACACGCTGGTCACATGGAAACACATCCCCAGCCCTCTGAGTTACCAGGATTTTGCAAGAGAAGAGCTCAGCTCCAACCCTTTAACTTCCCCAGAGCCCAGTTGTAGGAGTTTTCCTCTTCAGAATTTCCTCTTCAGGAATTTCCTCTGACCACCCTGTAATCCTGCAGGGTCTGGGCCTGTTTAATCCTCATAGCACAGAGCGGTAAACAGTGTCCAAAACAGCCCTGAAAGGCAGTGATGAGGCAAAGTTTGTGCTGAAGACCTTCACTAACCACCAGGACAGGATTTCACATGGGATTTTGTCCTTGTTGCAGATTAAACTTCAATCTTAGACTCATCTTTAGTCTTTTGAAACTGAAGAGAATATCTGATACTCAGTAAACGTCTCTGTCTGGTCACAGGTGCCTGGTGGGTTTTTGAGCCTTTCTGCTTTATTTGCCCAATTTTTGACCTTAAATGCAGGACCTGCCAGGTCTGCCAGGGCAGTGCCCTTGGCTCCATCAGTGCCAGTGCAGGCACCACTGCTCTGGCTCTGGGAAGTGTTTCCTGGGATGTCAAACATGTCCTTGGCAATACAGGAACCATCTCTCTCTTCCCTGTGTGTGGCAATTTCCAAAGGGCAAAGGGAGGGACCTCAAATTCCCACCCTAACAGAGCATTGTCAGCAGCTTCTGAACCACTGAAAGGGTCACCTTCATCTCCCAGTTCATGCCAGGGCAGCTTAACTAAGCCCTACTTTGATAATTCAGAGGACTAAACCCCCTTAAGTCGGGTTTGTAACAGCCTTTGGCTTCCAACAGGCTCTTCCAGGTGACAGAATTACTTTGGCAGCTCCAGATGCACAAAAGCCACAAAGGATGAACGTTAGAGAAGCTGAAGCTTTAGGCAAGACCTGTCACTTGTACCTTGGGAGATACACACAGGTTTTTTTAGTCTGAATGATCTGAAAGTACATCAAAAAGCAATCACTTCACCTCCTGGGTGCCCTTCAGGGGATGACAATACACACAATGCTTGCAGGGAGTTTATAACTCAGATTTAGGGGTCTGGTGCAATAAATAGGGTAAGAGGCTTTGGATCCTGCTGTATTTTCCTGAAAATCCCATGGGATTTTAAAACAGCACAAGAACTTCAGTTCTGATCCTCGTTGGCCATAACACAGCAGGTGTAAGGATGCCAAAGTGACTGTTCTTTCAAGCCCCACCACAGATCACCTGGAGATGCAACGTTCTTACGGTTGTGGGCAGCGTAAAGTGAAAGCAAGTGTGATACTGGGAGAGCTCCAGCCCTTGACATTGGTGGGACCTGAGCTCCTCTGCCTCCCTCATCATCCTCCTCTGCAGGACAGGGATCACTATCAGGGTGTTGCAGGTGGGAGCTCTGAGGCACAGGAGGGTCACAAGAGCAATTTCAAACTTTCCTGTACACATTCCTGGAGGGAACAGCTGGAGCTGTGCCAGGGAAGGTGGGATGGATCTCAGGGAAAGGTTCTTCCCCCAGAGGGTGGTGGGCACTGCCCAGGCTCCCCAGGGCAGTGGGCACGGCCCCAAGGCCACCAGAGCTCCAGGAGGGTTTGGACGATGCTCTGGGGGGACAGGGTGGGATTGTTGGGGTGTCTATGCAAGGCCAGGAATTGAACTGGATGGTCCTTGGGGGTCCCTTCCCTCAGGATTTTCTGTGATACCAAGGAAGTCCTCTGCTGCAAAAGTTAAAAGCCTGAAGCAGAACATTGAGCCTTGCAGTTCATCCACCAGGGGATGGAGTTGATGGGGCACTCCGGGTTCTGGAGGGGTTTGGGGTGGGCAGGACTGGGATGAGCTGCAAAACTGCAGAGCAGAAACGGCTGAGCAGAAAAACCACCACGCTGCCATTTCTGGGGTGACTCTCCACTGACCAGGACCTCTCCAGCACCTGCAAAATAATAGTAAAAACAGTCTCAAACCTGATTTTCTGATCGTTTGACCCAAACCAGTCACTCTCCTCAAGCACTTAGAGCTGCCTGTCAACAATGAACTGGCCAGGAAACATGAGAGCAGAGACAAAGCTGGAGGAGACACCAGACCCAGCATCAAGCAGCCATTGACTCAGACCCTGAGCTCGGATCTCAGGGAAAGCCCTTCTGCCTCCAAAGATGCCCAACACAACCACATTTTGCCCAGGTTCTGTCTCATTTTGGCCATAAAGAGCAGAGGATTGAGCCAGTTGAGTGTTACAAACCCTTAAAGTCTTTGACAAAAGCAACTTATTTGTGCTTCTGCAAAGCTTCCAAATAATCCCTCAGCAGAAATTTATTAAGTACCAAAGTTATGGTAAATTGGGCCAGTGAAGAAAAGATTATTCAGCTTTTTTGGCCTCTTCTGCTCCTTTGTGCCTCTTCTCCCTCTCACTAGAAAGTACCCAGTGCTGGTCTCTGAAGATCACAGTGAAACCTGTTGTTGAGATCTGCAGAGCAAGTGGAAAGTGATGGTTTTCTGAGTGAAAATCATGACCCTTTTCCTGTCAGATGTTTGTGCAGATCCTGAAGATTACTTGAGCAGACTTACACCCATGGTTTGCCCCTCAGACTTTATCTGAGTCTGTAATCTTTCATGCACAGAACCCAAAAGCAGAGGTGGGAGCACTCAGCATAAATAAAATATTACAAATAGAGACTTGTTTTAATACAGCCCTAGGGAGAAGTGGGAGAGTGTGCAAAGGGCTAGAAATCAGTGGAAGGAACATCCTCCCAAAGTCTTATCAGATGTTCAAGGTCCTCAAGGACAGAGAAGGATCTTGTGAAGGACAGAGGGGATCATATGAAGGACAGAGAGGATCATCTGAAGGACAGAGGGGATCATGTGAAGGAGAGAGATGGATCATGTGAAGGGCAGAGAAGGATCATGTGAAGGACAGAGAGGATCATGTGAAGGACAGAAGGGATCATGTGAAGGAGAGAGGGGATCATGTGAAGGACACAGAGGATCATGTGAAGGACAGAGGGGATCATGTGAAGGACAGAGGGGATCAAAGAGGGCCTTGCCAGAGCCAGACAGTGCAGACTCACCACAGACTCCAGTGCTGAGGCTGAGCTGGGAAAGAATCCAGCAAACCCCGCCCCAAGGAGCGTCATTTTGATGCAGAACAGACAATAGTCTAGAGAAGAGCCCCACAGCCACAGCAGAACCTGGCAGGAGGTGCCAGAGGAAGAGGCAGAACTTTTGGGGGTGTTCAGAGCTGTCTGCACCTCTTCCAACCCATGTTAAAAGGGCTGGACAGCACCAGGAACTTCTGGGAACTCGGCTGGGCCCAAGCAGGGCAGGACAGTCCAGTCCAGGGCTGCCAGTGCTCTGAACTCCCTGGAATTTGGAAGGGTTTCCACCTTGGCTGTGCTGAAAGTGCTGAAGAAAAACCTATTTCCAACTGTTGCTGCCACTCTGAAGGGGCTGTGAGGGAAAAAACAACTCTGTGACCAGTGCCCCAACAGTGCCAGGCTGGTTGGCAGTGCCCAAACAGTGCCAGGAACATCCACCACAGTTGGATGCAGCCCAGGAGCCCTGAGGGATCTCCAGCACAAAGATTGGTCCATTCCTTGGAACACAATGTTCTCCTGAAGAATTTGTGTCATTGGTGTCCCACACATCCAGGTGACCAGGAGGGTGAAGCAGAAGATCAGTGACCAGGAGGTTTTCTGTGAGACCTCATTAACCCTCTACTACTCCTTTTAGTATCCTACATTTCAAGAGGGACAGGAGGATGGGTGTTTGCAGTGAGATGTTCACCTGCAAGGTCACCTCCAAGCTGGTTTCTTTGGTGGAAAAGTTCAGGCTGCATTTTGCCCATGTAAGAAGAGCCTGACCACGGGTAGACACTGATTAATTCAACCTCCCCTTGACAGCACAGGAAGGACAAACACTAAGAACTTACCAGACCATGGAGAACGAGCTCTTTTTTCACCTTAGTCACCATCACTGAGCCAGAGAATATTTGCTGCTGAGCACCTCAGCAAGGAATTCCTTCTCATTTCAATGAAACCCCCCCAAAAATGACAACAGCCAAAGCAAAATCCTTCTGCTTTCTTCAGTTTTCCACGGAACCCTGACTGAAGTGGAAATTACACTGGCCCCAGAAAGAAACTGAAAGTGGGATTTTCCCTCCTGGAACGCAGGGACTTCCCCTGTTCCACATCCTGAGGATCCTTCTTGTCTGGAAATGTTTCTTGAGAACCACACTTGTTTTCCACTTATTAATATCTTCTGCTTTATCCCCATATCATCTCGCTGACACATCCAAACCAGCTTTTCCCCTCTGAAAGACACTTTTGCTCCTTGGATAGTTCTGCTTTGCTCTCAAACTTTCCCCCATCAGCCTTGAGCAACAATTAGTGCGTGTGCTCATTAATCAGGAGCATATCGGAGAGGGACATGAGGATGGGGACAGTTTGGGGGCAGCACAAGGACGCTTTTGTGCCATCCAAGCTGAGGTGACCAACACATGGCACTGGCACAGCACTGGCATGAATGGGAACAGCCTGCTGGCTTTGGAACAGATTAGAGGGAGACATTCTTCACCCAGAGGGTGGGCAGGCCCTGGCACGGGTTGCCCAGAGCAGCTGTGGCTGCTCCATCCCTGGAAGTGTCCAAGGATTGAAGGACCAACCTGGCATAGGCGAAGGTGTGAATAAGGGATGGAATGAGATGATCTTTCCAACCCAAACCATCCTTTGGGTCTGTGACTCCCCATTCTGATCAGAGGGGGCACTTGCAGAGCTCCAGGTGTGGTTTTAGAGGACCAGAAACCAGAATAAATGTACAAAGTGCCACATTCGCATATTGTCCAGAGTGAGACTGCCTTAAAAACACATCCTGTAGAGATGGAGGAGAAGGTGTGTGGGTTTGGACAGACCAATAAATGTCTGACAACATCCAGAGGGGAGCCTGTGCTTAGTAAGATGCTGCTTTGGGAGACACAGTGACCATTTTCTCTCAGAACTAAATTAAGGCAGAATAACTCAAGGACGGAAACCCAACCGTGGTGCTGAACTTCAAGCTCAGCTCTTACCTTTATTTTTAACAGCAGAAGCCCGAATGCAGCTGTTAATGTAACAAACCCACTGTTGTTTTGTGGTTGGAAAGAGAGCTGGCAGCCCCTTCAGCACCTGGAGCAGGGAGTGGGGCAGGAAGAGAAAGGCACATTGCTCAGAGCAGCATCAAACCTGCTGGTGGGCTCAGTCCTTCCAGAGAAGGACCTGCCCAGCTCCATCAGAAAGACCCAGGTCAGGGCATGTCATAAAAGACTCATTTCCAGTAACATGTGTCACAGGCAGAGCTCTCAAAGCCCTCTGGATCCCCTTCCTGCACCCTGCTGGGGGCTGTGTTACTCGCTGTAGTAAGTAGGGAAGGAGTGAGTAAGTGGCCACAAGTTCTTAATCGATCCCTCAGGTAATATCTGATTGAATCTTCATGCAGTTTGTCCCTCCCCATGAAGTAGGCACAGCCCCAAGGCTACCAGAGTGGCATTTGGATGATCCTCTGGGGCACAGGGGGTGACTCTTGGGGCTGGTCCAGGGCAGGGCCAGGAGCTGGACTCGATGATCCTTGTGGGTCCCTTCCAACTCAGCACATTCTGTGGTTCTGGAGTCAAGCTCTAGATCCATGATGTTGTGTAGATGTTATTTCAGGCCCTCACAAGGTCCATCAGGGGCCAAAGCAGAGCCCTTTTCCCTCCAATTTATGCACAAGCTATTGCAGTTTTGGCTGAGTGTCACCATGGAACCATCTGCTCCATCCCAAACCCGGAGGATCCTGCTGGAGAACTGACCCCTCCCTGGTTCCTTGAGCACACCTGGGTGGCAGGGACAGCTCTGTGCTCCCTCATCCCCAGGACAAACCTCCTGACATCATTTTCGAGCCAAGGCTGAGTTACCGGAGCACAGGAACACTTGGGGATATGAGGCAGGAAACGTGGGTTGTGTTTAACTCAGCACCTCAGCCCCTAATTAAAAGCTGTTCAGGATCGAGGGGTCTGGAGCCAGGAGGGTTTTCAGTGACCCTACAAAGGATCAGCAGGGTGTTCCCACAGCCTTGCAAGCTGAATCCACATCCAGCAGAGGATCACAAGGACAGTTGTCTTAGGACATCTGCCTTAGGACAACACGGTGACTTTGCTTTACACAAAAGCACCACACAGTGGTGTCACCCCACCCGTGGGCTCAGCACCCCACCCAGCGCAGGAGGAACTGCTCACAGGGACATTTGGCTTGGCAGATGATGCTACTACAGACGAGGGGCAGCTCCAAAGGTTTCTGTTTCTGTGCTAACCCAGGTATCCTGGCAAAGCAGGAAACAGGGATCAGGGTGTCTGTGTACCCCACTGGGTGTTCCTGGAATATGAATGTCAGCTTCAGCTGAAACAAAGAGCCACGTTCAGTTCAATTTCCTGTGCCTCTCATTGCAGCATTTTAGGAAAAAGATGGTTCTTTACACTCTGATTTATATAAGGGGCTGATAAATACTCTGGGATTTTTTCAGGGAACACCAGAGGTTCAAGTTTGAACATCAAGGTTGCCCAGAGAAGCTGTGGCTGTCCCAGCCCTGGGAGTGTCCAAGGCCAGGTTGGGCAGAGCTCGGAGCAACCTGGGCTGGTGGAAAGTGTCTGGTGGAAATGGATGGACTTTAAAGTCCTTTCCAATCCAAACCAGTCTGAGATTCTGTGGTTGAAAGTAACCCAAGACAAGTAGGGACAAAATTCATTATGACTTTGTTTTATGTCAAAAGGGTTGTTGAAAAAATGCAACTATATGTGTATAGGAAAGATAGTTTAGTGAAGAGTAATACCTTATATGTTTATAGAGAAGGAACCAATACCCTGTTCTTTAGGGGAAAAGCTGGGGATTTGGGGTAAACTCCACTGTGGCCACTGATCATTCAGTGCAAAGCTGACCAAGCAGCCACTTGAACTGCTGTGCTGAGGAGCACAGAGAGATCCAAGTGCTTGGATGTGTCTTCCCACCCACATTTTCCACACGGACCACAGTGTTTTGGTAAGAGGCAGGTGATACCTCCCGGCCAGGACCATGGAAATAGGAAACAATTTGTGCTTTGGGTTTACCTGTGTTAATCCAGAAGTGTTCAGACACCCCCCTGCTCTGGATTTCCTGGCTCCTTAATGGGAAAAAGCAACACAGTGTGATTACAACATGGCATAAGTGATACAAATACAAACGCTTGAATGAAAAATTAAACCTGGAGAATTCCAACCACAGCAATATTATTAATGCTGCAAACCCTTTGAGCAAAGGGCTTGGCTCTATTTTTTTATTGCTGTTCCAAGGTAAATTAGGCAGCCAAATGGGGGGGATTTGAGGACATTTTGCAAAAGCTGGTGGCCTTGCCTGAAACCTGCCCCTGGTGGGTTGGACTCACGATGTCCAGAGGTCCCTTCCAACCCTGACTTTGTGTGGTTGTGCTTTCTGGGAACCCGGCAGAGGGTTGTCCCCACATGCAGGTGGCCCTGTCCCTCCACAGCCCCCCTCCCTCCTCCCAGAGCTAATTGCTCCTGCTCATTAGCATCTGACAAACAGCCACAGAGGGAAAACAAGTGCCCAGCAGGACCTGAACGAGCTCAGGCCATTATTGCCATCTGACTGCACCAACCAGGCATGGCATCGATCTTCCATGCTCTGCTGCCCTGTTTCTCCCTCTCAGGGCAGGATGAGCCCCCTCACTCGCCCAGGCGGGTTTGGAGTGGCCAAATCCCAGCAGAGCAGCAAGAAGGGAAGGTCTGAGAGATGCAGGGTGGCAGCAGAGGTGACACATGACAACCTGGGAGCCTCTGAGCTGTGAGCAGAAGACCCCTCAGACGTGAGCTAAAAGCAAGGGCACTGCCCCGTGGGAATAAAGGTTTCCCAGAGCTGAGAGACCCGAGGCAGCCTGTCCAGCTCAGATCCTGGGTGGAAAGTGGCGTGGAAAAGCAGTCACCCATTCCTGTGCCAATGGCTCAGCCTGGCTGACTCCAGCACACAGAATCATGGAACCATCAAGGCTGGAAAAGGCGTTTAGGATCAAACCTGCCACTGTGAGGGCCACCACTAAACCATGTCCTCAAGTGACACATCTCCTAAATCCTTCCAGGGATGAGGATTCCACCACTGCCCTGGGCAGCCTGTTCTGGTGCTTCATGACCCTTCCCATGAAGAAATTGTCCCTAATTTTCATTCTGAGCCTCCCCTGGCACAACCTGTGGCTGTTTCTTCTTATCCCATCATTTGTTACATGAGAGAAAACATTTACCCCCACCTGGCTCCACCCTCCTCTCAGGAACTGGTAGAGAGTGAGAAGGTCCCTCCTGAGCCTCCTTTTCTCTAGGAAGGCCACAAGCATTTGAGCAGAACCATCCCCTCTGTGTTTGATCTCCAGCAACACTGTGGTGGGGTGGCAGGAGGTCTCTGGGCATGGATTGAGAAAGGAAAAGAGGGTCACTGAGCTCCATGGCACCAGTTTTGCTCTGGGCATGGTACAGCCCTGTCACCATCAGGAGCCTTCACGTGTCACAGGAGTACCAGATCCCTTTGTGGGCCCTGCAAGTGTTGCTGTGGAATTTAATATTTTTCCTTTCCAAAAGGACTGGGGACTGTGCCTGGGGCCACAGAGCTCCCATGTTTCACTTCAAAGCGGGGAGGAGGACATCAGGAGGAATTTCTCCATGGAAAGGGTGGTCAGGCTTTGGAAGGGGCTGCCCAGGGAGGTTTGGAGTCCCCACCCCTGGAGATGTGCCAGGAATGACTGGACGTTGCTCTCAGTGCTCTGGGCTTGGGGACAATGTGGGGTTTGGTCACAGGTTGCACCAGAGGATCTTGGAGGTCTTTTCCAACCTTAATGATCCCATATGGAACGTTCCTGCCCCTGGCCTGGGCTCCACAGCCTTGGGGCAGTGTAGACTCTCCTCCTCACTTCAGGACCAAGGGCAGACAAGGTCCTTGGTGGAAACCAGGCAGGTTTTTATGTGGATTTTCTGTAAAAGCAGCCACTTCAGGCAGGTCTGAGTCAGTGCTGCTCCCTGAGAAGCAGAGAAGATGGTTATCTCCACCTGCGAGCAGAAGGCACCCTGTTGATGAGCACAAACACAAAGGGGCTCACACTTTCCTAAACTCCCACCCACACAGAGCTCAAGTGCTAATAAATGGTTTTAATGAGCAGCCAGCTGGGAGGTCAGGGAAGCACTTCCAGTCAGGAATGGGAGTGCTCAGGAGGAAATCTTGGGAAGAGCTGCCGTGGAGTGCATGAATAGAAATTAAATATTAATCAGGGACAATGAGGAGAATGCAGCCAGGCTGATCCAAAGTGAAATTTGGCAGGTTTGCCTTTGAGGTAAGAAGCATTTCACATTGAGTCAAAGTTATTTTAAAGCTTTGTGTTATGCAATATTTGAAAAAAACCAAACGTGCCTGAGCTCCAGGAACAACCATCTTCCAACCATCCTCCAGCTGCTCCTGGGGAGAATAACTTGGAAAGACATTTTTCAGCCCTTCTTATCTTCAGCCACAAATCCAGTTCTCAGATCAAATCAGGAATAATAGAATGGAATCCAGGGAAGGGCTGGGGGACAGCCAGAAGGTCCCTGCCCATGCAGGTACAGAGGGAAGCAGCTGCTGCTGGACATCCCTGTGGTTTCTGCCATCCCTCTGCACCTCCCAGCTCCCTCCCCTAAATTCTCCTTGCACCTTTTCAGTGCCACAGTCCCTGCTCAGCAGGCTCAGCCACCTCTTCACAGGGACCAGCAGAGCTCCGGAAACACGAGGGTTGGGATAATCTTGGATACAGACAGGTACCCAGGGCTCTCCTACAGAGCTGTGCTTGTGAACAGCACCACAACAAAGCACAGTTGTGCTTGGATTGAGTGCAGGTGGTTCTGGGCATCTTTCCTTCCCAGTTCAGGAGGAGACAGGAGGTTCCACAGGCCAGAGGAGCTCAGGACAGAGCTGGTGCCCCCCAGTCCACCAGGAACCCACCCTGCTGTCTGTGCCACGGGACACTCCCAGCCCTGAGGGGCAGCAGAAGAGATCTCAGAGATGCTCGGGAACCCCATCCCAGGCTGACCTCACCCCTCAGCAATGCCACAGGCACATTTACCAGGCATTTCCAGCTGCTCCTCCCCCTCCCCAGCCAAACACCATTTAGGGAATTGTTAAAAACACCCTGTCCCACACGGCTGACACAAACCTCAGCAGCAGCTCCCACCACCTCCAAAGCATCCCTTTATAGCTCTCCATGCTGGTTCCCCATCACGTGGTTCCCATCCTCCCCATGATCTCCCCTGGCCAGATCCCTCCTCGTCCCCAGGGTGACCCAACCACCTTTAAGGGTCAGCTCAGCCAGGCAGGGCGGTGATAAAAGGGATTATTTGTGGCATATGGGATTTATTTGTGTTCTAGGGGGTTATTTGTGGTGTAGGGGGTTATTTGTGCTATTTGGGATTATGGCTGCCAGGATAATGCGACAGAAAACACGGTCCTAGCAGGAGGATGAAGTCGGCCAGTGCTGCCTCCAGTTTCCCCAGTGCTCTTGGGAACTGGCTCTGCATTCACACCAAGTGGTTCTGCTGTTCTGAGGAGCTGTAAAATCCAACCAGTTCCTGCCTGAGCTAAGTGAAAGAAGTGGCCAGCCATATTTGGCCTGACTGGCACCTCCTGCCAGGCTCTCCTGTGTGTCATGGGCCCCACATCCGACTGCTTTTGACGTGGGTGAGGGTTTTTTTCAGGGCATCTTCACTCATGACCCCAACTTACAAACATGGCCATTAGCACAGGCGCCCTGGCTTACAGCCCTGCTCCCTGAGGGCTCTGTCCAACCTGGGGGAGCACCCAAACCCAACAGGAGCTCCTGGGAACAGACATTAGGCAGGTCCTTTTCCTTGAAGTTAATAGTGGTGGAAGGTCCCTTGCGCAGCTTCTTCTGGGTTTGGTTCATTGCATTCGTCCAGTCAGCCCATGAAATTGGTTCTGACTTCTGCCTGCATTTTACAGGGTGGGAAAAGGAAGTTGTACGAGGTTTAGGGAAGCTTGTCGAGGTTGTTCAGGGTTGCCCAGGTCCACCCAGATGTAGGGCCAAGGACAGAGCTCAAGGAGGATTTGGATGATCCTCTGGGGCACCGAGTGTGGCTCTTGGGCATGGTTCTGTGCAGGGCCAGGAGCTGGACTCGGTGATCCTTGTGGGTCCCTTCCAACTCAGCACATCCTGTGATTCTGTGGCTCTGTGACCAGAGCTGTAGTTTGGAAGAGGAGCTGAGCTGTGCCCAGAAGACCCTGGGCTGGTGTTTGGGCAACAGAAAGAGCCAGGATGGTTGGACAAACCTTTTTAAATTAAGAGGAGCTGTAAATTATCCTGTTCAGATTTACTCTCAGGTTTCCCTGGGTGACTTCCCTTTATGTCTGGGGACTTAGAAGTTTTTCCTACTAGGAATAATTTCCTACCGGGGTTCCTCTGTGACAGCAAGGCTTGGGTGAGATGGATGGCACAGCCTGAACCAAGCCCTGGGTTCACCCTCCTATCTCCATGAGGGTTTCTTCACTCACAGCTCTGTGTCTGGAGAGGAAAAGCAGCCTGTTTATAACAGGCCCTGTGTGGGCAGCTGGAAATTTTGTGAGAGCTCAGATGTCACCGATGACTTCTGCCATCTCATTTTCACCCCTCTCAACAATTTGTTTGCTGTGATGTTCTGGTCCTGGACTTTCCAGGAGAAGGAATCAGCAGGTTTGGGGGCAGCATCCTTGTATAACCCGGGCAGGCAGTGGAAATCAGCAGCACATGAAGAAGATCATTGACCTCCCACTGCCCACTCAGCACTTTCCCTTCCTCAGCTCATGAACGTGACTCAGGAGTTGCTTTGCAGTCCAACCCAAGAGGTGCAAACCTTTCTGTCACACCCTTCAGTCCTGGCACCTGCCCTCCCTTGGCACCAGGACGAGGGTGGGAACACCTGGTTTGGGAGCCAGATCTGGGCTGGTTGGATGCCTGGAGGCATCACAGATTAGGACATTTGCTTTGGTCCCAAGCACCAACTCCAGTTTGAGTTTGAGCCACTGGGTGTTCTCCTTTGTCTCCGTGTCCCAGACTGGCAGCTCTGCCAAGACCTGGCTCTGCTCCATTTGATGGGTCTGGTGGAAGGGGCTCCACAATTCTGCTGTGCCTCACAGGGTTTCACTGGTCCCTCACCCAAGCTGTGAACACCAATGAGGCTTCCTGTTGTGGTTTCCTGCCTCGGCTGAAACGCCTCCTCCTCGGCGGAGCCTGCTCTCCCTTCCTGTTCTCATCAGGGCCACTTCAGGCTGTGATGGGGACAACAAACAAGTAGGTGCAGAAGAGTCTGGTTGCCACAAATCCAGCTCCCCAAGGGTCTTTGCTGCTGTGGGCTGAGCAGTACAAGGTTGGTTCCTCCTCAGCAGTTTCCTCCTGGCCCTTATCCCATTCCTTCCCAGTTCCAGTGATCCCAGAGGGTGCCAGGAGCCAGTCCTTGTCTCTCTGGTGATGAGAGGGATGAAGGAGGCTGGGTGAGCCCCACCAGCCCTGGCACAGCTCCAGCCACTGCCTGACAGCAGAGGCCACAAGAGTGGACTCAACCCATTGTGTAACAACTTCTCCCATCGTGTTAAGAAATCAGAGTCAATTGGGTGAACCAGGGCAAGCTGCCCAAAACTCCAGGGTTTTCTTTGCTCTGCACACCAGTGATGTGGTTGTGGGATGGAGATGATCATTCCCATCATTTTGGGGTTGTTGCCTGCGCAATGACAAAACCAAAGATCAGGCTCCAGGGAACAAATGGGAACCCCTGAATATGATGATGTTTCCATTAATCACAGCAAATTGGCCTCTGTCAGCATCCTCTGGGTGGGATTTGAGATGATTCAAGGTAGAGATACGGGACTTGCGTAGATACAAGCCCTGTAGCTCTTCAGCAGAAGGGGCCCTGCAGTGACTCGGTCAACAACGTGCCGCTTTCTGCCAACAGGATCGAAGTATCGGCCAAATTCAGAAACCACCAGAGTCAGGTATTGTGGGGAAAAAAATCCATAGATTGTTCAAAGGACAATTAGGGGAAGGTTTCTTCTTGTTCCTGTCAACTCTCTGCCCAGAAGTACTTGGGCTTATCTCTTATCTCCTTTTGCTGTGCTTGGTGCGATCGTGTATCTAAATGGTTCTTAGACATCGTGTGTTTCCATCTTATTGCATTTCAGATTTTGGCCTTTGAAACCTCCATGACAAAACTAATTTACTCAGAGAGGCAAAAGAATTTCCTTTTATTGTGAGCAGGGCTGGAGAGAAAATGGTAGGAAGTCAAGGGCTGAAAACTTCGTGATGGATGTGAGAAGCACATTCTAAATAGTGAAGGGAATTCACAGTTGGGGAGATTCACTGTAAGATTCCTTATGGCTTGTAATCTTTAAATCGAAGTCAGATGGATTTTACTTACACTTTCTACCTCTGTTTAGGGTAGAGTAGAGGAATCAGGTGGGATGCTGAGGTTGGGGGTATGGATAGTGTGTGTGTCCAGGGAGAGGTACTGATGTTCTCAGCAGGTTGGTGCACCGAAAGCACCTGAACTAACAGGGAACCTGAGCTAACAGAGCCCTCCTGCAGTGCTGGGACAGGCACAAAAAGCGAAGGCAATAAAGGATTTCAGGGTTTCATAGAGGATTGGTCAAAGTCCTGGGATTTGGGGTTTTTTTGCATTGTAAAGCAACATTTTGGGAAGATGTTTAGACTGTTTTAAAGAATAAACTGGAAAAGAGAGGGGTTAAGATGCTCTTAATGCCAGCAGACCTTGCTGTAGAGGGGACAAAATTAAGGGCATGAGACATGAGCCATGAGCCAGAGAGCCTCCCTCATGCTCAAACAACCCCTCAGATAATCCACCGAGGGCTGAAGAACCTCTAGACAGATGACCCCGAATCCCAACTGACCATTTTTGCAACACTCTGTGTCAGTGAAGAATTCTCTCTTCCAGCTCCATCCCCAGCAGTGTGTGAACCACCCGGAGAAGCCCCAGGAAGCTCCCGGAGATGCCCGACGCCGCTGCCCACCTGCCCTTCTACTACGGCAGCATCGCCAGGTCGGAGGCAGAGGAGTACCTGAAGCTGGCGGGGATGTCGGACGGGCTGTTCCTGCTCCGGCAGTGCCTGCGCAGCCTCGGTGGGTACGTCCTCTCCATGGTGTTCAACCTGCAGTTCTACCACTACCCCATCGAGCGGCAGATGAACGGCACCTACGCCATCCTGGGGGGCAAAGCCCACTGCGGGCCCGAGGAGCTGTGTGAGTTCTACTCCAAGGATGCCGACGGGCTCTGCTGCACCCTCCGCAAGCCCTGCAACCGGCCCAGTGGTGTAGAGCCCCAGCCAGGGGTGTTCGACAGCATGAGAGACAACATGGTGCGGGAATATGTCCGGCAGACGTGGAAACTGGAGGTACCACCCTTTTCCAGCAGTGGGAATGGGAGAAGGGAGCCCGGGGGTGCTGCTGGCACCTCTGGTGGTGTCAAGCCCATCTCACTTGGGCATCACACCCGTGTTTGTGTCCACTCTAGGAGGCTGTGGGCTAAGGGCAGTCTTGATCCCTGTCTTTTCTGGTTTCTTCGTCAGAAACAGGTCTAAACATCTCCCCAAGCCTTCTAGAGCTCTGGCATCACTGAGCCTCCCAGAGCACCAGAAAGGTTTGGAGGATGCTCTCAGGGCCATGGGGTGACTCCTGGGGATGGGTCTGTGTGAGGCTGAGGGTGGGACTCGGTGGTCCTTGTGGGTCCCTTCCAGCTCAGCATGTTCTGGGGTTCTGTGACTCTCCCTCTGAACACCTGGAGCTCACTTTGCCAGCATCTCCCCAGGTGTCCTTCTCTCCTCTACAGCCCATGGGATGTCCCTTGTTTCCTGCCTTAGACCAGTGCTCTCCACGTGAGGTGCTGAAGATGGAATGAAACCAGACTTAGACTTTAGCTCAGGTCTTCCTCACTTTTTGGAGTGGAGTCTTTCCCTGTGTGGAAGTTTTTGCCCTTGTGGGAGGGTTTTGCCAGGGGAGGTTTTGCCTATGAGACTGAGGTAGCAGGTACTGGATCAGGCCTGTCATTGAAATTTAAATATAACTACAGTCTCTGCAGTTTATTGCAGGCTGGAATACATGATAATACATGAATAAATTAAAAAAAATTCTCTACATGGTCACCCTGGCTGCTCTGTAATTGATTTCCACCTCCTGTCACCTTCACAGTGGCTACTCAGACTCTCCTAAGTGTCATTTTCTTGTTTCATTGGAAGGGGCTGCCCAAGGAGATTTGGAGTCCCCACGCCTGGAGGTGTCCAAGACGCTCAGAGCTCTGGGCTGGGGGACAAGGTGGGCATCAGGCATAGTTTGGACTTGATGATCCTGAAGGTCTTTTCCAACCTCACTGATTTTGGAATTCTGTATTTTGATTCATGTCCTCTCAGAAATATGGCTGAGGAATTGTCATTATGGAGCCTTTTACAAAATATGCCTAAATTTGGCCTATTTTAGATCAAAGGTGCTTGACAGAATGAGGTGCTCTATAGGGTTTCTCCATGAATGAGGTGTTCTATAGGGTTTCTCCATTGATGAAGTGTTCTATAGGGTTTCCATGGCAGAATGAGGTGTTCTATAGGATTTATCCATGAGTGAGGTACTCTATAGGGTTTCTCCATTGATGAGGTGTTCTATAGGGTTTCTCAATGAATTACACGTTCTATAGGGTTTCTATAGCAGAATAAGGTGTTCTACTAGGCTTCTCCATGAGTGAGGTATTCTATAGGGTTTCTATAGCAGAATGAGGTATTCTATAGGGTTTTTCCATTGATGAGATGTTCTATAGGGTTTCTACAGCAGAATGAGGTGTTCTATAGGGTTTCCATAGCAGAATGAGGAATCCTATACCAGAGCCAGATACTGTGGGGTTTCTCCACGGCGCGGCTCTGTGACCACCGGCACATAACACAAAGGACATCGCCACCTCCTGGCAAACGGAAAACAGCAGCTCAGCGCCCGTGTGAGCGCAGGGTTATTAACTGAGGCTCCCCCACTCGATTTCCAGATCTTGCCACGTTGTGGTGTCTGGAGGTGGTGCAGGAGCACCACAAAGAGGTTTTGCTCTAAAGAAAACAATGGGATTCTCGAATCTCCTGAGTCTGAAGGGACCCCCAAGGATCATCCAGTCCAGCTCCTGGCCCTGCACAGACACCCCAACAACCCCACCCTGTCCCCCAGAGCACGGTCCAAACCCTCCTGGAGCTCTGGCAGCCTTGGGGCTGTGCCCACTGCCCTGGGGAGCCTGGGCAGTGCCCACCACC
>JAWWMP010000082.1:3481058-3497603 GCA_035047865.1 Dendrocincla tyrannina
GCTGAACAAGCCAAGTGCCCTCAGCTGCTCCTCAGACGCTTCCCCATCCCCCTGTCCCTCCTTTGGACACTCTTCAACAGCTTCAGATCCTTCTGACATTGTGGTCCCCGAGCTGCCCCCAGGACTCGAGGTGAGGCCACTCCAGCTCAGAGCAGAGTGGGACAATCCCCTCCCTCACCGAGCTGGTGATGCTGGGCCTGATGCTGCCAGGACACGGTGGCCCTTTGGGCTGCCAGGACACTCTGCTGACTCGTGTCCTACTTGCCACCAACCACGACCTCCTCTGCCAGGAATGCAAGGCTGAAAGACATGCCATAAGCCTGACATCAAGATCCCCCACATTAATGTGATGATTCTCTCTTCCCTCACTGGGAAATCAATGGACTTCAGCTGGATTCAAGGGATGAGGTCAACTGAGACAGGCAAAGAATTCTGCTCTGCAGCACAGCAGAATTCAACCCATTGCTGGGTCACAGAGACCTTCCAAGCTTCCCGTGCCTTGTGCCCCAAAGAGCGCAAGATGAACTCCACCAGTGCAGCAGAACGGCAGGAGGTCTCACGTGCCACTCTTTTCCAGGGGGACGCACTGGAACAGGCCATCATAAGCCAAGCTCCACAGGTGGAGAAGCTTGTTGCCACCACAGCCCATGAGAGGATGCCCTGGTACCACGGTGGCATCACCCGGGATGAGGCTGAACGGAGGCTCTACTCGGGGGCACAGCCTGATGGGAAATTCCTGTGAGTATCCAACCCCTGGCACAGGCAGGGACCACTGTGCTTTTTACCATTTTCCCACCTCCCCTGCCCTGCCCTGACTGGCGTCACAGGACAGTCCTGAGAGGAGATTGAGCTGATTGTGCTCAGGCTTGGCACAGATATTTCAAAGACACGGGTTGAGACCCCAAATCTGGTTTTACCCAGTGTTTGGCCTCCATGAAGAGCTAATCTTGAGTTTTATTTGTTTCTCCTGTTGAAATATGTCTGTGAAATGTGCTTTTTGCTGCACTGGATGATATGAAATACAGGGTTTGGGGCGAGAAGACATTAAACACTGACACTTTGACAATGTATGGTTCATAAAACAGGAGAAAATATTTGCTGTGTGTCTCTGTCAAGGTGAGGCAGCCCTTAATTTAATCTCCTGAATGAGTTAAAGAAAAGGAAGAATTAGATGGAGAAGAGTCCCTCAGGAGCTGTAGTGATGAGACAAGGGGAAATGGGTTTAATGTGAAAGAGGGGAAATTTAGATTGGATACAGGGAAGGAATTGTTCCCTGTGAGGGTAGAGAGGTCCTGGCACAGGTTACCCAGAGAAGCTGTGACTGCCTCAACCCTGGGAGCATCCAAGGCCAGCTTAAATCAACCTGGTCTAGTGGAAGGTGACCCACCCCTTCTGCGTGTCCATCCACCCCTGCAGCCCTGGCAGTTGCAAAATTTAACATTAAATTAAGAAAATTACCAGTTCTCCTTCCCCTCAGGCTGAGAGAAAGGAAGGAGAACGGTGCCTACGCCCTGTCCCTCGTCTATGGCAAGACCGTGTATCACTACAGGGTGGACCAGGACAAGTCTGGCAAATACTCCATCCCTGAGGGGACCAAGTTCGACACGCTTTGGCAGGTACCGTGTTGGGGGTGCTGAGAACTTGTGTCTGATAAAGTGAAGGGATTTTTCACTGGTTGTTCTGAGTTGGAAGGGACCCACAAGGATCCTGGAGTTCAACTCTTAAATAAATGGATTTTGAGGGATCAAAATCACAACCTTGGTGTTGGTATCAGCACCAGGTTCAACCAACTGTATCTGCCTTGAAGGACAGAGAAGGCCATTTGGAGCTCTGAAGGCTTTCAGACCATGTATGGGTGGTTGGATGGGTTGTTTTCCCTTCCTGAAAACCCTGAAATTGCTCATCCCATGTTGTCCCTCTTGTGTGTTCCCCAAACTGCTCCAAGACTGGGCAAACTGTTGGGTACAGGAACACTCCATGTTCCAGGGGACTGATTTCTGTGCAGGGAGAAGGGGTGGGCAGGAATGTGGAGCCCCCTGCCCAAAATCTTGACGTGGCTGAAGATCCCAGTGCCAGGAGACACATCCTGTCAGCCCTGAGTGTCAGGAGCTTGGGAAAGTGGACATGGTTGTGGTGCCCCAACAATCCTCCTGAAGGTGGGGTGGGATTTGAGGGAATGGGACACTTGGTCCAGCAACTCTTGGCACTTCTGGGAAGTTCTTGTGCCCCCAGAGTCCAGCTCTGCCCCATGGCACAGACCTCAGACCTGCTCCAGGAAGGGAATCCCAGGCAGGGGGACAGTAACTGTGTTTTGCTGAGTTTTCCAAACTCCCAGGGCTGTTTTCACTCTGAGTTTGATTGAAAACAAAGACTTTGGGGCATTTTTATGGCAACAGAACAAGTGCCAGGCTCCCAGTTGCAGCTGAAATATGAGCCAGGCAGGAGGGGAGGAGAAAGCCTTGAGGTCCAGTGGCCAGGGCTGGGCTGGTTGTCTCCAGCCAGAGTCAAATCCCCAAGAACTGTGCTTGGACCAGCAGTGCTGAAGTGAAAACTGCCTGGGATCCTCAGAGTTCTTCTGGGACAGCGAAAGGTTTCCCTCAGGCTTTATCAAACACAACAGGACTTAAAAAAACCCTTTCTGCTGGGGACAATAATATTACCCTGGAAATGCCCTGCTCGCTCTCATACTGGAGATTTCCTTTTGTCTTTCTTTGGTCCTTATTGAACTTCCCAAGTTCTTCCCAGCTCTGGCAGATATCCAGGTGGGCAAGCACTTACTGTAGGACAGCTCTGAGTGAGGAGGGAAGAAACAGCCTCATCCCTGCCTGCCATAAAACTGAGGGCAAATGTTGCCACAAGAGTTGCCTCCAATGAAAAAAGAGATGATTTTCTCCTCACAATTATCTCTTTTCCCTCCCATTCCTTTTGCAGTTGGTGGAGTACCTGAAACTCAAACCAGATGGGCTGATCTTCTACCTGAAGGAAACCTGTCCCAACCCCAACCTGCCAGGTGAGGTGACATCTCTCAGTGCCATCCCTGGCCTGGGTTTACTACCAAGTGGTGCCAACCCAAATTTCCCTCATGGTGTCCAACCTTGCTCAGCCTTTGGTGGTGAGGGAGCTGTGAGGTCTCTGCTCCTCTGGCAAACTGGGCAAGTCTCATGTCATGTTGTCTGCTCCAAGTGGCCACTCTCCAGGCCTGACCTAAGGTGGCCCAAAGGCAGGAGCAGATGGGGACAATCAGTGCTCCAAATGGATTAGGGACTGCTGGTGCCAAACAGAAACTCTGAGGACTTTCTGAAGCCAAATGGCTGCTGAAAATCACCTGCTTTTCAGGCAGCAGGAAACCTGTGCTGCAAGGCTGGCTCCTGGTGAGTCCCTGGAGCTGAGCACTCAAAGCCAGGGGTCACTTAGTGCTGGTCCAAGTGTCACAAATGTCACTTCAGAATCCCACTCCCCTGGGGACAGTTCAGCTGGTCCCTGCTCTGGGAATGATGGAGACTGTAGGGTCTTCTGCATCTTCCCTGAGGGCTGATTTGGGATTAACACCCACATCCAGGCATGTTTCCACGCCTTTTTTTTTTGGCTAAAGCTGTGAAAACTCTCATTTGGAGGGTGGAGGGGATGTGATCAGACACAATCCTTCAAGGACTGATGCTCTGATCCTGCTCAGGCTTAGGCAAACTCCTACCAGCAACTTCTCTCTCCTGTTTTGCAGCATCTGCAGCACCAGTTCCACCAACCCACCCGTCTGTGAGCGTAAGTTTTTGGGAGGGTCTGTTTTATTGGTACCTCAGTGCTTTAATGCTGTTGAATTTCAAGCTCTGCCCTCCAAACTTTGCTTTTCCCTAAAGCTCAGTAACTCCAATGGGCAATATTAAGCCCAGCTGCAACGTTGTCCCCTTTCCAGCTCGGATGGGGATGAGGAATCGCCGGGCACAGCTACTGTTAGAGCTGAAAATGCTTTCCATTCATCCTGAGCATCTTGCAACATGTGGGCCCATCCCTGGGGAGCTCTCCCTCCCTGCCCGCCTTGCCAGGCAGGAGCGAGGAGGACGTGGCTGGATTCTGGGAACACTCAGCCCACTGGCCCCCGGCCAGGTCTTTGTGCTGCCTCGGCCTCGGGGCATGTCTGGGCTCAGTCACCACTCCCAGTGTTGAAACCGGGGAGTTTGGGGGATCCAAGCCCTTCCCGGAGCCCAGCAGAGATGAGGGAGGCCTGAGCACTCCCCCATTGTCTCTGGGATCTT
Organism: Dendrocincla tyrannina; assembly: GCA_035047865.1. Classification (NCBI taxonomy): domain Eukaryota; kingdom Metazoa; phylum Chordata; class Aves; order Passeriformes; family Dendrocolaptidae; genus Dendrocincla; species Dendrocincla tyrannina. The sequence continues at coordinate 3,485,309 of JAWWMP010000082.1, forward strand.
TCACAATCCCTGCTGGGCTCCCATGTCACAGGATCGCAGAATATGCTGAGTTGGAAGGATCCAAAGGATCATCCAGTCCAACCCCTGGCCCTGCACAGACACCCCAACAATCCCACCCTGTCCCCCAGAGCATTGCCCAAACCCCCCTGGAGCTCTGGCAGCCTTGGGGCCGTGCCCACTGCCCTGGGGAGCCTGGGCAGTGCCCACCACCCTCTGTGATGGGCAAGAACCTTTTCCTGAGATCCCACCTAAACCTCCCCTGACTCAACTTCAGGCCATTCCCTGGTCCCCACAGAGCAGAGCTCTCTGCCTGCCCCTCCTCTGTTCCTCCCAAGGATGTTGAAGACCCCAGTGAAGTCTCTCTTCAGTCTCTTCTTCTCCAGCTGAACACCCCAAATACCCTCAGTGTCCTCACACACTTCCCCTCCAGGCCCTTCCCCATCTTCAGTGGCCTCCTTTGGACCCTCTCCAATGGTTTAACACCTTCCTTATATTGTGGTGACCAACACTGCAATGTCTTGGTGACTCTCCTTCCAGCAGCACTGGCATTCCAAGCCATGCTGGGTGAATGTGCCACACCTTTGCCACTCTCTGCCCTTGGCACAGGGCTGGACAGTGTCCCCATGCTCACAGGGGCCACTCTTTGGTCAGACAGGTGTGCTGGCTGCAAGCTGAGCTGCCTCTGGGCTTCCCTTCCCTTCCTGGCTCCAAGCAAACTGCAGAGCCTCAGTGGGATGGACTGGAAGAGGAAAGTTGGCTTTGATACCACTCCAATCTCTTGGGCCACCTCAGGGCCCTTTAAGGGCACCACCAGCTGGGGCTCTGTTGGGGTGCAGAGGTTCCCTGTCCCTTTCCAATCCATTCCAAACTGAAGCATTTCTCCTGTGCTCCTTTATCCACTTTATCCCCCTTTCTTTTCCAGAGAAACCTCGGGCCTCTCAATGCAGATGGATACACACCAGAGCCTGTAGGTGAGCACCCCTGAGAGCCCCATCCTCCTGGCACGGGACAGGACCTGGGCATGTCACAGGAGCCAGGGAGGTTGCCCATAGACCCCTTTCTTACAAAGGCACCCAGGAGCATCCCAATCATTTCAGGGATTTGAGCTCACACCCAGCTCCCAGTAAATCCAGCTCTATCCCGTTCCTTGTCTTACCCAGTAAATCAAGCCCTGTCCTATCCTCATCTTCCATCCTGTCTTCTAAAAATTCCATGGATTTGGCTGCATTTCAGTGGGGTGAAGACCTGCCCATGCCCAGGTCCTGCAGAGTGGAGTGTGGGAATGCTCAGCCACCTCTCCCCATCCTGGCTCCTCCAGCAGCTGGAACCTGGAGAGGTCAGAGGTTGTGAAAGGGTGGGAGATGTCCATGGGGGAGGATAAATGCTGGAGCTTGAAGAAGAACTGGCCAAGACATCAGAGAAAACCTTCCCAATCATTGAGGGAGAGAGGGATGGGGAGGGGCAGGTGATTCCTAACCAACCATGTCCTTGAGAAGGTGCAGGGAAGTCCCGCCTGCTGCCCATGGACACCAGTGTCTACGAGAGCCCCTACAGTGACCCCGAGGAACTGAAGGACAAGAAGCTTTTCCTCAAGAGGGACCACCTGATGATCGATGAAGTGGAACTGGGGGCAGGAAACTTTGGCTGCGTCAAGAAAGGAGTCTACAAAATGAGAAAGTGAGTTGTTGCCTTGAAGTGTGTGGAGGAAGCTGGAGGAGAGAGAGCCAGGCTGGGCTCAGAGGTGTCCCAAGTTATCCTGTTTTTATCTGGATTGACCCTAAAGTGGTAATGGGGTGGAAGTGTAAGAGAGAGTCTGGAAGGTCAGCGAGGGTGGATCTGATGGTGGAGTCACCATCCCTGGAAGTGTTCAGAAAATGAGGGGACATGGCATTTTGGGATATGATTTAGTGGGTGATGGTGGGATTCATTCGAAGGTTGGACTTGGTGGTCATAGAGGTCTTTTCCAGCCCTAATGGTTCTATGATATCATGATATGATTCTATGACTTCTCATGGGTTTTCAGTGATCGCCTCAGTCCCCTGAGTTTGTAACCAGCCCCACACACTGCCAGGAATGCCCCTGACACTTCTGGAGGCACCTCCTGTGCTCAGAGGAGCAGGTTGGTGCTGCTGAGGTCAGCTCCATGTCAGGACAAAGGAGTGAGACTGAGGAGATTGGCCATCCTTGGCTCTGCCATTGGTTTTCTATGAGCTCACAAAGATGGTCCTTTACCTACTTTGTGCCTCAGTTTCCTCCTTGAAAGGTGGCAGTGATGACACCGATCTCGGTGTGGGAGGTGATGTGCCTTCAGACCTACAGGTGGCAACTCCTGGCCTACACTTGGAAGGGTGAGGTCATCCCTTTGGCATGGGATACCAGGATGGTGTGCCAAAACAGGCTGGTGAGAGGTCAAACCGTGTGACATGAGAAGGGTTTTGCATTCCTGGCCATGATGTCTGGGTCCGGCTGCTGCTCAGCTCATGCCACGTGGGTTCCTCTTGCTCCCTGTGCAGGAAACAGATCGATGTTGCCATAAAGGTGCTGAAGAGCAACAACGAGAAAACGGTGAAGGATGAAATGATGAAGGAAGCCCAGATCATGCACCAGCTGGACAACCCCTACATTGTCCGCATGATCGGGGTCTGCGAGGCAGAGTCACTGATGCTCGTGATGGAGATGGCATCTGGAGGGCCCCTCAACAGGTTCTTGGCTTCCAAGAAGTGAGTATTGAAGGAAACAAGGCTGATTTTCTGCAGTTCTCATCAAACTCTGCTGCGAGGACAGCCTTGCTTTGGAGGTGGAGGAAAGCTGATAACAGCAGAAAGATGTGTCTTTTCATGTGGGAGAACAGGGTCTGGTGCTTCTGGAGCAGAGATGTCCACGTTCATTCTCCCTTGCAGCTAAAAAACCTGGAGAGGACCTTGGCAGGTACTTTATTACTGAATTATCCCTTCGTCTTCCCCAGAGATGAGATTACAATCAGCAATATTGTGGAGCTGATGCACCAAGTGTCCATGGGCATGAAGTACTTGGAGGAGAAGAACTTTGTCCACAGGGACCTGGCAGCCAGAAACGTCCTGCTGGTCAACCAGCACTATGCCAAGATCAGTGACTTTGGGCTCTCCAAGGCTCTTGGTGCTGATGACAGTTACTACAAGGTAAGTGTGAGCACAGCAAAGGGCCCGGGGCAGGAGCCCTCCTGGCTGGGGGGCTGAGGCCCCCAGAGATGGGGGGTTTGGGCTCCTCATGAACCCAGAAGAACAACAACATCCCACCCTGCCTGGCCCCAGTGGGGGGACATTAACAGGGAGATTGCAAAGTCCTGGGTCCCAAGGAGAACATCCAGAGGGTTGCAGAGGCAGCGAGGGGGACACGGTGCCTAAAGGGGCTCCAGAAGAGCTGGAGAGAGACTTGGGACAAGGGATGGAGGGACAGGACAAGGGGAAAGGGGTTTGAACTGCCAGAGTACAGGATTAGATGGGATATTGAGGAGAAATTCCTCCCTATGAGGGTGGGCAGGCCCTGGCACAGGTTGGGCAGAGAAGCTGTGGCTGCCCCATCCCTGGAAGGGTCCAAGGCCAGGTTGGACAGGGCTTGGAGCACCCTGGGACAGTGGAAGGTGTCCCTACCAGTGGAACTAGATGAGCTTTAATGTCCCTCCCTACCCAAACTAATCTGGGACTCTCTGATTAAGCTGAGCCGTGGAACTGGGGTGCAGGAGGACAGTGGGTCAACTTCTGTGTCCTGAACAAACAAGAGAGCCTGGAGATGTAGGGGATTTAGGGGTCCAGTTGTCAGCACTCTGTGTCTCAGGGTGGGAATGTCCCCCTTGGCTTTGCTACAGGCCAGGACAGCAGGGAAGTGGCCCCTGAAGTGGTACGCCCCGGAGTGCATCCTCTACCACAAGTTCTCCAGCAAGAGCGACGTGTGGAGCTACGGTGTGACCATGTGGGAGGCCTTCAGCTATGGGCAGAAACCCTACAAGGTGAGGCAGAGTTGGGTCCATCATGGGTGGATGACACAGTCACAACTGACACGCACCGAAACTGCAATTCCTATTTCCTTGAGTGGGTGTTCCCACCCTTGGACAGAGCAGAGAGAAAACAACTCCACTTCCACTTCATGGAAGGCATAAATAAGATTGGAACCTGCACCTCTGTGTTTATTAGAGGGAGAAGAAACAGAAAACAAACTAAATTCATCTGGGTTTGGATCAAAGCAGATCTTCTCTTTGATCCTCCTGGAAAAATCACTCTTTGACCACTGCCATGCCCAGGCTTGGGGTGGGGGGTGTGGGCTGGGTGGGGTAAGGTTGGCAGGATGAGATCAGCAGGATAAGGTCTGGAGTCTGGACAGGATGGGGTCTGCAGGATGGGTGGGATGGATCTGCAGAGTGGGTGGGATGGGGTTGGCAGGACGGGTGGAATGGTATTGGAAGGGTGGGTGGGGTGGGATCAGTAGCTGGGAGGGATGGGGTTGGCAGGGTGGGTGGGATGGGATCGGCAGTCTGGGTGGGGTGGGGTTTGAAGAGTGGGTGGGATGGGGTTGGCAGGGTGGGTGGGATGGGATCAGCAGTCTGGGTGGGATGGGATCAGCAGGCTGGGCTGGCCACAGTGTGAGACCCCAGTGGTGGATGCTGAGGTTGCAAACGCTGACTCTCCAGGGCGTGTGGCACGTGGGTCCAAAGCTGTGCCCCAAGGCCAGCTCTGAGGTGTCTCCCCTAACCCTGTGGCCACCTCCAAAGGCATTAATGCTCTTCCCACTTGCTCCTGTCCCAGAAAATGAAAGGCCCTGAGGTGATCAGCTTCATAGAGCAGGGCAAGCGCATGGACTGCCCCACCGACTGCCCCGCAGAGGTGTTCGCCCTCATGCAGCGGTGCTGGACCTACAGGTGAGCCTTTCACCAGCTCAACTCTTGGTGGGAGGGACCTTAAAACCCATCTCGTTGTACCCTCTGCCATGGACAGAGACACTTTCACTAGGCCAGGCTGGAGCACTCTGAGTGCACACAATGGTGGCAGCACAAACAAATGGTGTCTCCTGCCCTGGTGTCACCACCCAGCCCACAATGAGCTCTTTGTTACCACCACCCTCCATTTGCCTGTTCCAAGATGTTTGAGCCTCATTGTCTTTGAGTCTCTCCATCCCAGAGCAGTTTCAGCCGCCCTCCCGAGCACTGGTACAACTGGGCTGCTGCTCCTCCCCAGGTCCTCTGTGTTTGGTACCTTCTCATCAGTCAACTCTTGTTCTTTCTGTTGACTCTCTTTGTTCCTTTCTGCCCTCGCAGGTGGGAAGAACGTCCAGGCTTTGTAGATGTGGAGAACACAATCCGCTCCTACTACTACAGCATTGCTGCCAAGACAGAAAACGGGCCCCAGACAGAGGACAAGTCAAAAGCAGCTCTTCCCTGAGCTTCCTTCTCTGCTCCTCAGCACACCCCCATCCTGCACAGGACCTGGAAAGGCTCTTTGTGAAGTTTTGCTTTAGTGTCTCAAATGCCAGCTTTGTTTCTCAGGTGGCTCCAGAGCGAAGCCCCTGGGAGATGATGCTGTCCTGGCACATGAGGACACTCAGCTGTGCCTCGTGTCAACTGCACCTCCAGCCCGACAGGACAGTGCAGACAGTATTAGAGTTCCTTCCTGCCCAATTCCAAAGCTATCTCAGGACCCTCCTTCTTTGGGGATGTTCAAAACCCACCTGGGCGTGTCCCTGTGTCACCTGCCCCAGGTGACCCTACCTGGGCGGGAAGGTTGGGCTGGATGATCTCCAGAGGTCCCTTCCAACCCCAACTGTTCTGTGGTTCTCTGACTCTGTGACCTCAGAGCTTTGAGCCTCCCAGGCTCACTGAGGATGAATCGTGTCGGCTCCAGCCCATCTGGATTTTTCCAGCTACAACAAAAAATCCTGTCACAGGAAACCACCAAGTCCACGTTTCTGATGGGTTTGAGTGGGGTGTGACAAGCACAGGGAGACATCCAGTCCCCTTCCCCTTGGCTTAGGGCAGGAAGCAGCTGGTTTGCTGCTGGCATGGGGAGGATCAGTGGGACAGAGCTGGAGGGTCCCACTAGTTTGTCCTCCTGTCCCTGCCGGGCTCCTCTTGCCCCTCAGGCTCTTCCATCTCTGTTCAGCACAGAGCAGGGGGTCACACAGCCCTCCCAAGGTGGTCATGGCTCCACGACAACCCAATTCCAGGGCCCATTCCTCCCCTCCTGGAGCCCACCTGGCCGCTCCATACTAAGGAAATGAGCCTCTTATTTTTCAAGCCTGGTCATCCTATAAATAAACGATTCTATATTTTTAACACCCCCATGGCTCGGATTATTGGACTCTGATGAATGTTGGCAACTGCTTCAAGCTGTCCAGAAAATACTTGCAATTTCCCTCTCCCAGGCCAGGGTTCCACTCCTTGGTGCTCCCCTTGACCTGCCTGGTCACCCTTGGGCTGGCTTTGCTGCAGAGGTGGAGTTTTCTTGCAGGTTCCTTGCAGCTCAGCTGAGTCCACAGTGGGACCCACCTGGGTGACACCTGCCCACAGATGGGGGGACTGTGACCTGCCCTGCTGCAGAGCCCAGAGAGGTTGTGAGGGCTGGGGAAACAGAGGAAGCAGAAGAAGGGAGCCCTGAGATACAGTGACTACAAAAGCTTATCTCTCACCATCTCCTGGTGTCTGAAAGCCACACAGCAGCTCACAGAGAGCACCTTGTCCAGGGGTAAAACAAACAGCTGCAGTCCAGGGCCACAGCCCTTCTCTAAAGCCTTCATGGGAGGTGGATTGGCTTGGAAGAAAAGGTTCCTGGGGAGCAGTCGGGTGTCAGCCCCTGGGTCAGCCTGTTCAAGCAGTGAGAGAACCCAGGGCTGATAGAAAACAAGTGGTCCCCTCTCCCTGCTTAGGCTGAAGCCTCCAGTGACACCAACTATTGATGTGCCAAAGCATTTGCTCCCTCAAGCCCGTGAGTTTGTCCTGTGTGTTGAATTAGGGACATATTATCCCTACCAGAGAGGAGGAACTGCCTTATTCCTGTTTGTTCCATCAGTGGCAGGGACAGGAAAAAGTCATGTTTTCCTCCCAGCGAAAGCAGCTCTTTTGCTGGAAAAGAGAAGGTCCAATGTGTTTTCTGCTTGAAAACCACGGTGAAAGCGTTTTGTTTAGACCTCGCTTTCAAAACAAATCCATCTTCTGCTTTGAAATGACTGCTCATATTATATTTTCAGCAAACTCCTTGCTGCTATTTGGGTTTTTTGTTTGTTTGTTTGTTTTTCCAAATAGAGAAGGAAAGTACCAGAAAAGTCACATTCCCGGAGCAGTTTCTGGTTTAGTTGCAGACAATTTCAAGTGAGTGTGTGTATCCACACCCCGGCAGACAGGTCATGAACCCCTTGAGGTTATGCCAGAAGACTAAGGGTGAGGGTTTATCCTCCAGTCTGGGCTGTGGATGTTGCTCTGGCTGTTCCGACAGCATCACAAAATGTCAGGAGTTGCTGGAGGGAGAAAAAAAAAGAGCGAGACAACCAGGATATCTGTGGCTCAAGAGTCTTTGTGATTCCTGCTTTTGGGATGTCACCCATGAGGGGAATCAGCTTGAACTTCAGGTTGCACCTCCCTGCTGGGCACCCCAATCACAGCAGGGTCTCAGCCCCCTCAGTAAGACACATCTCCAGGTCCCACAGTGCCCTGCAGCCTCTCTTCTTCCCCAGCCACAGCCCTGCCTCTCTCCTCACTCACTTCTGGCCTGTCTGAACAGTGAAACGCTCCCCTGGACCTTCAGCCCTTTCCCTGGCTCATCCCAGAGGGTGTTGGAGCAAGAGCTTGGCACTGATGAGATAAAGGCAGAAGGTTCAGTTGGCACAGACTCGGAGCTCGGTGCTCTGTGGCTGCTGCTGCTCTTCCATAAACTTCCCCCAATCCTCAATTTTCCTGCTGATCTCTCCTTGCCTCCTTCTCTCCACCCTCAGTTTTACCTGAACCTTCCAAGCTCTCCTGTCTCTTGTACTCTTCACCTTGCAAGGAAAAAGTTGAACTTCACCTTCTAAGTGAGCACCCAAAGCAATAACGTGACAAAGTGTTGGTGGCCATGTCTGATCAACACCACGTAACACCCCATCGTATCACCCACGCTGGTCTATCTCCTTCCAGCCTATCTTATCACCAGGACACCCATCTTATCACCAACTCACCTATTTTATCACCAGAACACTCGTTATCAGTTGCACGTACCCCAAGGATGAACCAACCCTTGTATCTCTTGAAGTTATCAGGAGCTTCTGCTTTGTTCAGCAAAGTGACTCACACAGCTCTGGCCTCGCTGACCACCTAAACAATTTACTGAACTGGTGCAAAAGGGTATTTTCAAAGCCAGTTCTGGCTATTTTCCCCTCTCTCCCCCAAGATCTGCTGCTTCTGATGTTCCTCAGGGTTGTCCTCTCGCTCAAGCCTGGCCAGCACTTCAATGCCTCGCAACCACGAAGTCACAGAATGCTTTGCTCCTGCCAAAAATACACCTCAGAATCACAGGTTTCCTCAGGGAAGTCGGGGGAATCGCTGGTCCTATACTCTGTGACAGGACATCAGCTTGTTTCTAATCACACCAGAAGGAACTGAGGCAAGTTTTCATATTTCATATGTCTCCTTTTTATGTTCAAAGGCCTTTGTGGTTCAGAGCAGCCCAAACACACCCAGTGCCATCACAGGCATCCCTGTGGCTCCCTCTGCTCTCCTGAGATCCCACCTGGAATGCTCTGCATGGGTCTGGTGCCAACAACATAATGCCAAGGCACTGTTGGAACACATCCAGAGGAGGCCACGGGGTTGATGAGCAAACTGGAGCCCCTTCCCTGTGGAGACAAGGTGGGAAAGCTGGAGATGTTCACCTGAAGAGAAGGTTGTGTGGAAACCTCAGAGACCCTTCCAGTATCTGAAGGGGCCTGCAAGGAACTCAGAGAAGGACTGTCCATCAGGAGTTATGGTGGCAGGATAAGGGCGAGAGGGGTTTGGACTGAGGGAGCCAAAATTTAGATGGGATATTGGGAAGGAAAAGAAAGTCTCTTTTCACAGCAGGAGGAAATCACTTTGGTTGCCCCCAGGAAATCTTACAGAGCAGGTGAGACTTGGACTGAACCAAAGGGCCTTTTTTCCTTTTGCCTTCAGTTTTTGAATGTCACCTTGGCTTTGCCTGTCAGGAATTGTGCAGGCAGGAGAGCCTGCAAATGTTCTTCACAAGAGGGTTTTTTTGATCAACAATAGAAACCCTGGAAAATAAGAGAGCTGCTGGTTCTGGACCCGAGGATCCTTATGGATCCTTTCCAACTTGAGATATTCTATGATACTCTTGGAGAGTGGAAATTCATCCTCAGAAATTCACCCCAGCTCATCTCTTCCACCTTCCCAAGGTCGTCTCCAAGGGCAGGAGCACCCCTGTGGTGTGAGGACTGGCACTGGGACACCTCCTGCCTGCCCAGCTGGAGCCACAGCGTGGAGTCAGGTCGTGCAGAGAGCCAGGAGGTGCAGGGAGCAGCAGGCACACACCGTGTCACAAAGAGAGGCTATTTCTGTCCCCAGCTGGCAGCCCACGGCGCAGGCAGTGACAGGTGGTTTCCACAGCTCATCGTGCTGTTTTTTGTGGCCCTCTCAGCATTGAGCTTTGGCCAGTGCAAGATGCTGCTCTGTTCCATCTGCACAGGAGCTCAGGGCACGGTGGGTGGTGTCCCCATGGCCTCCTGGAGGCTTCTGCCCTGCTGAGATGGCAGGTTTAGGTTCTATATAAATATAGCCTGGAGGACTTGTGAGTACCCAGGAATTCAGCTCTTGATCTGAGGCTCCCTTATGTCCCATCCAGGATGAGAGGACAGAGTGGTAAGCTGTGCTAGGAGAGGTTTGGGTTGGATATCAGGAGCAATTTCTCCACAGAAAGGATGGTCAGGCATTAGAAGGGGTTGCCCAGGATGGTGATGGAGTCCCATCCCTGGAGGTGTCCAAGGAATGACTGGACATGGCACTCAGTGCTCTGGGCTGGGGGACAAGGTGGGGATGAGGCTCAGGCTGGACTTGATGGTCTCAGAGGTTTTTCCAGCCTCATTGGAAAATGAATTCTGGAATTCTGTGATCCCCCTGCCTGTGACCTCCATCCTGGGACACATTAAGGCATCCCCACAGAGAGCAGAGAAATCCCTGGGTGTTCACAGCTGAAATAACCAACTCCTCCTGCAAACACATTTTGCTGTTCAATTAACCCACCAAATAATTGTTGTCTTTGCTGTAAAGGAACTGCTTGACTTTGGTGGCCTGGGGAAAATTCCTCATGGAAAGGGTTTTCCAGCTGAAGTCTCCGTCCCTGGAAATGTTCTAACAATGTAGGGATGTGACACTTGGGGACACAGTTTAATGGTGACCATAGAGGTGGTGCTGCATTGATGGTTGGACTTGATAATTATCTTAGAGGTCTTTTCCAGCCTTAACAGTTCCATGGGTTTGTTTGATCCATCTCTGCCTCCCTCTGCCTGTTTTGCTCCCCAGGAATGCACAGTTAACCTCATCCTTTGGGAATTTTGCCTCATTGTTGCATAGCAATGTGAAATAAATGCTCATTAAATCTGCAGTTTTTAACACAGTTTGTTCTATCTTACAGGAAATCATGGCTTTATTTGCTATTAAGGGGCACCTTTGCAAGTCATTCCCTCAGAAAGGAACTCAAGGTCTTTGTGGCAATGGAATCACAAAATGTAGAGTCTTGCTCCAGGTGGAAAATTTAACTAGTAAATATTCAAACACTCAGAGAAAGCAAAATAGAAGTACCGGCATGGAAAAAAAAAGTTGCAATATTAATAAAAGGTCATCAGTGGAAAAAGAAAAAGTGAGTGGTTTGTTTGGCGTGTCCGCATTTTGACAATAGGAAGAGAAGAAAGGGTGGAAAAAGTGTTTGATGGTCCAGAAACAGGTTAAAAACAGACACAGGAAGGCAGATATTGAATCGTGCAGCAAATCACCTGGTTCAAAAGCCATTTTCCCAATGGTAAACCAGTAAAAAATCAGCAAAGAGGAAAATCAACTGTACAGAACTCGGAGACTTGGCCTTTCGAGCAGCCTGGTTAACACCTCCTGAGCTGTTTGGGCATATTCAGAAAAATCACAACTAAACTGACACTGGGAGGAGCTGCAAAGACAGAGCAAAGGTGGAGAAGGGGCAGAGGAGCTGCCAAGTAAGAGCAGAAGTAAAGACAGGGGCTCAGATACAGAAAGTGGAAGGTAAGGACATGTTTTTGAGATGTAACATAAAAATTTGCTGTCAGAGAAAGAATAACAAAGGGCAGCTGAGGTTTGGCACAGAGACTATTTCAGATTACATTCCAAGGCAAATGTAAACTATCAGAGCCATGTTTGAAAGGGGACATTAAATTCCACTTTGCCATGTTTAATCCTGATTTCATGTCAGATCATCTGGTTTGCCTATTATTTTAACTTTAGAAATGAACAAAAATCTCTCTTCTAGGTCTTTGATTGCAGCTTCCCCTAAACAAGAACTCCTGCTCTTTTTGGAATTTGGGAATTTCTGATTTTACTTCTCTGGATACTCAAAGTGGAGCGACCAAAGGCTTAAAAGGGGCTTCATTTACTGCCCACACCCAACGATTTTTGCCCTGCTCCCCTCAGGGACCAGAGCCCAGAAAAGGATGGACAAAGCCAGATGGGTACAATGGAAATAGGAGTTCACAGTGATGGAGAAGACACTCCTTCCAGAGTTCTCATGGCTCAGAGTTGATCCCTCTGCCCCTGGGATCAAGATGGTTTAGCAGAGTCACAGACTCCTCTAGACCAGTGCAAGGGAAAAACAGTTTCATAGGCAGAGCTCAAATGAAAAGGGAATGAAACAATGGGAATTTGGGGAGGTCGTTCTTCCCAGCAAGTCAATGGAAGGAGGATGGAAATGTTCCTTTTGAACAGTTTCCAGAGGACAACATGACTTATGGACAGAACAAAGCTCAGTGTCATTTTTCCTTCTGGCAGTTTGGTTTTGAGCCTTCAGACTGTGGAATAACATCCTTGGGACACTTGGAGCATGTGCAGAAATTGTCAGGGACACCTTCCACTAGCCCAGGTTGCTCCAAGCCCCATCCAACCTGGCCTTGGACACTCCTAGGGATGGGGCAGCAACAGCTCCTCTGGGTAACCTGTACCAGGGCCTGCCCACCCTCCCAGCCAAGAATTCCTTCCCAATATCCCATCTATCCCTGCCCTCTGGCAGTGGGAAGCCATTCCCCCTTGTCCTGTCCCTCCACCCCTTGTCCCCAGTCCCTCTCCAGC
>JAWWMP010000082.1:3506157-3516541 GCA_035047865.1 Dendrocincla tyrannina
CTCCCTGAACTCTCTGCTTCCCTCCACCCTTCCCTGAATTTCTCTGTCTCTACATTCCTGTCACCCAGGGCCCTTCTCTGTCACACCTGCCCACACAGGGACACCAGGGTGCTCACACACTCATCTTCCTCCCCAGTTTCCCCTCCCATCCTCAGGGGGACTCATGAACATAGTTAAAATCATAGATTTTTTCTATTGTTCTACTTTATTTTCCTAAGTGTCGAGGTTGGATGGTTTTGCTGCCTGTTCTTTCCTCTGTGCTTATTTGAAAGCCAGCCCTGCTTTTAATTGAAAGAGTTTGACAGTAAATAATCATTTTGTTGTTAAAAAGCCTCTTTGATGGACCTTCCTTGGGTCTTCCCAGACTAAGAAGTGAGCACTGGGTGCCCACCCAAAGGCTGGAACCTCCTGTTCTACATGTGACAAATCCTTGTCTCATTTAAGTTCAAACACTGAAGTTTTGAACTGTCTAATTGTGGTAAATCTTTTGCCACTCTGAGTTTTGCTGTGCTGCAGCTTCTGAAAGGCTGACTTTCTTGGGGGACACTCAAGGATTTGTTGGGGGAAGGGAAATACCAGTTCCTAAGTCCTCGTCCAGAACTCTGCTCATCAGACATAAATATTGCAATAATTAATTGTAGGGTGATTTCCTTACCATGAGGCAGAAAAGACTCACGACTTCAATCCCCGATATTTGCTATTCCAAACATAACAGGTTTCATTTTTACAAGACCTTTCTTAAAATTCAGCCATTGCTTAAGATGTCTCAGAACTGCAGTTCTCCGACAGACTTTGAAACGTGAATTATTCTTAAAAACCCACTCCACTCAACTTTAACTTGGCACTTTTAACTTTAACTTAACTTTTGTGCCTTTAAAAGATAAACTGAAGTCATGCTGAGTGGGAAAATCAAATGTGAAGGACTTTTGGTTTTGTTTTGTTGGTGGGGTCGGGTTTGTTGCTGTTGTTGTTGGAGTTTTCTACTCCTCGTGTTTTCGGGGCTCCTCAATGTTCCATTTTTAATCCTCTGCATCCCCAAGATTTAACCACAATTTTCTTTAATTAAAAGCCAAGACTTCTGTGTAATGAGGCACCTTCAGGAAAAGGGATACTGGGCAAGTCTTTTTAAACTACAGGATTATTTTCCTGAGCGACTGTAAAACATCAGTTCACCCCCAAGCAACTGCCCAAGGATTCCTCCTCATCCTTGTGACTCCTGCCCTGACTTTTCCACTGAAGGAGAAGCTTCTAGAACACAGTCCAGCTCCTGCTGTTCAGCCTCTTTTTAATTCCTCTCCCAGAGGTGTTCTCTGCTCCCTCGCTGGGTTGTCGTGGAGGGTTGGTTTGAGGTGGGCTCTTACTGTGCCACCACACCTGGGAGGGTGAAACACCCTCTGAGTTTTGGTCTTTGGGGGGTCAAGGACTCATCCTGTGCTCCTTGGAGGTCTCTCAGAGCCAAGACCTGGGGCAGGTGCAAACCCACTGAAAACAGTACCAAAGTCCCACCTCCGTCTCCCAAACCTGTGCCAGGAGTTGGGGGAGATGCAATTAAGAGCAGAAAGTCAGATAAGGTGCAGATAACACCAGAATAAGGTTTGTGTTTTGAGAGGGAAAAGTGTCTTTATTTTCTTCTGGAGTCACAAAACTCCCACCTCTTCCATCCTGTGAAGAATGCACCATGAGTATGAATATAAATATTGCCCAGAATAACCCAAGGGATGCCAGAGAGAGACTTGGTTCTGTTTTCCTGGTTGCTGTAAAGGCTCCTCAAACCTGGTGCTGATTTCTGCTGCTGGGGTGGCTCGGGCAGCATTGGTGGAGTCCCTCCAGATTTGTTTCGAGTGCCCTTTCAGCCAAACCCCAAACCCTGATTTAGAGCCTTCACTCAAGTTACCCAGCAGCATTTTGAAGCTGATAAAGCCCTGATAAGCACCCTGCTGTTTGGGGCACAGAGGAACTCCATGATTTCGGGGTGAAATGAGCAGTTTCAGCTCTCGTTGTGTGTGTTATAGAAACTCGCCGGCTGTGACTCTGCCTGAAAAAATCTTCAGAAGGTTCATTTATTTCCTGTGATAACAGAGCGGAAGGGAAACCTCCGAGAGAAGATCTTGATATTAGCAATTAATGAATGAGAGAGCTGATCACGAGGGTCTCCGAATGCCCTTGGCACAGGCATGTGGTGGAGGAGGCCTGGTGGCCTTCAAGAGGAGCCAGTGGCAATGAATTGCTTCCTTTAGAGAAAAAAGAGAGAGCTTTTAGAGAAGTGCAGGTCCCACCTCAGGGTTTCTGCAGAAGAACACAAGGATGGGAGTGCTCCTTCAGAAAATGAGGGTAGAATCCCAGGAGAGTTTGGATTGGGACCTTAAAGCTCATCCAGTCCCAATGGGCAGGGACACCTTCCACCAGCCCAGGCTGCTCCAACCTAGCCTTGGACACTTTCAGGGATGGAGCAGCCACAGCTCCTCTGCCCAACCTGCAAACATCAGGAGATGATAAAGGTGCCACATGGCCCTTACAAGCCCCACTCCTACCCCACTAAATAATTCTCCACATGTCAGTGGGCACAGTGTGAAACAGGAGGGCAACCAGTGGGAGCAGTTTTATTTGGGTTTGCAGAACCTTTCAGAAATGGGACCTGGTGATGAGCCCTTGTCCTGGAGGCAGGAGCAGGAAAGAGTGGGAGAAAGAAAGGGAGAGCTGGACTCGCTTTTAAAGGGAAACAATTTCTTAGGCTGGAATCTGGATCGGCAAAAATCCATGGGATGGGTGAAGCAGGGCCTGGAACTTCTACTGGCTCAGCAAACTGTGCTGGGTTGGGCATTTTGAAACAGACATGTAAAAAAATAAAGGAATTTGGAATATAAAAAATAGGGGAAGGTTGTGATTCCTGCTATTTGCTGAAGAATGGGTTTTGAAAATGAGGGAGAGGTCCTTGTTTTTATCAGGATTTGTTCAGCTTCTCCTCCTGGGGTGTTACCAGGGATTTGGTGGTGCCTTTGCAGCTTCTGCAGAGCAGAGGATTTGGTCATTGGCAAATTATTCCATTCTGTTTTAAAAACAGGGATTTTGTGTGCCTCAAGACCTACTGACCACAGATGGTCAAACCTACCAAAGATTAAAAACGAGTTCAATGCTTTCCTCGTGGTTATTCTAATTTCCAAGACAAAGCCACCGACTTGTGAACGCCAATGGCAGTTCTGCTTAAGCCAGTGTTTCTGGCCCTGTCTCAGCTCTCAGACTCTGCTTAACTTTTAAAATTAAGCCCCTGCTGGATTTGAAATTTTTTTCAAATTGAAATTTCAGGCAACATCCTAGCCTGCCATGACGTCCTTGAGCTGTGGAGAGGAAGGGACTTACCTTTGGGTCTTGGCCGCCTCTCACTTCTTCCTCCTGACGAGGCATCACCGTAACATGTGGGATAACCTTCAGATAATGATGAGCTTTATCTCTGCCAATCAATCTTTGCTTTTGAAAAAAAAAAAGAAAAAAACCCAATTGTGACAGCAGTTTTTGTCACATTCAGTATGAAGCAGATGGAATTTTCCATTCCTCTGGGTAGGCAGACAGAGGTGGAGAGCGGATGCAGGGCTGCACATCCTGCACGTCGCACACGAGCATCCCACTGCTCCTCCAGCCAGACCTCGCTCTCCTCTTCTCCCCCAGGCTCTGAGGGTGAAGACCTAGTGGCTGGAGAAGACCTCCTGCAGTTCCACCAAGGTAAACGCAGCCAAACCACTCCTTGCCAGCACGGCAGAGCCAAAGGGCCGCTTTGAACGGCCCCGTGCAGGATTTCAGGGGTTCATGTTCCCTCTGGGCTGCTGAGGGGAACTTCTGGAGGGGATTTATTGCTTTGTTGCCAGTGGTGTGACAGCCTTGACACAGGTGGGCTGGCTCTGTTGGTCCTGTGATCTCAGTGAGGTGGTGCTTGGTCATGGCAGAGGTGCCAAGTTGGGCTCGTTGGCATTGGTCAGCCTAGGGGAGCTCTGGTCTGTCTCAGCATTGTTGGGTGTGAATGAAACAGCTCAGGTGCCCCTGGGGTGCCTTGGATAGGGCAGAGAACAAAGGGCAAAGGGCAGAAGAATGACTGGGTTGTTCATGTTCTGTGGTCCTGGAGCGGCATCCACCAAACAGGTGCTGAAACAGCTGAAAATGTTTGTGGAATAGTCAGGACTGCCCAGATTGTTTCTCAGACGTAGTCAGCTTGCCAAGGAAAGTTAGAGTTGTTTAAAAAAGAAGATCCAAACTTATATGAGAATGCTAAGATGTTCATTGTGTTGTGTTTTCATGGAGTCCCAGAATGGTTTGGGTTGGGAGGGACCTTAAAGCTCATTTTGTTCCACCTCCAGCCATGGGCAGGGGCATCTTCCACGAGCCCAGGCTGCTCCAGCCTGGCCTTGGGCACTCCCAGGGATGGGGCAGCTTCTCTGGGCACCCTCTGCCAGGGCCTGCCCACCCTCTGAGGGAACAATTCCTTCCCAATATCCCATTAATCCTGTCCTCTGGCAGTCTGAAGCCATTCCCTTGTCCTGTCCCTCCATCCCTTGTCAATAGTCTCTCTCCGTCTCTCCTTTAGCTCCTTCAGGCACCGGAAGGGCACAATGAGGTCACCCCAAACCTTTTTCTGTCCAGTGGAGCCATCCCAGCTCTCCCAGCCTTTCCTCCCAGCAGAGCCTCCATCCCTCTGACCCTCCTGGGGTCTCCTCTGGCCTTGCTCCAGCAGCTCCATGAGCTGAGAACCCCAGAGCTGGTTTGGGTTTTCAGCTGAACCACTCGAGTCCCCTGTTGGAGTGTTTCAGAATTCAGCTGAACTGTCCCTGGCATCATCTTTTGGGCATCATCTGCCCAAAGTCAACACTTTCAACCTGAGCTAGGAAATAAACAGAGGGAGGAAAAGGATTTCTTTAAAGTCCTTTCCCAGAGGGGAAAAAAAAGCCTATATTTATGAAGTACCTTATATTGTGCTCCGGTGGGATGGGTTCAGATTTCCTGGGTGCAGAGGTGAGTTAATTGAAGGAAACACCATGAAGGCTTCATTAATTTGGGATTCTGTGATGGTTCAGCAGCAGCTTCACCGAGGCATTGGCAGAGCAAGCAATGCAAAACTTGGCCACTTGTAAAGGATTAGTAACGTCAGGCTTTGCAGTACATTTCCATTCTCGTGGTCTTTGAAGCCCCATGGTGAAGTTTAGAGGTCAGTTGGTTCCAACTTGAGTAATACCTGAGCTGGTTTTGAGGCTTTTTACCATGAGAGAGCAGCCTCAGGGCTGTGGGCTCTGACCACAAAGACTGAGGGATCAAGGAAGGCTCATGCAGCTCATTCTGCTGCTACTGCTTTGGTCATTTTGGGTAGGTTTGCAAGGTTTGAAGTCTCTACCTCAAGCCCAAAAGACAAAATGAATCCTCCCATGCTCCCAGCAAAGCATCTGTTGTCATTAAGCTGCAGAGACAGTGATTTAATATCTCTGAAGTTCAATACGTCCTCCAGAGCTGGAATCTGTAGAGAAAAATGGGATTTGGGGGGAGTTCAACATCTGTGGTTGTGGCCAAGTTTCAATAGTAATGCAATCCAGAGAACCCTCACGGGCTCCTGGAACAGGATTTTCAAACAACTCCCCAACAAGTGCAAAGCTTCAGTGGGGACCAGATTTTAGACCTGCTGCTGGTGGCAATGCTGGATTTTGAAACCATCAACCAACTGGAGCCAACAATCACTGGGTGTTTTGAAAACACCCTTTGGCCCAGGGGGGCTGTTTGTGCCTCACTTTTGGCTTGAACTGGAGTTGTTGTCCCCAAGTTCATTGGGTTCTGCTCTGTTTTCTCCTTTCCTGCCTCCTTTTCTCACCAGACTACGTTATCTCCCACTGAGACACAAGAAGTGAGTAAGAGCTGTTCCTCAAGAGCTCCTCTTAACCACTGCTTTAGTGAGAATGTGAAATACTCAGGAATATGAGTAATTAGAAAGAAGTCCTTTTATCTTAAACTGTAAAGAGTTCTGTAAGATACCACCAAACCACAGGTTGAAGGTTTTTTCTCTTTACTGAGATGAAGAAGCAGCAACAAAAGCTGTTTGTGCAGTGCAGAGTCCCTGGGAGAAGTTTTCAGATGTTGTAAATCATCCCTTGGGCCCAGTTATTATTTCATTTTATATCAGTGTAAATGCTTATTAACTGCTCTGGGTCAGATATTGATGCACTGGAGGGGCTTGAGATGACAGTCAAGTTCTGGTTTAGTCCGGGATGAACGAATTTAAGAAGGAAAAGAACCAGCAGTAACACTAGAACTAATTTAAGAGTGAAAAATAGGCAGCTCTCAAGTTTCTTTAAATTAGTGCAAAGCAAGGGCAGCTTGGCTTAGACTCTGTGCTGGTTTAAACTCTAAATTCTAAACTCCATCCCCAGTTGAACAAATCCAGTGATGTTTCCATGGATTGGGTGCTGAATTGAGTGCCATCAGGAAACTGGGAATGAAGGTTTGATCCCCAAATTATCTGGAGGGTAGGGAATCTCACACAATTTTGCAACCACAGTGAGAGGTGGCAAAATTTAGAGTCACACCTTCAAAATAACAAGTGGAGAATAATAAAATACAGGTATTCACTGTATCCCAGTGATTGAATTCTGTGTGTGATCCACTCTCTGCTGATGCAAAGCCAAGGTTCAGTTTGGGAGCACCAACAACCCTCTGTCTGTGTGGTGAGTGGACCCTGCCTGGTCACCCACACGACCTAATATTTGTGATTCCCTTTTAATTTTTGATGTCTACATTACCCTGAGGCAACAAACTCCAAATTTTACTTAGAAGATTCCCTTTGTTTCTTTGAAATCCACAGCCTGCTAATTCCAGCTCGTGTTCTTTTTTCCTGAGGTAACATTTCTCCGGATCTGTGGCTGTTCTGGCAGCTCTTTGCAGATACTATTTAAATTTTGGAATTAAATTATTTTGCAATCAATTTTGACATCGATTTTAATCCATGGATGAAAGAATAATCTGAAGGTCAAAGGCTTGACACGCTCAGAGAAAAGGGAGCTCCACCAGCTGTTTTCTGAGGCTCTGTGGTTTGATTAAAGAAAAGTGTCTATCAACGGGGAGATCTGCAGTGAATCAGTTCCTGTGAGAGAGAAGTTTGGCCTGGAGGGTTTTGCACAACCTGCTGGAAAGTACAATTCATCAGAGCCTGCCGCTCAGGGGGGAGATAAGGGAAAGCAAGGGAGATAGGGCCGAACAAACCTCTGAAGGCTGAGCCCTCAGAGAGTCTTCTGTCAGCGGGAGGAACCAGTTTGAGCAGAAATGAGGAGCTTTTGAGCGGGCAGAAGGAGAGCACGAGCGAAGCCCTCAGCCCAGCACGTCATCGCTGTCACAGGGGTGTCACTTCAGCCAGGACATCACACATTATGCATTGTAGAGGTGGTTTTCGCTGTGTATCTTCACGTATTTAACAATCTTCATGTAAAAAACATGATTTGCTTTCTGTCTGCTCAGAAATGCGAGAGACTGGAAGAGCTCCAAGGCTCCTCTCGAGAAGCAGAGCTCGCAGAGATGCTTTGCCTGAACGAAACCAGCAGGTTTAGTGCAAGCCAGAGGGGAGAACTGAAGGAACAGCATCATTGCCAATGTTTTGGGTGCTTTCCTTCCATTGGTGGTACAGATAACGCACAACACGACCCACATTGGTGAATAACTTTCACATTCATGGCTGCAGGAGCAAGAGATACCAAAACACCTCAGAGAGCACAGGTTGCATAATGTCCTTGACCCAACTCTTCTCCTGTCCTTGTTGACATGAACATTTCCAGCAGCCCTGTGGGTGCAGGCTGAGTGTGACTTTGTGCACCCCACTGCTGGAGGCTGCGCTCGAGAAGAGCCATGTGGGTCTAGGTGTGACTTTGTGGGTTGCAGATAAAAATAACAGGTAGAGTTGAGACTCTGTGGCCTAAGCCTTGATGCTTTCACATACTGGCCTAGCTAAGTCTTCATTCCTTGCCCTTAAAAGGCCAGATCCTACCTCCGATAAGAACTTCCCCTGCCTCCCACTTCACACCCGACCTCCTTCCAGAGCTTCCCACCTCCAGCCCAGAGTAGCTGTGTCCTCCCTCTCAGCTCTTCTCCCTATTTCACTTCCATTTGCTTCTATTTGTTGAGGTCCAAAGGAAATTGCCACCTTGGCACAACCGGTTCGAGCGTGAGGGATTGAACAAATGTGGGAAAGGTTAAACAAAATGAGTTTGCTGGAGGGTTTGTTGTGTGTCTGTCTCACAAATGCCTGCTTTGGGTCCCTTTCATTTCCCAACTTTCAAGCTTCCCGGCTCTGCTGGACAGGGAATATTTTTGGTGCAGTAGCCCTGGAACATCTTGTGGGGTCTCCCTATGGCACCTTGAGGAAGAGAAGGGCAGGGGAAAACAATCTGCTTTGCCCAGTGTGGGTGATGAATTTACAGAGTGAAAAAGCCGCCTGTTGATCCCTGACTCATTCAACAAACAGGCCGTGTCACATCCTAACCTGAAACGTTCCTGGTAAGTGATTAAGCCCTGAAAAAAACTCTACTTCAGCCTCCTGACACCATGAGAAACCACAAATACACTCGCTGAAAGTCTCCTTTTGATGCTTTGAGCTCGGAAGAAATTTTGGTCGAAAGCTGAAGGAATTACCCCAAACTTCTTCGTGCTAAAGGGCATTCTTTGTTTTGGTTGTGCTCAGAACCTTTGTATACTCTTTGAGGGCAGTTGGTAAATTCAATTTAGTTACAAAATCCCAAAATCATGGGATTTTTCCTGATTTAAACCAGAACAAAACTCTGGTCACTCTGGGCAAAGTGGGAGGACAAAGAAATGAGGATTACTCTGTTTTGCAGGTCTGGGCTGTGCAGAGATCACTGTTGTAAAGAAAAAAATATAAAGAAATAAATAAATAGCTAATATTTAATCTTAAAGCGGCAGAATAATTAAGCCAAGAGCTTCTAGAGCAGTTTTAAGCTCAGAGTTCACATTTCTGCTGTTCAATATGTGTGCACCAGTGTGCATATGATGGAACTCCTTCACAACATCCTCGCACTGTTGGATTCTCAAAAACCCTCCTGAGATCTTTCCTGCCTCATTTGCTGGTGGTGTCTTGGGGTACCTTAAAAGGGAATCTGATTTTCAGGAATCTGATTTTCAGGAATCACTAGTCACCCTTGGAAAACCTGACCACTTAAATGTGATCACTTTCCGTGAAACTGAGAACGTGAAAAACCCTGGAAACTTTCAAAACCTCCAGACACAAGTTACAGCTGGGCAATATTTAGCATTTATTTCCTTTCCACACCTGATTTCTGTTGATGTGAACGCTCATGGAGAGAAGAGGAGCACCCAAATATCCTGATTTCTGTTTCTGTATGTCCTTTTGTGTTCTGAGGGACAAACACAGTCTCTTCCCAAGTCCTGAATCTTTTGGAATTACATCTTTTGCTTGAGGAGGGTGATCTGTCACCGACAAAGTGCCTGTCACACAAGAAATTGATGTAGCAGGAAGGTTGGTTCTTACTCATGTGGGCCATGAGCCCTGTTGATTTGCAGAAGGTCACGTACCACATTTTCACAGCATCTGACTTGCAGCATCTGACCACACAACCCTGGGAGACCCAGACCCTCCAGAAGACTCTGAGCTCTCCCTTCACCTGGACCTCTCAATATCTCCATTTCATTTGGCTCCTAAAACAGCTTTCTGAAAATTTCTTCCTGAAACCTGAAGAATGCTCAGCTTTTTGGATGTTTAGATTGGTTTATTTCGTCTCAGTCTGGGCAATTTTAGGCATGAAACAGATTTTTTCTTGGGTGTAAAAGGGGAGGGAAGTTTTCAGCTGAAAACTTCAGCTGTTGGCTGAGCCTCTTCCCCCCAACACTCTGAGCAGCCCTGCCAGGAACCTCGATGATGTTGCCCCGTGACTCAGAAAAGCTCTTTGCAGTTCCACAAACATGTGCTGTGATTCAGCCAGGAGTGCATTTCAGTGCTGATAAAATGTGGGGACATCTTGGCTGCTCCTGTGGGTCACACTGGGCAGGGGACTGAAATGAAATGAAGGGCCTTGGGCAAGGGCTGTGGGGACGGAAACGCGGCCGAAGCTTCAGAGCAATCAAAGTGAAACAGCTCTGCTGCCTTTACCATTTTAGGGCAATCCTGTCTAGGTGATGGTTTATCAGGTTGGTGCTTGTTGGTCCCTCTGGCCCAGCTTTCTCTTCATTGGGATTGTGCAGCCTGGAGAAGAGAAGGTTTGGGGTGACCAGTTTGTGGCCTTGCAGTGCCTGAAGGAGCTACAGGAAGGATGGAGAGGGACTATTTACAAGGGCTTGGAGGGATAGGACAAGGGGAATGGCTTCAGATGAGATATCAGGAATAAATCCTTCCCTG
>JAWWMP010000082.1:3516641-3530973 GCA_035047865.1 Dendrocincla tyrannina
GTTGGATTTGTTCCTTGGGGGTCCCTTTCAGCTCAGGATATCCATGATTAGCCCCAGCCCTGCTGTGTCACTGCTTTTCCTGAGTGCCTGAGCTGGGAAGTCCTTCCCGCTCCCAGAGTTTGTCACACGGTGGCAGCTCCAGCCAGGACACCCCGGGGGACAGGGACACCTGCAGAGGTGTTTTGCAAGCACTTAATCTGATGTTTGCCGACATAATCGGTGCTTGAAAACCATTGTTTGATCGAGCAAACAGGTTTCTAATTCCCCCCCCCTCCCCGTGGAGGAAACCGAGCTGGGGAACAAACTGGTCCAACCTGAGGAGCTTCACTTCGAGAGCCAAAAGTCAGTTTGGTTGCGTGGAAACATTGCCTGCAGTGGGAGGATTAATGACTAATCATGGTTTCATTAATTCCAACGCTTTCACTTTCAGACGAGAGCTCGTCTAATGTCGGTATCAGATAATTGCATCGAGATCAGCACCGGCTCCTGAAGAGAATTGGGGCAGAAAATGGGAATTTAGGGGCAATTGTGTCTGGCTGAGATGAGCTGGAGGGGCAGAAGTAGTTTCTGATTTGGGGTAAAAAGTGTCGATACGGAGGAAATGAAACGTCACGGCAGCAAATGTGGCTTTTTATTCAAGTGGAATCAGCAGCAATCTCCAAAGACACAGGCTGGCTGTGTCCCACACAGATTTAACAACGCAATGTACATCATCTCCTCTCATAATTATAAATAGAAATATTGTCATTAATTTAAAGTATTTACATTTCCAAAGCTAAGTGGTCAGAAGGCTAAAATCTAGGTGGAATTTCTAAGCCTACAACAGTCAGTCCCCAAAAATCTCTGAATTACTGGAATTTTAAGCCTTTTTTATTTTTTTTCAGAAAACTGACATTAACACTGAAGGGCTTTGCAAACTGCAGTTCTTCTTTTTTGTAGAATTTCACCTTTTGGTATTCTTTCCTTTCTGTTGGTTGTGCAATAGTAGAAAATACTGCAGTATGCTTTAAAAACCCACTCTCCTCAGCACCTGCATCTTTGGCAGTTTCCTGTAGTATGAAAATAGTTCTGGCAATAGTGCAAAGATTCGTCTCAAGATGAGAGAAAACGCTGAATATAATTTAGTAAAGAACCATTTTCCTAGTGTTTGTAACTAGTTTTCCTTCATCAGTGGACAAACAGGTCTGTGAAGACCCAACTTCATCTGTCAATGCACTTTCCCTGTGCTCGGGTGGGGGAAGTACAATCCATACAAGCCTTGCTGGACCTGGTATAAGTGGGATTTTCTTCTTAGGCAAAGCATGACCTGGAGGGAAAAGAACAAAATTAATAGCAAAAATAGGAATCTGTTCTTTGCCCATCATTAGATGCCTCCAAACCTCCAAAACAGGTGGGCATGGAGGGACTTTGGGAATGTTTGTCTAAAGGTGTGAGGCCAACACTGGCACAAGCTCTGAGATGGAGGTTTTTCCTCTCCTAAATCCCCCTGGCTGTGATTTTCCCTCCTGAACCTCCAAGGACAGGAATCCTTGTTCTCTGGAGCTCCAGCTCTTCTCCTCAGCTGCTGCCAAGCAAACAGTTGCTTTGGAAACACATCTCTGAAGGTGCTGAGCCCCATCAAACCACCCCCAGAGCTGGGCAGAGGATCTTCCCTGCCTTTTCCAAGGCTGAGCAGGTGGAGTTTGGCCCTGCAAGGCTGCTACAGTCTGTGGGTTAAGAGCACTGAGCACAAAATCCTGGGTGTGATTGCCCCAGGTCATTAAACATGTTGTTTTTGACCTTCCTTGCCTGTAACCTGATCATTCTGCAGATCCTTGAAGAGGTTTAAGAAATGCTGCAGGGGACTCTCTAATTCCACTTGTCATCTTGGGTTTGGCCTCCCCTTTGGGTTTATGTTTTTGTCTCTGCATGAAACTTGATCTTAGTCACGATCCTGCTGCTTTTCTAGAAAGAAGATCCTGCTTCCTTTCCTAGAAATCTGCTTAGCTGACTCTAAATTCCCTTCCCCATCCTCCGGTGCACGAGCCTTGGAAAGAGTTGGCAGTAACTGAGGGAGGATTTGGCATCTCGTTTGCTGTTAGCATGTCAGGTGCTGTTCCCACTGGATTTCTTGGGAATGTGAATGTCCCTCCAGGTGTCTGGATAACACTGGAGTCCAGGGAGAGGTGGCACAGCCAAGGGGACACTTACCAGGACACATAAGAAGAGGAGGAGGAGGAAGCCAAGCAGGGTGCAAATGCAGATGAGGATGATTGCCCAGAACTGAAGGTCTGCAAGGGCAAAAGGAGGGCACATCAGCTTTTTTGGGCTCATCCACATGGGATTCAGAGCAGGAAATCTCACCCTGGCAAAGTTCAAAAGTACTGAATGGGGTCTAGGTGAGGCCAAATTACAGAAACTTTGGTAAAATGGAGTGACAGCCCCAGAATCTCCTGCTTTAAATGTCACCTCGGGAAGAGTCAGAGCCTTCAGATGGTTCCAGGGGTGTTCAGAGACACAAAGTTGTTTCTCAGCTACTGTCTGGACTCTTTTGGGGAAGGGGACAGGGCTAAGGGTGTCAGCAAAAGCTGCTGTTGTTTTGCCAGGGTGTTTGTGGTGCACAAAAAAGCAACACTTCAAAGCACTTCTTTCCTTTCTCCTGTTTACTGTTAGTTCTGGGGTGGTGGCTGTGCTTACAACACCAGATTTGGGGGTTTTTTTGGTTTATTTTAATAAATACTGCAGTTTTAAGAATTTATTGGTGCCAGAGCTTTAAAACAGGACCCCAAATTGCACTGGTTTTGCCTGTCCTTCACCTCCTCAGGCTGCCTGGCTCTGGTGGTGGTCACGGTTTGCTGCCAGACTACCAAGAGCCTGAGATTTTGGGTCTCTTCCATGGGTTTAGTCTCCATTTCAAGGGTCTCATCTCCCTTTCAAGGCATGTAATGTTAATTTATTACAGTTCAATCTTCAGTGGCTGTAGGTCAATCCCTCCCAAAAACCACTTACCAGCTCCTTTGGACTCCGGTTCATCTGTCTTGAGTGGAGAGTAACCTGGACATAAAGAGGGGGACAGATGAGCAACAGAACCCTCTGGAGCTGATGAAAATTAAGAAGAACTCCCCAAAAGTCACTGCAGAGCTCTCACCTTCAACAACCAGGCTCTGCTGCTCCAGCTCGTAGCTGGGGCCCAGCTTGGTGAACCCCCCTGTCAGGTATCTCAGCTCCTCAAACACCTCCTGCCTTTGTAAAGTCCCTGAGAGGGGATCCCAGGTGAACTTGCAGATGGAGGAGACATCTGTGTATCCCTTCCCACGGACAGGCCTGGAGGGTGACAGGCAGAGAGAGAGTCATTACAGAGAAGTAGAGATGGGTAGATGGATTCAGAGTCCTGTTTGCAGATGTCTCAGCAAGAGATGACTTTCTGAGTTAATTGCAGATGAGACAGGAGCTCTTTCAGCCTTGTGGAATCCACCTACTGATTTAATCCCCATTTCTAAGAGGTAAATCAACTTGGCTTCTTTGTTCCTCTAAGGAGATGCCGGAGAAGACCCACACAGGCAGATCCTGGCTTCGGGTGGGTCAATCCTGCTGATTGTTGTGCTAATTAGTGTCAGTGGAATTTTAGTGAGAGAATGAATGTGTTTGTTTTCCTCCGGAATTGTTTACAGAGCACTGAAACAAAACCACCTCTGATCTGGACAAAACCCCTTAGTGGTAAAGGCAGAACTTGAGTGAAGGTGCCTCCTGAAGCAGGAGCACAAAGAAACACCCTGGGTGCCCTCCTGAACTGCTCTTTGGGAACTCAAGGGATAAACCACTTCGGAGCAGGACGTACCCAAAGCTCTCCACGGTACAGCCAGCAAAGTGGTCCTTCAGGCGGCTGGTCCTGAACGCGTTGAGCTGATGGGGAGAACGAAAGAGATGAGGAGAACTGAGCCAATTCAACACATCCTTTGGCCTGGGAGCTCAAGGTGTTGCTGCTGGTCTTACCTCTTTCTCGATCTTCTCTTTGTTCACTCGGTACATCTGGGACGTGGGGTCCTGCAGCTGTGGCAGGAAGGGAAGGTTGGAGATGTGGAAATTCAAGCTGAAGGTTTCTCTGCCAGCCTCGAGGGGTGTTTTGTGAGTTGCTGCCTCAATTGCTAATTCCAAGGCTGGAAATGGAGAGGAAAATGAGCGTAAATTCCTGCAGGGACAAACTGGGGCTTTTCCACCAAGCAGCAGGGACCTGCAGACTTTTCACTAGTCTTAGATTAACAAAACTTGAGTTTTGCACTGGGGTCTGACAGGAAATTCCCAATCAGTCCTTCAGCCATGTACTGGGACACTCCTTTATTTGGGATACTGTACTTTGGGAAAAAAAACCCCTGAAAGTCTGTTTATCTTTAAATGGTTAGAGTTCTGGTGAGTAGTTGCTACTTCATTTTCTAATTATTTAATACTGGATAACACCTTTAAGATTTCATAACACCTTACTATTGAATAAAGCCTCAATATTGAATAACACCTTAATATTGAATAATACCTTAATATTGAGTAATACCTTAATATTGAATAACACCTTAATATTGAATAACACCTTAATATTGAATCACACCTTATTATTGAATGACACCTTATTATTGAATGACACCTTAAGCCATTGAGGACTAACAGACTACACTGAGCCAGACTAAATGTCTGAATGGCCCAACTCAGACCTGAGCTCAGTGACTCAGCTTAATCACAGATTTATTTCTGCTCTGATAGACCCAAAATTGGGGAATTCTGAGAATGCCATGGCAAAGTGAGGTGACTGGGTGGACACTGGGCAGAGGTTTGAGCTCTACATACTGTCCACTGAGAATTCCTGCAGCCTGTAGCTGCTCCCCAGCCACAGTCCAGTTTCATTGGAAGTTCTCTCCTGGAAGGTCCTTTCAACCATGGCCCTGTTGATGTTGGGTTCAGGGTGGAAGAAGCACTGGCAGTCGACCACTATGGATCCAGCCCTGTGGGCAGAGGAATGGAGGTTCAGAGATATAAGAAGCTGATGGTCACCAAACTCCACGTGGGAAAGGGCTTCCTGAAGGGTTCCTGCTATTCCAGGTGTTGGGTTTGAAAGCAATGTGGTGGAATAACAATGTGGGCTGATCTGGGCTGGACAGGGACAGCAAATAAAATATTACCTCTTCCCTCTACAAATTTGGGTTATCCTGCATGAACAGAGTGAGAGAGGAGCAGTTTTTAAAGCTTAAAAGCTTTAAAGCAGTTTTTAAACCCTGCCTTGTTGGAGGGTCCCTTGTCCAAGCCTCTTTCCCCCCAGAGGACACTACAGCTACGCCTGAAGCCCATTTTTAAAGCCTAATGGAATTCAAGTAAAAAAGGGGAAGCACAGAGTGACAGGATCATCAGTTCCCATGGAAAGGATGGGAGTCAGTAATTCCTGGGATATTCAGTGACCTGGGAGTGGCTGGCGGAAACCCTGACTGAGACCAAGAAAAATATCAGTGCACACCAAGCCAAGTTGAAACTCAAAGTGACAAATGAAACCTCAAAATGACTTCTTAGGGCATAAATTCCCAAGGTGAGAAGGGAGGGGAGGAATTCCACAGGGGACAACAGGGGAAGGGTGCCCGGGTGTGGCAACCCTGAAACCACAATCAGATGGTACCTCAGGCGGGTGATGTTGCAGCCCAGGAACTTGTCCCGCAGGTCGCTCTGCCGGTACAGCTGATTCATCTGGAACCAAAATGTCATGTTAAACATTAATGAGTTCTGGGCAATGCGGAGAAACACCAGGCTATTGTTTTTTTTTGAGCAAAACCCACCCAGGTAGGGCTTTAGCAGGTTGGTGGGTTGGACTGGGGCCGAAGGGAACGTGTTGGATTCTCAGCAGTGAATTGTGCATGGGTTGACCCTGAGCTGGCAGAGATTTGCAAACATTCCTGGAGCTGGGACTGAAATGCTGAGTCCACGTGCATTTAACAGATCACCTAAACCTTCCTGTATTTCACAGTCCTTGTCTTTGGATGGAGATAATTTCTCAAGACCACAGAGAATACCAGGATTATTTTTGGGTGGAAGGGACCCTAAAGATCATCCAGATCCAGCCCAGGATGACACCCACTACGTACAACATGGAACATCACAAAAAATGATTCAAAGGCCAATCTCATCTTTCAGATTTTGTTCCCAAATACTGATTTTTTTTTTTTAAAATTAAGACATAAAACTATGGCAGTTGCTTCAAAAATTGACCGAACAGGATAGTGTTTGAGCTGCAGTTCCTCACCTTGTTAGTGATGCTTTCCATGGCTGCTTTGTACTCTGGAGACTGAGAGTCTGGGTTGCTTAGATTTTCATTGACTATTCTGAAGCTCAGTCTGTAGCCCAGGTTGGCTGGAGCTTCAATAAAGACAGGTTTTCTGGTGGTAGCTGTGTCTGGGAGAGGGAAGCCTAAAGAGAAAAGGTACAGTGCATTTCTTTGTAAATCAGACCTATCCATACCATAAAAACAATACAGTACAGCCCTGTTTATATTAAATATCATAACAGTGAAATCCTCCAGGAACTTGTATGATTTAAGGGTTGGAAATGCTTCTAGAATGGCAAGATCCTGCTGGAAACCAACAAACCAAAGGGTTCATCAGAGCTCAAGCCCCAGTGGAGTGATGAGGAGTGATGTCCAGGAGATCCTAAAAGAGGAGTGATGTCCAGGAGATCCCAAAACTGGGATATATTCATGGCTACTCACCATTGACGTACAGGCTGTTCTGGTCCAGGCTGTAGTGGCCCAGTCTGGTGCCACCCTTTGTCATGGTGCTCAGCTCCTGATAAACCTGTTCCCTGTCAAACCTGGCCAGGCTGGCACTGTCCTTGTAGCTGCAGATGGCATCTACTCCTGTGTCATCCCTGCGTCTCCCAGGCCTGAGTGAAAACACCAGACACATCCTTTAGGATGCTGCAAGGGCTGGAAGAACACTCTGGGTGATTTATATGGTGAGAAATGACACCAAGATCTGTAACTGGGCTCCTACACCTTTCACCAGACTTTAGAATTTAGAATTCAGATACCACAATGATTTTACCAGCAAGAGAATCACGAATGGACAGGGAGGTGTCACAGGTTTCTCTTTTCTGACATCAGAACAACTGCGATAACTTATGCAAATTTAAGGTGTGTAAGAGCAGATAAAGGTTAATTGCACTTTCAGGAGGCTTTAAATGTACTTTCAGATACTTTTGGTGTCAGCAGGGAGGTGTCAGAGGGTGAGGCTACACTCTTCTGGGTGGTGCTAAGTATTAAGACGCAGTGAGCAGAAAGTGATGCCCAGGAAGTTCCACCTGGACATGAGGAAGAACTTCCCTGGGCAGTGACTGGAGATATTCCAGAGCCATCTGGACACAATCCATGTGCTCTGGGATGGCCCTGTTGGAGCAGGGAGGTGGGAGCAGATGACCCACAGTGGTCATCATCCCAGCCTGACTCTTCCTGGGATTGAGTCTTACCTAAATCTCATCATTTTACATCCTGTGTAGGCAGATCTGATGCTGCTGTTTTTGAAAAGAGGGTCAATCTGTCAGGGGGGAAAAAAGAAAAGATGCAACTGAGAACTGGAAATCCTGTGCTGAGTTTGATGCAGGTGGATTGAGGGCACCACCATAACCCCAAAAGGGGCAAACCCAGAGCCAGACTCACATAGTGGTTGAGAACTTTCACTGCAGAAATGAATTTGCGGGAAGTTGGGACATCCAGATCTGGGGTGTACCGGAGGTTGGTCAGGGTGAAGTTAAGGGTGAAATTCGTGGTTGTTGGTGCTGGTGTAGTCGTGGAGATTGGAGCTGTAATCCAAGGGGAGAAAGATGATGAGTTCACTGCAGACTTTCAGAGTCATTCCCAACCCTGGCACATGTCAAAGCTACTCTGAATAATCTCTTCCCCTCTCAATAATCTCTTCCCCTATCATTTTCTTAGGGCATCACTCCTTTGACACCTTTCCCTGGAGGAAATTTGGCCAAACACTTACATGATCTCTCAAGTGGCTCGTTGTAACCTGGAAAGGAAATGCAAGAGAAATGTTACGTAAGAGAGCCATCCACTTACGAGAATGAAAGTAGAGAGGAGGTGATTAAATGGATGATTTGGGAGTGAATCATCACAACCAGCCCCCGAGGGTGTGAATATATTCAGCAAACAAAGCTTAGGAAGAACAAGGTGCTTTTGTAAGAGCCACGACTACAATGAGAGTGTCTGTGGAATTAAATACTGGTGAGACAGAAAGCAGGTGAAATGTTCATGTGCAGGTGAATGACCGAGGTCAGGACTAAAATTAAATCACTCTTCAGTGTAATGTAGGAATTAAAATCTTCAAAAATGTCTGCATGAAAGGGTTTTAAAGCTTACACCTTATCTTACCCAGACAGCTCCAGTGGGACCTTCTCCTTAAGGTCACTTTTTTAACACTGAAGGGATCCCTGAGACCCCAGGTGGTCACAAACTGCTCTAGTGCTCAGAGGAATGAGGAAATTCATCACCTACCATTGATATAGAGGCTCCTGCTGTCCAGGTTATAGATTCCTAACTTGGTGATGCCACTTGTCATGTTCCTTAGTTCGTGGTAAACCTCAGCCGGGTTGAACTTGGGCACTTGGGAGCTGTTTCTGTAGCTGCAGATGGTGTCTACTCCTGTGCTATCCCTCTTCCTCATTGACCTAAGCAATTCAATATCATGAAGCTTCTGTTAGTTATTAAAAATATGTTGGGTCTTTTTTTGCAATGTGATTAAAAAAAACCCAATTAATCTGTCCACATTTCTCAGAGGAAATGCAGAAACTATATGGTCTTACAAATCAAAACTCTTTGTCAGATAAAGACCACACAAAAGTGCACAGAGGCTTTATTAGAGGGGTAGAAACTACTTGAAAAAGGGAAAGAACTGCTATTAAAGTGTCAGTCAAACGTAAGAAAATCCATTTGCTGCATTTCAGCTTGTTGCTCACCTGAATCCTGTCACTTTGCAGCCAGAGAACTGGGGGCCGATGCTGCTCCTCTGGAGTAGGGGGTCAATCTGGCAAGGAAAAGTCTGTGAATGTGGGACCCCCCAAATTCGGGGTGATTTCAGTGGCAAACAACGTGACTTTGGCTTACGTAGTGCTGCATTATTTTCTCGGTGGAACGGAATTTAGCAGAATTTGGTGTCTCCAGGTCTCTCGTGAACATGAGGTTGGTGATGGTGAAGTTCAGGGTGAAGTGCTCCAGGGCTGGTCCTGAGCTTTGTGTGGGGGTTGGTTTCACCACTGGAAGAGAGAACAAAGATGACACAGATTAAATAGGGCTGTTATTATGTTTCTTAGAGTGGAAAACTCTGTGAACATGATCACAGCCTTCAGACACTTTGCAGTGTTACAAATATTGCCAAATCAGGGGGAAACAGAATCAATGTATGCCTTTGAGTAGCTTTAACATGCCTTTAAATATACTTACATGATGGGGCATGAGGTTCATTGTAACCTGCAAAACAAATGGATGATTATCAGGAAAATATTCCAAGACTGACTCAGAAGGATTAAATACACCTGGGTTTTTATTCCAAGTTTGTGGTTACTGAATTCATGACTTTAAATTTTGTGACTCTGGCAGGTTTTTGCCCTCTACTTTCTGTTATCCACTTTTAAGAGGTGTATTAAATCCCCTTCATTCTCATTTCAAATTGCTCTCTGCCAACACTGAAGGTTGGACTTGCTGATCTCAGGGGTCTTTTCCAACCTTAACGAGCCTATAATTCCAACCCAGAATCACAGAATGCTTTGGATTGGAAGGGACCTTAAAGATCCTCTTGTTCCAACCACCCTGCTGTGGACAGGGACAATTTTACCAGACCAAGGTGCTCAGAACTCCATCCAACATGGCCTTGAGCGCTTCCAGGGATGGGACACCCACAGGAATAATGCCTTGAGTTGGTTTCTTACCATCAATGTAGAGGCTTTGGCTGTTCAGGCTGTAGTGTCCCAGCTTGGTGATGCCACTTGTCATGTTGCTCAGCTCACGGTAAATTGTTTCTGTGTTGAATTTGGGATCTGAAGGCTCTTCCCTACAGCTGCACAAGGCATCTACTCCTGTCTCATCCCTGTTCTTCTTGGACCTGGGAAATGAGGAATTGGTTTAGCCATCACTGAGAAATCCATCTTAACTTTTCAAAGATATATATAAAAAAACCCACTCAGAGACAAAACTACCATGTAATAAAACCACTCAGATGTGTTGACTGCTGAGAAATGGGAAGGAACATTTTAAGAAGTGGGTAATGGAGACTTTGCCCAGACATGGCTCCTACCTCAATGCCATTACTTTGCAGCCAATATAAGCAGAGCCAATGCTGCTTCTTTGCAGTAAGGGGTCAACCTAGAAATTAAATATAACATGTAATTAGATTAAATGTCACAGCAAAGGTGAGAGAGTGGAGATATTAAAAGAATTGTGCCAAAGCAGGACATGGTTTTGCGAGACTTACATAATAGGACATGACTTTTTCTGTCGACTTGAATTTCTTAGAATTTGGCCTTGCCATATCTGCAGTGAACGGGAGGTTGGTTATAGTGAAATTCAGCGTGAAGTTCCTCACTGCTGGTGTCAGACCTTGTGCACCTTGATCCGCAGCTGCAATGAGAAAGGAAAGTCAATGCTTGAAATGTGGAAAATACAATTTATGATCCTCATCATCTCTAGAGGAAAGGCTATCGGGTAAATTCTCAGATATTCTATTTGGCTTCAACATGTGGTTCCATAACAGGCTCTTGAATTCTCTGCACAATGTTTTATAAATCTAGCACAGCTCTTGGTTGGTTGGTCCAACCTGCTTTTTGGCTATTACTGACAAGCAAAATCTTCTTACTTCCAGGGACTTACATAGCTCAGGCTGCAGTTCATTGTAATTTATGGGGGAAAGAACAGCGACATATTTGACTTTACTGCCTCCAGTTTGGAAGGTCAGGCACACAGCACAAAACACAACTTGAACTGGTTTGCTCTGAGAGCTCCTGTGCAAACATTTGCCATGAAAACCGCATTTGATGACAGTCTGGGCATCACTGCTTTATATTGCGGGAAATCTGCTGCTTTCCGTAGCAGTGGACAGAATTCATTCTTTAGTAGGTCCCTCACTTCTCCCTGATATTTCAAGCTCCTGACTCCAGACTCCTCTGCCCAGGAAAATCCTGCAGAAGGAACTTGGTGCCCTCTGAGCCCCCAGCCCAACCCCACAAGGTACTCACGGGGCAGCACTGGCTGTTCGTTGTAGCCTGGGAAAAGAGAGAGACACAGAGGGTCAGGAGCTGGAGCTGGGCAAGGGGCAGCACTGGGGGATGGCTGCTGGGGGACAAGAAATGGGGCACAGAGAGGAGCGCAAGTCACCGTTGACGTAGAGACTGTGCTTGTCCAGACTGTAGGGGCCCAGCTGGGTGATGCCTCTGGTCTTGTTGCTCACTTGGTGGTACAGCCCCACCCTGTCCAAAGGCGCAGCCGAGGGCTCCTTCCTGTAGGTGCACACGGCGTCCACCCGGGTCTCGTCCCTCTGTCTGCCTGGCCTGGGAAACACAGAGATAACTCTAAACACTTGTTCTCTCAGTGTTCTCTCTGCATGGTCAGGTTTGGGTTTTCTACAAGGCCATCCCTGTTGGGGAAGGAAAACTCTTCCTTCTAAAAGAGTATGTGAGTGTTGGTCAACCACTGCACGCTGTCTCCATAATGCCTGGAGGTTGTTTAAGAAGCCCAGGGACACAGGACTTTAAAGTCATCCCTCAAGCTGCCCTTCAACCGCCCTGAGACGGGAGGGCAGGCAGGCATGGCAGGCTCTGAGTCAGGAGAGCATCAAGGAGAAGGTCTTGCCTCTGTAGAAGTGGCACCCACAGATCATGACCGTGATGGGTCATCTCATCTAAGCAAGGAAACTACAAAGGGCATTTAAACAGAACCCTTACCTGAAGGCTGTCGATTCACATCGTTGGAAATCAGGCCCAATGGTGCTTTCCTTCAGCAGGCGGTCGAGCTGCCAAGGGCAGAGGTTTCACAGTTAAGCCAGGAATAGATCACGGCACTCCCAGAAATTCCCTGGCAAGCTGGGATAAGACAATGTCCCCGTGATGTTCCACTTACCAAGGTGTCCATAACTCGTTTTGTAGACTTGAATCTTGCTGATTCAGGCTTTTCCAGGTCAGAATTGAAGAGGAGGTTGGTGATGGTGAAGTTGACTGTGAAACTCTCCAGGGCAGCAGGTGTGGTTGGTGGATGGGTGAGAGCTAGAAGGAGCAATGATGGGGTGTGATGAGGGGGAAGAGCCAGGGGGTCAGGGTTATGGCTAAGCAAGCATATGTGTCTCATTCCAGCCCTGCTCCCAATTGGAAAGGCTTTTAGGATCCCGGCCCCTCCCCAGAATCTCAAGCCCCAAGACCCCAGACTCCTCTGCCCCAAAAACGACCCCCACAAGGAACTTGGTGCCCCCTGAACCCCCAGCCTAACCCCACAAGGTACTCACGGGGCAGCACTGGCTGTTCGTTGTAGCCTGGGAAAAGAGAGAGACACAGAGGGTCAGGAGCTGGAGCTGGCCAAGGGGCAGCACTGGGGGATGGCTGCTGGGGGACAAGGAAGGGGGCACAGGGAGGAGCGCAGGTCACCGTTGACGTAGAGACTGTGCTTGTCCAGACTGTAGGGGCCCAGCTGGGTGATGCCTCTGGTCTTGTTGCTCACTTGGTGGTACAGCCCCACCCTGTCCAAAGGCGCAGCCGAGGGCTCCTTCCTGTAGGTGCACACGGCGTCCACCCGGGTCTCGTCCCTCTGTCTGCCTGGCCTGGGAAACACACCAATGTCACTCAGCACCCTCCTCTGTTCTTCTCCCCTCAGTGCTGTCTTTTGGGACTTCTGTTGCCCATTCCAGTCCTGACTTCAGAGTCATCTTAAGACTACACTCTCAGAATGCAGTGAATCACTCAGAAAGAGATGGGAAACTCCGAGGGAAAAGGGCATCAATATGGAGGTCCTGCCTCTGTAGGCTGGGCACCAACTGTAATGGACCCCCAAGTCTGAGGAAGGGCCACTCAAAGGGACAGTGGAGTGCAACTCATACCTGAAAGATGTTGTTTCACATCGATTCAAGTCAGGCCCAATGGTGCTTTCCTTGAGCAGGCGGTCGAGCTGTCATGGGGAGGAGTTTTCCCAGTTAAGCCACGGAGGTTTCTCAGTTAAACTCCCTGCACTCTGCCCAAAGTTATGAAGACGGATGGTGCAAGACCATGTCACAGTGATGTTCCACTTACCAATGTGTTCATAACTTGTTGTGTGGCATTGAACTTTGCTGACTGAGGGATCTCCAGGTCTGAATTGTAGGGGAGGTTGGTGATAGTGAAGTTGATGGTGAAATGCTCAAGGGAGGCAGCTGTGGCTGGTGGATGGGTGGGAGCTGGAAGAAGCAAAGATGGGGATTGACAGGGTGCCAGAACCAGGGTCAGAGGAGTGGCTGGACAAGCACACAGTTCAGAGATTATTGTTCCTGCTGTTGTCCATCCATGCCCATTTGTGTCTTAGTTCTCTATTTCCTGATACCCTGGGATTCCCTCAACTATAAATTAAACACCTTTAATTGTTTATTACAATTGTACGCTATGATTGCACTTACTTCCAGAATGATGTTATGCCTTGAATAACTAAACAGAAAGAGGTAATAAGGTATATATTTAACCAATCTATTATAACGGAATATTCCTTCAATTAATTGTATTCTTACCTAGGTTTAATATCTTAGTATATTACAATGTGGACATGAAACATCCTCCTTCCATTGCTTATAATTTAGGATTTTAGAGAAGGAACAAAAACAGAACTAATTCTTCAACAACCTGAACCCTACATAATTCTAAAAAGCACCAAAAAGAGAAACATATTTGCCATAATATTGTAATGCTATCTATAAAATATATTTCCTTTCTCCAGAAAATCTCAATTAATGAATTTTAAAAAAAAGAAAGGTAAGCCAATGATGATAAAATAATTAATAGGCTAAAAAACTAAACTGAATAATTAAATATAATACCCTCTAAAATTACTTACATGGTTGGAAACCAAAACTAGTATGAAGCATTGCAGTGGTTCCATAATGACCAGTAAACCTGACAGCAGAGGAATGTGTAGCATAAGGATCATGGGACACATCAGGGAAGAAAGTTGACATGCCAGGAGCTGTGGTAGAGCTTTGTGCTGTGGTGGAGAGCAGAGTGGAGGTGGATAGAACAGTGGAAATGGGTGCCCGAGTGGAAGCGGTGGAAGCCGCAGTCTCAGCAGATGTGGACTGGGCAAGTGATGTGGAGGCTTCGGCCACTGTCG
>JAWWMP010000082.1:3531073-3544469 GCA_035047865.1 Dendrocincla tyrannina
CTGGGAGTGTCCAAGGCCAGGTTGGAGCACCCTGGGCTAGTGGAAGGTGTCCCTGCCCATGGCAGGGGGTGACACTGAGGTGATCCCTCCCAACCCAACCCATCCTGTGCCCCTACGATGATTCCGTGACTCATTTCTCACCAAGAAGAGAATATTTCATTCTTCAACCACTCAACTGGGACACCACCACCACCACCACCTCACTCTCATCTGAGCAGCTTCGAGGCTCCATCTCCTCGCCAGTGGTCCCTGGAATGAAAGAGGGGTAGCAAAAATGTCCATGTGGTGTTGGGAATGTGCAGCTTGGGTGGATTTATGTCCTGTGGGGAGGGCTCAGCTCGAGGTTGCCACACTCTGTGTTCTTCAGGATTCCTCCAGAGCCGGTAATTTGTTTGTTTTGCTGGAGTGAGAGGCTTGGGGAAATCTCTGAGCCTAAGTGAGCGAACAGGAGGACAAGCAGAGCCTCCTCCAGCTGGCCCTGGGATCCCCCTCCTCCTCCTCCTCCTCGGATCCCAACTGAGAACAATTGCCAAGAGCGGGGCAAGGACTGTGCTCCGAGCTCTCTTTGGTCAGGGCTGAACTCTCTGTATCTCTGGGGTGGCTTCAGGGTGAGGTTTCAGGCTGAAAGGCTCCTCTGGAACACCCCCCACCCACTGGTTTCACTGGTTTGATTTTCAGAACATACTGGCTGCAGGGCAGCTTCAAAGGGAAGGGCAGTGGCACCCTGCCCTGGGTGAGAGGGTTTTGGAGAAACCAAGGGGTGTTGACACCAAGTGGGATTGAAGGGAGACTCAGGAGAAGGTGAGAGTTGGGAATGGGACACAGCAGGGCTGGGGGAAAAGGATTTACTAAAGGCCAGATCTCGGGCCCTCTCAGAACAGGGGAAGAGTTGGGAAAGGAGCTGCACATCGTGGTGTCCCAGTGACCCCGTTGTCACTGAGCTGGGGGAGGGCTGGGATGGATATTGGGAAAAGGTTCTTCCCCCAGAGGGTGGTGGGCGCTGCCCAGGCTCCCCAGGGCAGTGGGCACGGCCCCAAGGCTGCCAGAGCTCCAGGAGGGTTTGGACAGTGCTCTGGGGGACAGGGTGGGATTGTTGGGGTGTCTGTGCAGAGCCAGGGGATGGATTTGATCCTTGGGGGTCCCTTCCAGCTCAGGATATTCCAGGATTCCATGATTGTCATGTATCATTTCCACCACATTCCCCTCTTGCCTTCCTTTTGCAGAGCTGGGATCACGTTGCCTGGCCCAGTTGAAGTTCATCAGGATACTTTATATTTCAATATCTTCCTGCCTCTTTCCTTTCCCTTTTTTCTTCCCAGGCTGCTCATCCCGGGACAAGAAACACGAGAGACAACTCTTGGAAACACGAACACACTTTGGCCAGGAGATGCTACAAAACTTCTTTTCCTCTTCAATAAATGAGCAAAATCACTTCATTCTGTGTCCATCACCAACCCCAGGGTTGGGGCCACCATAATTTTAACTTCCTGACGGGCCTTACGGCCAAAATCTCTGTACCTTCCATGTCCAGGATGATTCTCACCACTGTTTCATTTATGATATCAAAGGCTGGAGGAGAGTGAGCAGTAACAGCTTTCCCAGGGCATAAAATACCCCTCCTTTTTTAGCCCCCCATCAGAGACATTTGAATTGCCAGCCAGACAAATGGAAACCCTGGGAAAGAAAGGGAAACCTTATCCTATTGCATTCGGGTTTGTGGGCTCGTGTGGAGTGACACCGTTAAACACTGTGTATGAATCCCCACCTGCAGGAACCTCAGCCCACACCACATCTCTTCCCACCCTGTGGTGTCCAGGATACCTTTGTACCTCCTGATTAATATTCTTTAATAGTCTGGAAGTTTCTTCCCTGGAAGAGTGGTCAGGCATTGGTACAGCTGCCACTCACCATCCCTGGCAGTGTGGACGTGGCACTTCATGACGTGGTTTAGTGGGCAGGTGGGATTCAAAGGTTGGACTCAACGATCTTGGAGGTCTTTTCCAACCTTCTATGACTCTACGAGATCAGACTTGAGAGAATTTTCTTATCAAAAAAGCCCCACTAATTAAAGTGAAAAGGCAGAATAAAGTCTGGATGAGCAGATTGCTCCTGGGGGTCTGGCACAGTTTAGGTAACATCAAAGATATCAGCTTGCCCTAGTCTGAATAATTGAGCTGACATGATTAGATCATCTTTTTGATGGTCTAATTGAATTAGGAGGATTTCTAAAAGCTTTTTCCAGCAGAGCTAATGAATGCTATGCCTGCAGTGAGCCAGGCAGATGAAGGTGCAGATCCAGTGTCACAGCCTTTCTGTAATGAACCCAATCAGGGCCAGAGGTCAGCGAGGGATTCACCACCGATTATCAAAAGTTCATCGCAGTTTCTCCCCACTGCTCAGAACTTTGTCTCTGAGTTGCAAGGTTTCTTTGCAACTTTGCTGTGGTTTGGGATATTATTTATTGAGTTGTTTCCTGGGCAGTTCAAGGGGGAAGATGCCTTTGCCTTTAGGGGATCCAAGCTGGTTCCCATTATCCCAAGGGATGAGTCCTTGAGCTCGTGGAACTAGAAGAAGGTCGGTTGGATATAAGGAAGGAGTTTTTTTACAAGGAGGGTCTCTTTTTACAGAGAAACTGTGGCTGCCCCAGCCCTGGAAGTGTCCAAGGCCAGCTTGGAGCAACCTGGGCTAGTGGAAGGTGTCCCTGCCCATGGCAGGGGGTGGCACTGGATGGGCTTTGAGGTCCCTTCCAACCCACACCATTCCATGATTCCATGTGCATCGTGAGATGAACATCAGATTCCTGTCACTCACTTTCCTGATCTTGGGCACGGCGTGGAGTGGGGGCAAAAGCAAGGCCAGGTGTAGAGAAGGAGCTTGTTCCATCAGCAGGAGAGTCTTGTTCTGCAGAAAGGGCAGAGTGCCAGTTTCAGCACCTCCACCTGAACTTCCCCCCAGGCGGAACTGAAAGTGCTGAAAGGGCTGTGGTGGACAGAAGTTTGCTCAGCCTGAAGTGTCAGCACGGAGGGGAAGGCTCAGGAAATCCTGCAGCAACCCGTGTTTGCACTTGGATGAGCTTTGTGTCATCAGCTGCTTCAGAAAGCAGGAGATTTACAGCATGGGAACCTCAGGAGTGTGAGAGGAGGCTCAGAAGTTCCTCCTCCACCTTGTGCACCTTCCATCCTGGTAGACATCACCCCTCTTGGCCACCCAAATCTCTGCTGGGAGGTGCTGCAGGCCAAGTGTACCTTCAGCAGTGGGGATGGAGCAGCTGCTGGCTCCTCTGTTGTCACCATGGGCTGGTACCCACCACAGCTGCCCCGCTCTCATTGTCACTGCTCAT
Organism: Dendrocincla tyrannina; assembly: GCA_035047865.1. Lineage (NCBI taxonomy): Eukaryota > Metazoa > Chordata > Aves > Passeriformes > Dendrocolaptidae > Dendrocincla > Dendrocincla tyrannina. The sequence goes on from JAWWMP010000082.1 coordinate 3,534,414, forward strand.
TTGTCTGCTCCAAACTGAGCCAAGCTGCAGCCTGGCCAGGGTGGGAACACTGCTGGAATCCAAGCCAAAGTTCAGGGAGTTCCACAGCAGAGCAGGGTTGGGTTTGGGTTGGAAGGGACCTTAAAGACCATCTCATTCCAGCCCATCTTCCACTAGGCCAGGTTGTTCCAAGCCCAGTCCAACCTGGCCTTGGACACTTCCAGAGATCCACAAGCTTCTCCGGGCAAGCTGTGCCAGGGCCTCATGCCCCTCACAGGGAAGAATTCCTTCCTGATATTTAATCTAAATCTCTCCTCTTTTCATTTAAATTGTTCCTCCTTGTCCTGTTCCTCCGTCCCTTGTCCCCAGTCGCTCTCCAGGTCTCCTGGAGCCCCTTTAGGCACTGCAAGAGGCTCTCAGGTCTCCCTGGAGCCTTCTCTTCTCCAGGTGAACCCCCCCAGCTCTCCCGGCCAGGCTCCAGAGCAGAGGGGCTCCAGCCCTGGAGCATCTCCGTGGTCTCCTCTGGACTCTCTCCAGCAGCTCCATGTCCCTCTGATGTTGTTTCCCAGAGCTGGAGGCAGCACTGGGGGGTCTCATGGCAGCAGAGCTGAGGGCCAGAGTCCCCTCCCTTAACCTGCTGGTCACACTGGTTTTGGTTCAGCCCAGGGTCCTTCTCCTCAGGGCTGTGGTTTCACTCCTGGTCCTTTCCCTCCTGGGTCTTGCTGCTGTGTCTCATCCCATGGTCATCTGGAACCAGCACAAGGATCAGGCCTGCAAAAACCTCTGAGACATCCCTTGAAAATGTGGTGGTGCATCAGGGGATAACCCTCTGCTGGCCCTGCAGAGAGCTGGGCAGCCTTTGGGGTGTGAGATCCAGCTGGAATATTAAAACCCTCTCATTTACAGTATCAATGTCATCAAGGCAGGACGCAGTTCCTGACACGTTCCTTCAATGCAGAACCAAGAAGTTTTCCTTCTTTCTTCCTTCCTTTCTAGGAACAAAGTCAGTATTTGGAACAATCGACTGAAGTGCAAAAAGTCCAGACAGATCTTGACAAGAGCCTTGAGAGCTGTGTCAGTTTGTCACAGTTGTGATCTCAAGAGACGAGAGTTTGACACCAGATCAGTGTGGAGTTTAACGGCACAACAAATGGCAAACCCCATCTCCAGAAAATGACACCTTGAGGCAAAATGAAGTCTCTTCTTTCAGAAAAAAAAAGCCTGGACTGCAAAGGTGAATCTTACCAGCTTGTGCAGAAGAAATCCCAATATTTGCATGAAGGTGCTGTTAAAGTTCTCCTGGGGTATCACACCCGTAAGGACATGTCATCCCCAGGCACTCCATAAGGATCAGCAGCCTCTTGGTGAGGAGCCAGCGTGATGCTTGAGGTCTGAAGATCAACACCCTGAACAAATAAAAGCAGAAAAAATTTATGTCCTCTGAACATTTATGTCCTCTGTCCTCAGTGTGTTCCTGGCTTCACAGCCACTTGCTCTTGTGTGGCCAGAGGACACCTGATCTTTGCAAACCCAGCGAGGTGTTTTCAGACCGACAGGTCCGGGGGCTCAGGGACTGAAAGGTCATCTCTGGGTACCCAAAGGGATGGTCTTGGTGGGACCTCCCAGCACAGGCTGGGCCAGGGAGACCTGCCCAATCCCTCTGTTCCCATCTCCAGTAGGAGATGGCTGTACCTGCAGCACCTTTAGTCCTTTAGTTTGATCTACTGACAGTCCTTGGTCAGAACTGGAGTGTCACCGTGGCCAGAAGGTCCCAGCCCCCTGGTGAGCAGATGCTCTCCTGCCTCCTTTTACAGAAAACCCACCAGTCACTGCATTCCCATCCTTTCTGATCTTTCAGGATCCCTCCAGGCTGGGTTTTATTCATTGTTTCAGAGACTAAACTTCCCAAAGCCTCTCCCATGTCCACCCTGAACACCTTCTGCTCCTGACCCCGAAGTTGAGGCTTTCTGTAACATCCAGCTCTCCCTCCTCTCTCATTCCTTCCATCTCCTCTGCTTCCCCAGGGACACTGCAGCTCTTCCCTGCTCCCCAGCACTGCCTTTCATCTCCTTCTCCCCCAGGATCCCCCTCCTGCCCACGTCAGCAGGAGCATTGCAGCAAACATCCAGTCCCCTCCAGGCCACAGGGATGGTTTGGAAGTTTCCACTTTCATCTCTCAAAAACTTGTGTCCTTGGAATAAAAAAAAAAATAAAAATAAATGACAGAGTGGAGATGTTGGCACGAAGGGAACGGAGCGGCTCCTTCCATTTGCTGACTTGTGTCCTGCCTGGCCTTCCCCTGGAGCTCTGGGATGGGGATGCAGAATGACAAAGGTGACAATGCAGCCACGCTCCTGCCTCAGTCAGCACTTTCATGGGGGAGGTCACCTCTGCTCCGGGCTCTTCAAGTCAGATGTTGTTGTTTCCACGTCCTTGGAAAGACCTGCAATAAGGCTCACGGCCTCAGAAACCTGGATTTTGGGAGCCAGGAGAACTGTGATGTGGCCACAGGACACTGAGCCCCGTGAGCCAGGCCATGGGCACTGATCTCTTCGTGCTGTCCTCCACAGCCTGGAGGGCTTGAAGAAGTTGCTCCAGTTGTTCCCAAGCCAGGTCCCACAGTTTGGGGCATCTCTACCTGTGGGGCAACCTCGTTTCACCCTTCCATGAGGCAGAGCTGTCATGGGGGGACCCAGCTGTGTGCCCAGGTGATTTTTGGATGCCCACATGATTTTTGTGTCCCCTCACCTTTTGGTGGTCACTTGACTCTGCAGCTGGGGAGGGGCTGCTGAGACACCACAGGAGACACAGCCCTGTCCTTAGGAGGGCAGGGTGAGATGGGATATTGGGCAGGAATTCTTCCCTCTGAGGGTAGGCAGGCCCTGGCACAGGTTGGGCAGAGAAGCTGTGGCTGCTCCATCTCTGGAAGTGCCCAAGGCTTGTTGGAGCACCCTGGGCTCGTGGAAGGTGTCCCTGCCCATAGCAGGGTGGAATGAGGTGGTCTTTAAGGTCCCTTCCAAGCCCAAGCACTCCATGATTCCCACAGTTCTGCTGTGCAGGAGGCAGCCCCGTGTCCTTACGAAGCCTCGCTCTTCCCTTAAATATTAATGCTGCTGTTCAGTTGAGCTGCCTCAGTTCTGAGATCACATCCAGGGCAACAGTCAGGCTTTTTTTATCTTCATGTGCCATCTGCTCTTTCATCATAGAATTTGTAAAGGAGAGGCCGTTACATTCAGGAAATCATTTGATGAATAAACACCCTGGTTTATGGTGATACCTTTTATTGGGCTGTTAACTGCCCTAACTGTGAAAGATAAATAGGTTTCATTAGTGGTAAGACAGTCCTTTTTTAACATTTCCACGAGGCTCATCATTATTCCCCTTGCATAGGCAGGCTCAGAACTTAAAGCAGAGTGTAGACTAATCTCCTACGTGGTGTGCAGTGCCAGGAGGGTCCAATGAATAATGTAAGACCACGTTGTCTTATTGCACTCAAAGAAAATACCAAAATCTTCCTCTGCCTTTGTGACCTGCTCTTCAAGAAGGATTGGTTGTATTCCTATGGGAGCTGACTCTGCTGGGAGCTGAGAGTCAGAACTGTCCTTTTTCCATGGCTGTGGAAAGCTTTTACAAGCCCCAGAAGGGCAGGTTCAGCCAAAATAGAGCAGAGCCCTGGGTGTGCTGACAGGGTGACCTGCACCTTGCCAGGCAGGGTCTGCAGCTCCTGCCCACACCCAGAGAGTCTGCCCAGTTCTCCTGAACATTCATTTACAAAGTACCAAGGACCTACAAGGTGCCCCCAAGTCAGCTGTTCCAGGGCTTGTGTTCCAACCTCACTGGGGGGAGAGGGATTGCTCCTCAGCTTCCTCCCAAGGGGACATGGAGGGGCAGGGGCTGAGCTCTGCTCTGGAACCAGGGACAGGACCCAGGGAAGGGCTGGGGCTGTGCCAGGGGAGTTGGGATGGATATTGGGAAAAGGTTCTTCCCCCAGAGGGTGGTGGGCACTGCCCAGGCTCCCCAGGGCAGTGGGCACGGCCCCAAGGCTGCCAGAGCTCCAGGAGGGTTTGGACAGTGCTCTGGGGGACAGGGTGGGATCGTTGGGGTGTCTGTGCAGGGCCAGGGGTTGGACTGGATGGTCCTTGTGGGTCCCTTCCAACTCAGGATATTCTGTGGTTCTCTGGTTTGACAGCTGGATGAGAAGGACTGTCTGTTGTTGCTCCCCTCTTTCCCCCAGGGAACCAACAGAAAAGTATTGAAAACTACAAAAGAATGGAGAGACATTTTAGTTAAAAAAACTTGTCAGCTTTCAATGTCCCCTTAAAAACCAGTGTCCTGCCTCTTGTGCTGGGCAGCAGCAAGTGGCTTCAAGAGATGGACCAGAAGAGCCATCACGAGGGACCACAGGAAATCCTGCTCTTCAGAAAGTTTTTCCCAACCACATTCTTGCTCAGAAGATGGGATGTCCCACCCCAAGGAAGTGCGAGGTTTCTCCTGATTGTCTCCCCAGCACAGAAATGCTGATGGAGCCGAATTCCAACTTGTTCTGGAGGCAGAGAGAGAGCACTGATGGCTCCGAGAACAGCTCAGGGCCAGGAGCACAGGGCAGGACAGGTCCCTTCCCCCAGGAACAGCTCTAAGTTCCCCAAAAAGTGATGATGTCTGGGAGGGGGTGTCTGACAGGGAGCTTGGGGCCTCTGCTCCCTGACAGCACCCGTGGGAGGCCTGTTAGGAGGCTGTTCCTTAAAAAAACCCTGGTCTTGGCCTTAGCTAAAAGAGGGTGGTTTCAAACCCAGACACGGAGGGGAAAGGAGAAGAAGAGAGGGAACGGTGAAAGAAGAAGTGAAATCTAAAAAGTTGGAGGAGACAAATGTAACCTGGAGAGGGTCTGATTGCAAAGATGAGAAAAAAAACCCCACAGGTGTTTAAATTTTCGGGCAAGGAGCCACTTTCCTCTGTTGGCTCTGCTGCCAAAGCCCCGAGCCCAGGAGGAGGACATGGGGCATGAGCAGCGCGACACGGAGCCAGGGGAGGGCACCAGATGCTGCCAAGTGATGCCACGTCCCCTGCAGCCCAGGGCAGCGGGGTGGGGATTGCTGGGGGCAGCTCAGCACCTGGAGAGGGCACCTTGCCCGTGGGCACTGCCCTCGGGGCTCGCCGGCTCCGTGCAGGGCAGGGAAAGAGGAGCCGCCTGGCACAGCTGGGTGCAGCTGGAGGGTGGGTGTCTGCAGGGAGGGGGGCACCCCGAGCTTGGGTGGGGGTTCAAAGCACGGCTTGTGAATGCAAACAGGGTCGTGCCTGGGCATGAGGTACCAGGGGGATGCAGAGCAGGGGGGAAAAAGCACGTCCTGGGATGGGTGGCCACAGTGAGGGCAGCAGGGGAGGGGGGATTCTGCCCCTCTCAGGTGAGACCCCACCTCCAGAGCTGCCTCCAGCTCTGGGAACAACAGCACGAGGACGTGGAGTTGATGGAGAGAGTCCAGAGAGGCCATGGAGATGCTCCAAGGGCTGGAGCCTCTTTGTCATGGAGAGAGAGACTGGAAGAGCTGGAGGTATTCACCTGGAGAAGAGAAGGCACCAGGGAGACCTGAGAGCTCCTTCCAGTGCCTAAAGGGGCTCCAGGAGAGCTGGAGAGGGACTTGGGACAAGGCCTGGAGAGACAGGACACAGGGAATGGCTTCCCATTGCCAGAGGGCAGGGATGGATGGGATATTGGGAAGGAATTCTTGTCTGGGAGGGTGGGCAGGCCCTGGCACAGGTTGGGCAGAGAAGCTGTGGCTGCCCCTGAATCCCTGGGAGTGTCCAAAGCCAGGTTGGACAGGGCTTGGAGTAACCTGGGCTAGTGGAAGGTGTCCCTGCCCATGGCAGGGGGTTGGCAATGGATGGCCTTTGAGGTCCCTCCCAACCCAACCCACTCTGTGTCTCTGTGAGGTCACATCTGCCCCGGGTGGGAAGGGACAGCCCTGCTCCTGTGGGAACAGAGTTAATGATGCCTTTCAGCAGAGTGATGAGCTGTGTGTGTAAACAACTGTTATCTCTGGGCCCACCAATCCAGCCCTGGCTCTTGCTGGCAGAGCATCCAAAGCGCAGCTCAGAAAGCAGCAGTTCCACCTGGATACCCAGCACACGGAGCCATCAGCTTCCCTGGCCCCGGGCTCGTGGGGACCATTACCTCTGGATTTGTTCCCTGCATATCAATCATCCCCTTCCCTCTTGGGCACTCTGCCTAAAATAATAGCAATAAAAACCCCCAGTATAATTTCCAGACTAGCAGTGCTGAAGGATTCCTGCGAGTTGTGAGATTTAAGGGGCAGATCCCGTAAGATGCCGCATTGGCTGGATGGGATCCAGGAGATAAATAAGCTGCTGTTTCATCTCCAGCCAGTGAATCGCCCCCATTAAAATCAATAGGACTAATCTCATTAATTGGGGAGATATAGTACCTACCCCTGCACGCTCCTCGCTGTCCTTCGGCGAGAAAAAGCTCGATTGAACCGTTTTTAAATAACAAATTTACACCCAAAAAGCGTAAGCAAACTTGGCTACAGTCACCTCTTTCCTCCAAATCCCAGTTCCTGGCAGGAGGCTGGAGGCAGCCTGCGAGTTCCCTCAGAAAAGGAGAGCAGGAGGAGCTCTCCTGCAGAGCGTAATCCTCAAAGAGGATTGGGAGTTTAGTTGCCTCCAGCAGTTTCTTCCCGTTTAGAGGCTCCACTGGGATTGCAGGGAAGTGCCTCTCGGAAAGGTCACCTGCAGTGCCACAGAGCTGTGGGGTGACAGAGCAAAGGAAGGGAAGAAGGGAGGGAGGAAGGGGAGGAGAAGAAAGAGGAGGAGAAGAAAGAGAACTCCTCGACAGCTCTAGCCTTAAAAGCATTCCCTGCTGCCAGAGGTGAAGATATAAAACATCCCCCTGTTTCCCCCTCCTCTCTCCTCTTCCCACCTGCAGAGCTGTCTCCAGCCCCAAGGTCCAACATCGGCAGGACATGGCACTGCTGGAGAGAATCCAGAGGAGGCCATGGAGCCCCTTGGGACAGCTGGGCGTGTTCACCTGGAGAAGAGAAGGCTCCAGGGAGATCTGAGAGCCCCTTCAGTGCCTAAAGGGGCTCCAGGAGAGCTGGAGAGGGATCTGGGACAAGGCATAGAGTGACAGGAGAAAGGGGAATGGCTTCCCACTGCCAGAGGTCTGGATGAGATGGGATATTCATGGTGATGCAGAACACTCTTCCTGTTGGGCAGCTTTGGGTGAGCAGGTGAAGCCTTCTGGGCCTCAGTTTCCCCGACCTGTTGGGTGTCTCTGCAGTGGCATCAAAGCCCTCCCTGCCCAGTCAGGAGCTGTGAAGTCGCTGTGGGGCAGAAGAACATTAGAAGAACATCCTCCCTTGGAAGCCCCGCTTGGAGGGCAGGGGATGTCGGCACTCAGAGCCCCTTGGCACAAAGGCTCTCACTCTGCACCACCCTGAAATCCAAAGGATTTCCAGCCCCTGGAACAATCAGCTCTGGCTCTGCACTTCCCCTGGGACGCAGAGGGGAGCTGGGCCAGCAGGTGCAGACACTGCAGGGGCTGTGATGGATGTCTGAGGTTGCTGCATCTCCCCACGCTCTCCAGAGCTTCCACAAAACACTGGGTTGTTCAGGGACAGAGCAGCCCACGACGCTTTTTCTCTCTCCTCCTTTATCACCTAATGAAAACCATCTCCTGCTAAATTAAATGCGCCCTCACAGCACACCCAGCCCTGAGGGCAATTAAAGAAACATAATGAATCTGCTTCCTTTTTTTTTCTTTTTTTCAAGGCAATTAGCTTGAAGCAGATACAAAAGTGAACCTTGTAGCTTTTAAAAATTACATGAGTCATGGCTTTTGATGGGCAGCACAATATTGGTTTGTAAATCTCCCGTAGCACTTTCACATGCACCTGCCCATGTGAAGAGGGGGATGAAGCAGAAGATGAGAAGGTGGCCTCTGGGGGACCATCACTCAGCCTTGCTGATGAAGATGTGCAGTTGTCATCTCTGCTGATCACCTGAATTTACTTGCTGGCTGCCTCAAACGGAGCTGAGCCCGGGGCTCGTGGTGCTGCTGAGAGCAGGGGCTGGAGGGCAGAGGTTTGGGAGGGAGGGGATCACAGCAGGGCAGAGTGTCAGCTCAGGGCCAGGGATCCAGGAGTGTTTGGAGGCAACTCCCAGAAAAGCCACCAAGAGCTTGGGATGGGCTAGTGGGCCTAAATGACAAATAGATTCACAGAATATGCTGAGTTGGGAGAGACCCACCAGGGTCATCGAGTCCAACCCTCAGCCCTGCTCAGGACCAGCCCCAAGAGTCACCCCCTGTGCCCCAGAGAACCATCCAAACACCCCTGGAGCTCTGGCAGCCTTAGGGCTGTGCCCACTGCCCTGGGGAGCCTGGGCAGTGCCCACCACCCTCTGGGGGAAGAACCTTTCCCTGAGATCCATCCCAACCCCCTGGCACAGCCCCAGCCCTTCCCTGGGTCCTGTCCCTGTTCCCCACAGAGCAGAGATCAGTGCCTGCCCCTCCTGGGGAAGTTGGTTACACACAGAGTTCAGCTGAGAGGGACCATAAATCCCATTTCTGTAGGATCTGTCCCTGGGTCTGCCCTTCCCAGGGTGTGCAGGTGGGATCTCATGGATCACAGAATGGTTTGGATTGGAAAGGATCTTAAAGCCCATCTCATTCCACTCCCTGCCATGGGCAGGGACACCTTCCATGAGCCCAGGTTGCTCCAAGCCCCGTCCAACCTGCCCTTGGACACTTCCAGGGATTCAGGGACATTGGGAAGGTGTTTCATGGGCTTCTTCCATGGATCAAGACCATCACTTTGGTCAATAGTGCAACAATCAAGTCTTGCCCTAGATCCATGGGTGGTGATTATCTTTCTACTCTGATCCTTCTTTCTCTTCCTTCCTTTCTTTTTCCCTTATACTTTTCCTGAAGCACCTTCACATTGCCATATGAATAAATAATAACCAAAATAGCTCCATCCCTGCTTTCCATCGCAACCAGATTGTGCTAAAAGAAGCTCTACACAAACATATTTACATCAGGCATTCAGTGCATTTCCCTCCAATCCACCCCGAGGGATCTGTGAACAAGGAACTGGGTGGGTCCCAACAGGGCTACAGGGGCTTCATCATGCCCTTTACTGGGGGCTCCTTTCCCACCCATCCATGGAGATGCAGCAGAGACTAATCCCAGCTCTAGCAGAGCTGCTCCCGGGGCTGGAGCCAGCCCAGGGGAGGCTGCCAGCTCAGTGAGAGGGAACACACAGAAAGCATCTGCAGGGATCGCTCCTGTTTTCAGCACAGGGCAGAGTCAGGGAGCTGTATTTTCGTTTTGTTTCTGCTAATTAGCCGTGGAGATGAAACAAGCTGTTAAAAGTTGGAAAGCAAAATCATTGCACTCCATACGCTGCCTTCGCACCTCGCAGGATTTGCCCCTCTGAGGAGCAGAGAGTTTCTTGGTCCATTTGGGGGAGTTTTCCTTCCTCCTGCTGTCTCTTCCCATGGAAAGGTCACAGGCCAAAGGAACTGCTTGGGAAAACCAGCACTTGCAAGAGATCCTTTTCCCCAGGCTCTGGGTTGACTTTTATGCAGCTTGGAAACCCTTCCAGGCTCAAGCCTGGCTTAAGACCTGGCTTAAGGTCCTTTCCAACAGCCGTGCTGGAAAAGCCTCTCCTTGTGTTGCACCAGCAGCTCTTACAGGAGCACAAAGCCCTGGGAAGTCGTGTCGTGCTGCCAGGGCTGGCTCAGCATCCTGGGGTGGGAGATCTTTCCAGGAGCAGCTTCCCAACACCACAGGTGGCTGCCCAAGGATGGCAGGAAGGAGGTGGATGTGAATCACTCAGTGTCAACTGCACTTTTTCCTGTGTCCAACAAATCAATAAACTGTGGCTGAGAATAAAATCAGCACTATCCTCCTTTCGTGTTCCTACTCAGCAAGGAGCTGGAGGTGTCAAAGGAAAGGGAAGTGCATTGGTTTGGCCTGATTTGTGGAAGGGCTGGGGCTGTGCCAGGGGGTTGGGATGGATCTCAGGGAAAGGTTCTTCCCCCAGAGGGTGGTGGGCACTG
>JAWWMP010000082.1:3545141-3562399 GCA_035047865.1 Dendrocincla tyrannina
CAGGCTCCCCAGGGCAGTGGGCACGGCCCCAAGGCTGCCAGAGCTCCAGGAGGGTTTGGACAATGCTCTGGGGGACAAGGTGGGATTGTTGGGGTGTCTGTGCAGGGCCAGGGGTTGGATTTGATGAGGCTGAGACCCCACATGCAGTGCTGCATCCAGCTCTGGGGGCCCCAGCACAGGAAGGGCATTGACCTGTTTGACCTGTTGTAGCAAGTCTAAAGGAGACCCCCAAAGTGATTAAAGCAGCTCTCCTGTGAGGAAGTCTGAGAGAATTGGGATTGTTCAGCCTGGAGAGCAGAAGGTTTTTGGGGTGACCTAATTGTGGCCTTCCGGCCCCTGAAGGAGCTACAGGAAAGATGGAGAGAGACTATTTACAAGAGCCTGGAGTGCCAGGACAAGGGGGAATGGCTGCAGAGTGAAAGAGAGCAGGTTCAGATGAGATATTGGGAAGGAATTCTTCCCTGGGAGGGTGGGCAGGCCCTGGCACAGGTTGGGCAGAGAAGCTGTGGCTGCCCCAGCCCTGGAAGTGTCCAAGACCAGGTTGGACGGGGCTTGGAGCACCCTGGGCTGGTGGAAGTTGTCCCTGCCCATGGCAGGGGGTGGAATGAGATGAACTTTCAGGTCCCTCCAACCCAAACCATCCTGTGATTCTCTGAAGAGCAACAGAGGGTCACACTGAGGTTTAAGGCAAACCCCAAGGAGGGGAGCACAGGCAGCATTTAGTATTTCTCCTACCTGGAAGAGGCTCAGCCTCCCCACAGCCGGCTCTGGGAGCATCTCAAGGCGAAAGCAAGGAGCTGGCTGCACTGCCAGCCGTGTCTCTGCAGAGAGGGGCTGGGGACAGAGGACCTGCTGGCTGCCAAGTGTGTGAGCACAGCTGAGCAGGGAGCAGCTGCTGCCCTGAGCCCTGCACAGGCTCCCGTGGCTGGGAATGCTGAGCTTTTCCTGGTGCCACGTGTGGCGAGCGAGCCCAGCTGGGCTGGGAGACATTTGTGGTGATGGGAACAAGCAAACAAAGCCATTCACGGAACACATGAGAGGAACAACTAAGTCAGAGGTGCTCGCTACGTGGTCACAAACACCTGCCAGCTGAGGAGGTGGCATCTAGCTGCCCTTGGAGCATCCCGAAGCTGCAGAGCAGGCAGGTGCCAGCGGGGTGGTGAGAGCACCCACGCGGCTGGAGGGGTGTCAGGAGGGACCAGCGGGGTGGAGGGCAGGAGAAACAGGCTCCATCTGGGCAGGGAGATGCACGGTGTTGCCCTCACTCGGGGAACCCTGTGGGAAATCACATCCCCAGGTCCCCCAGGGTGGGCAGAAGAACATCCCAGCTCTGTGTGCTTCCCGAGCCAGCACTCCTGCCCGCAGCAGTGTCTCATAGCCAGAGGTTGACCTTTCCAGCAGCAATTAGCTGGGACAGGAGCCGTGCAGCTGATGAGCACATGAAGGGCTTTATCTCACCCGCAGGCGTGGACAGTGACTGTGAAATGTTGGCAGAGGCAGCGGCTCCGTATCGATCTCGGGAAGGGCAGGTGCTCCTGCGCATGAAAATCACCTGGAAATGGGATTTCTCTGGGTGATTCCTTTGCTGCTGTTGGGGGCCCTGTGGGAGTGACACCTCCCCGTGCCCAAGAGCCACCTGCAGTAGGTGGCATTTGTGGCACCCGAGGTGGTTTGACAGCGAGAAATTGTCATTCCTTTGAGGGGGGTGGGACCAGGGAATGGGGATGTGACTGGGGATCGCAGGTAAGGAAAGGGATATATCCTGATTGCCACAAGTTCCAGTGAAAATGCTGGAAAAGAGGCCATCAGAGAGACCTTGAGACACATCCTGGAAACACTGAGACCAAAGGGAAGAGCTCTTTATTTTTCTTGATATAGTCTGCAGGGATGAGGCATTGGGAAATGCTCTTGGTATCTGCCCAGTTTGACCGGTGTTTCTTTCAAATAAACCGGTGTCAGAACATTCCAGAAGGGTCAGTGTGGAGGGAAAAGAGGCTTCAGTCTCACAGGAGAGAGTCCAAGCTGGGGACAGGGCTGGGATGTGGCAGCAGTGCCTGGTTCTCTGGCTGTTGCAGCACGACCTGTTGGAGAAGGTGCAGGAGATGGAGAGAGCTGTCCCAGCCGTGTCCCCTCATGCTCGAGAGGCTGGAATTGGTTCCTTTCCTGCTTCCACCTCCTTGCAGCCAAAGCGTGGTGAGTGCTGCTAAAACCGCTGTGTGTGGGATTAGGGGTGGATAATTAGCCCTGAGCTTTTCTATACCTGCAGGAGGCTGGAATGAAATTCTGAGTCACACCAAAACAACATTTAGAAAATGTACCAGGCCTGGGCAGAATAATCAGTGGCTGGTAATGACTATTTATCTTGTCACATCACTGATGCCTCCTGTTGTAACGTCCTCACTGCCTGGTTTGCAGGGAAAGGGCATCCTGTAAATCTCAGAGGCTCGTGGCTCCACTGGGAGATATTGTCCTTCTCACTTCACAGGCTGGAGAGATGCCTTGAGCTGTAACCTGGCAGCAGCAGAAATATGGCACAGCAAAACACCTCTGCTGTGTCGCAGGGGATTGATGTCTCCCTCCTCCGTCTGCCACGGAATGATCCCCGCTGCAACCATCCCAAAGAAACCTCTAATTTGGGATTCTCTCCAGGCTGATTAGCCCCACTCTGGCACATCCAGAGGAAATGAGTTTTGCACCATGGCATGCTGTAATAACACGTAACATTTCTTCCCTTGGGAAACCCTGCCAAGGGCACCGGAGATGTCTCGTGAACAAGGATGGATGGAGCCCTGCAGTCCACCTGGGAAGCAGAGCGGGTTTCTTCCTGTTTTGTAGGCAAGCTGAGGGGCACAAGGATGTTCCTGGGGGCTCAGGAAGGTCACCAAGCTCCCAGTCTCCAGGTTTGACTGGCAGATACAGCAGGTTCACCACTTCAGCCAGCTGCCATGGGGGCCTGTCCCCATGCTCTCCTTGGGAGATGCTGAGCCACAGAGACAGAGCCACTGAGACAGAGCCACAGAGACAGAGCCACAGAGACAGAGCCACTGAGACAGAGCCACAGAGACAGAGCCACTTGGATGCTTTGAAGCATCAAAGGAGAAAGGAGAGAGGTTTCCAGGAGCGTGGCTCAATTCCCATTTGCCTGTCAGCTCGGAGCACGCTCATGTTCAGATAGCACAGCACAAGTAACTGATAACGGCTCCTTTATTAATCCCTGGTAACTCAATCTGCCCTCTCAGCCCTGAGTGCAGAGCAGAGACGATGCCCTCAGGAGCTGGAGATCAATTTAAATTTTCAGGGACTTAGTGCCTGACTCACTCCAGAGTGCCAGCACTCCTGGAGAGTAAGCAGGGAGTGCATTTTCTGTCACATAACCGAGCCCAGAGCCCCTTCCAGCAGCCCTGGAGTCATTCACAGCCATGCAGGAGGGCGCATACGTGCCTGGAGATGCTGCCACGAGAAGATCCTAATCCCCTTTCTCACTAGGGCTGGGGTCTTCTGGGTGCTGGGGCTTCCCTGCAGCCTCATCTGGAGCAGAGCAGGGACTTCAGGGCCCTGTGTCCTGCTTCTTGCTCATCCCTGTTGCTGGTGGTGCTCAGACACGCTGGGTAAAGCTCCCTTGGAAGTGGCAGTTCCAACAAAGGGCTCAGAGTTGAACTAAACTGGGGAAGGGTGTGAGGACACTGAGGGCACTTGGAGTGTTCAGCAGGAGAGGAGGAGACTGAGGGGAGAGCTCATTGCAGAGACAACCTCCTTGGGAGAGGCAGAGGAGGGGCAGGCACTGAGCTCTGCTCTGTGGGCACCAGGGACAGCACCCAGGGGATGGCTGGAGTTGGGTCAGGGGAGGGTTAGGTTGGATTTTAGAAAAGGGTTCTTCCCCCAGAGGGTGGTGGGCACTGACCAGGCTCCCCAGGGCAGTGGGCACGGCCCCAAGGCTGCCAGAGCTGCAGGAGGGTTTGGGTGATGCTCTGGGGCACAGGGGGTGACTCTTGGGGCTGGTCCTGTGCAGGGCCAGGAGTTGGACCCTTGTGAGTCTCTTCCAACCCAGCACATTCTGTGATTCTGTGAAAAGACGGAGAAACCAAGTGACCACATTAGAGCAGGACGTGGCTCAGGTCACGCAGCCAGCCTGGCAGGGATGGAATCAGACCGAGTTAATAAACTCCCTGTTTAATGGCCCAGATGCAAAACCTGATTGCAGACTCCGGGCAGGGACCTCAGCTGACTCTCAGCACCCCCCTCCAGCTGGCTGAACTCCAGCACTGGGACCAGCCCTCCCAGTTCCACCTCTCAGAGATCCTCGTGGAGAATGACGAGCCCTGAAAGCGAAGGTGGCAGCTGCCCAGCTCTGCTGACCCAGGAGGCTCTGCTTCATTAGCCCCCAAACATTGCTGAGCAGGAACACTTTCATTCTGGCATTGCAGGTTCTGCTGCTCCATAAAAGCAAAAAGCAATTTATGAGGGAACAGTCAATAATGTGCTGCTTTATCGCAGCTGGTTGGTGGCTGCACCCCGTGCAATGGTGAGGAGCAACCATTTCAGGCCAGCTGCTGTGTCCTGGAGCAGAGGACCCTCCTGCCATGGCCAGGCTGGCAGAGGGATCCTGACATGTGCAAACGTCCCACCCCCCATGGCCACAAAGCTGGAAACCAGATATAAAGCAGACGTGACCGTTCTTCTCCCCCAGCCTGCTGCAGGCTCTGTCTTGGGGGGGGCTCAGACTGTCTCCTGCTCTGCATTTCAGCAGCTCCAGCCCACCAAGACCCTGTTCCCACCTGGAGATAAAGAGCAGGAGGAGTTGCTGAGACTGGGAGTACAACAGGAGGGAGTTCTGGGGTGCCCCCAAACACCGTGTTGATACCCAAGCGCTGGCACAGGTAAGACAAAGGAGGGGAGTGCGGGTCAGATGGAATGTTTTCACTTTTATTCAGACTCTGAACAGTTACAAACCCACAGCCCCTCTGTCCCCCGGCACTGCTGCCCCTCCTGCCCCACTGACATCCCCCCACAGCCCAAGGCAATGTCCCTCCAAGGCTTCCCCTCCAGGTAAGGTGACACCCTCGCCCTCCTCTTCAAGCCTGGCTGCCTGGCACTCCGAGGCACTTGCAGAAGTCTCTCTTCCCCAAGCCTTTAGGGACCCTCTGTTTCTCAGAGCTGCTTTGCGAGATCAGTGGAGAGTGAAATCCACAGGCTTGAGCTGCCGAGGGTGGACAAGGTGCCTCCTGAGGATCCTCTGGAACAAATTTTTCCTGCCTGTCGCAGCGGGGAGCTCCAGGCTGGAGCTGCTCCTCTGACAACCCGCCCCCAGGAGCCTCTTCTTGCTCTTCTCTGCCTCTTTGCTTTCCAGAACATCTGTTGTTGGGATGTTTCTGAGGGGGCTGGCACATCTCCTGGGCAAGGGAAGCCCTGCTGGGGTCCTGCAGGCTGGGCTGCCTCCACTGTCCTTGTGGCTGGTGGCACAAGGGCACGGCTGCTTGTGGTCCCTCCTGCATCCATCCATCCGGGAGTGTCCCTCAGGACCACGAATCCCGGGGGTTCTGCAGCATCCTGGCTCCTCCTGCCAGTTGGGCCGTGTCTCAGCAGCGGGACCTCGAGGGTGACCTGAGCCCGAGTGGAAAAACGCCTCCTCGCTGGTCACCTGGGGGCTCTGCCCCAGGGTGACAAAGCCGTAGGGGGTGGTGACCTTGGGGAGATGGGGCAGGGACAGCGCTGCCCAAGCTGTGGGGTCTGGGATGGGCCGGCCAGGGGGGTTAGAGCAGGACGAGTCTGAGCCGGGCACGCCGTGCCCAGCCCGCAGAGCTGGCACCGAGCTGCCCTTCCCAGCCACCCCCTCCAGCTGCCCCATCCCCTTCCCTGACCCCCCGTGCCTCCCGTGGGCGTCCAGGGAAGGGATCACAAACCGCGGGATGCTCTCGGGGGTCACCACGTGGCAGAAGATGCTGCCGGAGCCCTTGCCCCGGGGTGTCCCCTCGCAGAGGGACATGGTGGCACCGCGGGGCTCCCTGGGCAGCGCTGGCTATTTATGCCCCGCTGGCTCTGCGGGCAGTGACGCGGGGACAGCGCTGCCAGGGCCCTGCAGCTGCTCCCTCCGCACCGCAGCCCTTTGTCACCTGCCCGAGGGACAGACGGAGGGGGACAGGTGAGGACACGCTTGGCCCCGACCTCGTCTCCTGCCCTCGGGGCCACCCAGCGCCAGCGGAGTGTCACCCACGGGGTCGGAGAGAGGGAGCAGCGAGGGGGAGAGCTGGGTGATGGTGTGAGCTGTGAGAACAATCTCTGTTATTGAGTTTAGTTAGGGTACAAACATCTGTGAGATGAAGTTTAGCAGAAAAAGAATGTCTCTATTTCAGCACCTGCTGGGTGCCCCGGCCACGGAGGTCCAAAAAGCACGCCCACACCCCAAAAATCGTGCTTTTGATGTGTCCCCAGAGTCCCTCCTTGTCAGCATAACGAGAGGAGTGGGCCTCTTCTGACTGGGTTTGGCATGGTCTGTGCAGGGTCTCCTGGCCAGAATGACCACTTTCCTCTGCACACAAAGGATTTGCCACGTGGTGGGAGCCCCTTCCAGTCATATCTTTATCTATTTTCATAATTCCCTATTCCCGAATGCAAATTGTCCCTGGCACCTGTTCCAGACAGGACCTGGTACCTTACAACTCCCACGGTACACCTAAAGGAAATAATTCCTGAGTTGCTGGTAATAAAACCATATTTCTTTTATTTCCCACATGAGGGAGGGAAGGAGGGAGGGAGGGAGGGGGCACAGCGAGCCGTGCCCGGCACACGATGAATCACCGTCCGTGGGCATCAGGTGGAGGGAGCCGAGAGGAAGGGGCAGCTCAGAGCGGGAGACAAACACTCCAGCTCTGCTTAGCAAAGCTGCCGGCAGGAAAATCTCCCACGCAATTACCCAGAGAAAGCAGCAGATTCAACCACTGGGTCCCCCCCGCCTGTCCCCGAGTCCCTCCTCCCACCCTGCTGGTGCCAGCGCTGTGCCGGCTCCCATCCCGCTGGAGGTGGGAATGTGGTGGTGGGGAAGAGTCCCTGCCCAGGGTGGAGGGGTGTTGTGCACCCTCCGGGTGGCAGGACAAAGAGGAGCCTCAGCTTTGCCTTTTCTCCCCCTGCAGCAGGTGCTGGAGAGGGACCTGCCCTGGGCTGAGGAAAGTCCTCCACTGGCAGGGGGATAACGGGAGCTTTGGGTTGGGTCCCGCTCTGAAAACGATGCAGAGGAAAAGCAGCCCCGTCTCTGGGTGGGCACGGCCCAGGAGGGTGCAGAGGGGCTTGTCCTCACCTGGAGCCCAGCTCCTCCCAGCGATGGGGGGCTCAGCAGGGCACCTTTCCTGGCATCTCATCACCTTCAGCTGTTGGCATCAGCACAGAGCAAGGGGACAGTACCCCAAATATGACCCCCAGGAGCAGAGAGGCACTGAAACTGGGAGACAATTAATCCCTGAGAGCCCTTAAGGCAGGACCAGGGCCAGGGCCAGGAGACCCCCATGGGAGGCCACTGGGCTGCCCCACCAATTAGCAGCTCATCAGCATAAGGAGGAGCAGATGGGCCAGGGCCTATAAGTAGCTTGAGGGGCTCAGTTTGGGCTAAGCTGGGGTTTTATTGTTTAGTCTGGGCTTCATGGAGCAACAGCAGCTAAAGCTGGGCTCAAGCCCAGAGCAGGTAAAGGTCCTCCAGGTGCCAGAGGGGCTGTTTCTGCTGGGGGCACTCTCAGAGCTGGTTTGAAGGATCTGACCATTCTCTCTCACCTGTCTAGGTGAGGCCCCTCACCAGCAGGGATCCCTACTCCCTCTCCAGCAGGTTCCTGTGTCAGGTCCTTCAGCTGAGCTTTGTCCAGTACCTGGTAAGTGATGCTCCTGCTGCTGGAGGAGCCTAAACCAGGGGTTGGGGTGATAAAACCTCAAGATTTGGCAGTTTCTTGGTTTTTTCTGCCAGATATTGTCTTGTTTCAGTCTTTTCACATCATTAGATGTTAGGAATAAATTGTTCCCTGGGAGAGTGAGCTGGCCCTGGCACAGGGTGCCCAGAGAAGCTGTGGCTGCCCCAGCCCTGGGAGTGTCCAAGGCCAGGTTGGAGCAACCTGGGCTAGTGGAAGGTGTCCCTATCCATGGCAGGGGGTGGCACTGGTTGGGCTTTAAGGTCCCTTCCAACCCAAACCATTCCATGATTTTCCCTCTGCCCTGTACTCAGTGTGTGCTTGTCCTCTGCTTTCCTCCCTATCCCAGATTTTCCCTCTGCCTGGTTTGGCCTTGCCTTGATCCCCTTTTAATGGTGGTTATACTATCCCCACTTCTCTCCCTGCCTAGTCCAGGAGAGAGGGGAGGATTTTGGGATCAAGGTACAATCCAACAGGTCCAGGTTTTACCTGGCTGAAGTTGGTCCCAGTCTCAGCTGTGCCCTGGCAGCAGAGCAGGCTTTAAGGCTTCTACTGAGGACTTGGACTATCTGGAAGTTCTTGTATGTGCTATTGTGCCTCTCCCTGCAGCTGAAGATCCTTCAGAGAGCATCCACCTGGATTGGGTTTGTGCTCCCTGTGGAGACCACAATCAACCAGCTCTGCCCCACACAGGCTCCCATCAGGCCTGCACGACTTGCCAGGAGGCTCCGGGGGAGACTCGTACGCTTTCTCCTCTCCGTGGTCCCCACCAGGATCCAGAACATCCTGGGATACCTGCCAACAGACTGGGGCCAGAGCAGCAAGCCCAGGGGTAAGAGCTGTGGCCTCCTGGAACACCTCTGAAGGTTTTGCAGATGAGAAACACAGCCTGACAGGGTCTGGAATTCCTGGAGAGGGCTGGGAACCATGGCTGTGTGTCCTGGGTGTGGTGACTGTGCCTCCTGTGAATCCCTGCAGAGATCCTAGTGGCTCTGGTCAACCCAAGTAACAAAGCCAGCAAGAGGAAGAGGGATGATGTGGCTCTGGAGGAGCAGGAGTCCTGGTTTGTGGTGCTGGAGAGGGACTTGCCAGAAGAGGACTCTGAGGACAGCACGTACGAGGTATGATGTTGTGGCTGCTGAGCAGGGTTGTTCCTCAGGGTCTGAGGTGGTGGTTTGGCCCCTGTGAGCTCCTGGTAGGCTGGCAGGGTCCCTGCAGAGGAGCCTGTGCAGGGGACTAGGAAGAGGTTTCCTTCCCTGTACCCACTTTGAGGGGCAGGGTGGCCCATGAGGAGTTGGACTTGGTGATGCTGATGGGTCCCTTCCCACTGGGCACACTCTGTGAGCACTGGCACATCCCTCCAGCAGTGGCTGAAAGGTTTGGGCTCCCCTCTCATCCCACAACACTGATGTTTCCCTCTGCTGGATGTCCCTGCAAAGCAGGATCTGTCACCCTGTGGCTCCCAGTGCCACTGGGAACAGGCCTGGTGTGCCCTTCCTCAGGCTCTTTGCCTTTTCCCTCCCCAGCCCTCGGATGAGGAATGGGACAGTGAGGAGTACCAGTCCCAGAATGACACTGATGCAGACCTGGAGCTTGAAGAGCAGGGTGGGATCCCGAGGCTGAAGCAGTCCTTGGATTCCCTGGTGAGTGTTCCTGCTCCTGCTTTAGGAAATACTGGGCTGGAAGGTTGTGCTCCAGCCCTTGTTCCCTTGGCTATGAAAGCAGAGGTGTCTCACACTGTTCTGGATGTCATGAATCCCTCGTGGGTTTTGTGCTGCCTTTCCACTGCTCTGACCACAAGCAGAGGACACCCAACCCTCAGGAGGTTGTGGTGCCCCCAGAGCTGGCACTGGAGGATCCAGCTGGGTCTGGCAGTGGGGAAGATGCTTCAGGTGTGGGCAGTGGTGCTGGTGATGCCCAGGAGCCCCAGAGTGATGTGGGGGTGGCAGTGGGCAGGAGGCTGATGCAGACTGTGATGGCAGCAGCAGTTTGTCACAGCATGGGGCTTAATGCCACCCACCTTCTTAGGGTGGAGCTGGGGAAGTGTCACAAGTGTGGAGGTGTTTCAGCCTGGGGGATGTCCCCAGGCTCTGAGCCTTTGTGGCACCATCCCTCTGCTGCCAAGGGAGTTAGGGAAGGGTTGGAGGGGCTCTAGTCCTCCTCCCTGTGCAAAGACACAACCTCAGTCCCCACGTGCTGTTGAGATGTTGGCTGTGCACAGTGTTGCTGGCACTGCCACCCCTGTGTGACAAGAGGGCCAAGTGCCACTTGAACACCTTGTGCTGGCACCCAGGGTGGCACTTCTGATCCTGGAGGTTGCCACGAGCCCTTTGTGACTCGCTGTCCCAGCTATCTTGCACTTTGAAATGGGGAGGACTTGTGGGAGAGTCTTCATCCTCAACAACTTCTCATGGGGTCCATCCCTGCTCTAGTCCCATCTGTTCCCAAAGAACCAGTGGATACCCCCCTAATTCCTGGGAAACTGGTGCTCTTCCTGGCTCACAGGGTAAGGGAGGGTGAGGAAAGGTGCAAGGTGGGCTGACTTGGACTCAATATCCCAGTGCCAGCAACGGCAGGCAGCGTTAGAGGTAAAATCTCTCCTGTTTTCTAGGAAAACCAGGAAGCCTGACCTGTGGGCCTGGACCTTGTGGGACTGCCAAGTGCCTGATTCCCTGGGGCAGCTGTGTCTTTGAGTGAGATGTCCAGCTCAATGCTGAATGTTGATGTTTTTTGAAGTTTAAAATAAAATTACCCTATTTTTTTCCACATGAGTTCGGATGTGCTTGGCTCTCAGTGCCTGGAGCAGGTGACATGGACCTGCTGCTGTTGGGACCTCAGGGTCTGGGGCTCTGAGCCATCCTGTGGAGAGGCTCTTTGTGGCTCCTGGGAGGGTGATGACTCTGGGAATGCTGCAATATGTGATGGGAAGGGGAGGGATGGAGGGAGAGGAGCTGGGTCTCCAGTACCTGAGCTTGGAATCACTGCCTGGTCCTCAGATAGCCCTGGGCTGGCTGGTGCCTCAAAGCAACCTCCAGATGGGAGTGTGAAAATGGGAGCAAGCTCAGCTCTCAGGTGGGTTTAACCTGGATGGGCCAGCTCTGCTCTGAGCCTGCCTTAGAAATGGCTGTGGTGATGGCTGCGCTCACCCCATGCCACAGGCAAAGCCTCTAGAGAAGTATAAAAATCCTCTCAGGTGCTGAAGGAAGGAGGTATTGAAGTGTCCCAAAGTTTTGTCCTTGTCCTCTGATTCATATGGCCTGAAGGAAAGAGGAGGAGTTGAAAATCCAAGGGAGTTCAAAGGCAGGTAAGGAGGATGGGGTGTCCTCGCTCCCAGATCAGGGATGCTGATGTGTGTTTAATTAAAGATTGTTTCCCCCACCAAAGGCAGCTCTGGGGCACGTTGTGTTCTGTGCAGCTTTTTCTGCCAGATTACAGGGATGGATCAAAGGGCTTCTCTGGCCAGCAGTGAACCACTTAAGGGAAGAAATTCCAGTGCTTCAAAGAGTAGCTGGGTCAGGCCACATCTCCTGGAGCTGCAGCCCTGGGACTCCTCCCTGGCACTCTGAAGTTGGTTTTACCTCCACAGTGGCTCCTCATAGCTCTGCTTCAGTGGGACATGTCTTGAACTAGGCAGAGCTATTTTTATCCCAGATTTGACCAGTTATTTGTGCACCATTAATGTGCAAAACAGCCCTGAGTCATGAAGCTCAAGCAGCCATAAAGATACTCCCTCTCCTTCCCATGGCAGTGTCTCTTTAAATGCAGGTGTGTCTCTTACCTGGTGTTATCTGCAGCCTCAACAGCTCTGGTTTCATTACTGCTCAATAAGAGCAAGATTTCTCCTTTTTTTAAGGTTGATAAAGGAGCTGCTACTGCAACTCCTGGGTATTATCTTGGGCTCTGCATCAATTCAGTTGTCCCTTGTTTGTGTGCAATAACTCTCCCATTGTCTGCAGCCAGTGCTTTCAAAGCAGAAACTAATAAAACATCCTTTAGTGGCATGTAGCAAGGTAAGGGCTTCCTCTGAAGTCTGTGCTGGCTTCTCCTCTTGCTCCTTGGCTTTAGGAGCCCTGGATGTGGAGATGAAGAGCAGGCTTTGTTCCCTGTCTGCGTGTCAGTCTGCAGAGTGACTCTGCTTAGAGGTAGTGAGGAAGAAACCAGCTCTAAATCTGCCTCTCTGAGCTCACCTGCAGATTAATTCTGTGCACACCTGCCTGCCAGGAGGGTTTTACCTAAAACCTCCCAGAGCTGAAGGCCTGATTGAGGAAGAAGAGACCTCTGGAGGAAGCAAATGGCTTGGTGGAGTCAGAAGTAGCTGAAGAGCTTCTTGGTCCCAAGGTCATGGCTGCGAATCCTGCCCAGGTAAGAAGGTGGTGCATGTCGGGGTTGTCAGTGAGGAGGAGGATGATGATGATGGGTTTGCAGCTGTCAGTGTGTGAAGGCTCAGCCTGGGGAGGTGGCTGCTCACCTGGGAGGTGCCTGCATGTGGCACTGGCTGTTGGTGGCCTCGTGGGTGTCACCACAGCTGGGGGTGGTGGGCTCTGTAGGGCTGGGTGAGCTGCCTAAAATGCTGTGTGTGTGTGTGGGTTTGGGATTGCAGGAGGCTGAGGTTGGTGCATCCCACAAGTGCAGGCTGGGGGCTGAAAGGCTGTTTGGGGCAGGGCAGCCAGTCTGAGACCTGTGGGATACAAAGGCCATGGTGCTTTGGAGGATGTGGCCCCTCTTTGTGTGGGCAGGGGAGGGATGAAGAGCCTGGCCACAGTTTGTGAAGCGCCTCTGAGCATCATTTTGCTGTCCCTGCTCTTCCCTGTCCTGGTCTGTGGCTTTTTAGCCTGTTTTAGCCTCTAGTGTGAGGAGCTGAAGCACAGGGACGTGTCCCAGCACACAGGGTGGCTGCAGCCCAGCTCAGTTTGGGGCTGGATGATGCAAGGAGCAGGTTATGGAATTCCAGGTGGATGGAGACACTGAGTCCTCCTGGTCTGGGAAGAGGCCCCAGAGGGGATGTGCCCACCTGAGCCGCTGCTGCCCTTGGGCACAGCCCTGTGCACCATCCAAGCCCAACTTTTGTGTGGCCTCCCTCAGTTTTCCCTTCAGCCCCTGGCTGAGGAGCAGATTCCCTCCCTCCACCCTTGTGCCCAGCCTGGAAATCTTCAGGCCACGTTCCCCTGCCCCTCCTACAGACCAGAGGGGTTGGGATGATGGGAACCATGTAGGATGGGGGTCCCAAAGCTGGGGGTTGCCCCTTCATGGCCCCTGAAGTTTGTCTAGTGGTGGCTTTGTGGGTGACACCAGGGATGGTCCCTGCTCCTTGATAAGGGCCACCAAAGAGCAAGGCAGGTGCCGTGAGAGGAGAATGGGAAGGAGGGGAATGAGGACAGGGATCAAAATTAAGGGGTTAATCCAGTGATTGAAGGATGAGGAGCTGAGCGTGGTCCTTGGGGGAGCCTGAGGGGCCAGCAAAGGTGACCCTGACACTCGGGGTCCACGGAGGACACAACCAGCCTGCAAAGGGCTCTGTGCTGGACCTGAGACGAGGGAAACAAATGGCTTAATTGAGGCAAAAATGATCATAATTAGCATGAGCAAATCCAATTAGGAGCCACGGGCAGGTTACCTTAGGCCTGTCATTGGGAGCACAGCGGGGCTGGGGATGCAGAGCAGCGCCATGGCTGGGCCAGGCAGGGAAAGGGGGTGTTGGGGGGTCCCTGGGGGCTGGGGCTCGTTAACATCCTCTCCTCCTCGGGCTGCTGGCTCTGAGCCCTGCGCAGAGCCTCATTAAGCTGGGGAAATGGATCTGTCAGGCTGTGCCCAGCAGAGGGGTGAGCAGCTTCCCAACAAACGCCGGCGCTGTGGGCTGGGCGAGGCTGGGAATGGAGAGGCTCGGGAAGCCCATTCCAGCCTTGCTCCAGGGCTGCAAGGAGCATCTTGCTCCTTCCTCCGAGGAGCAGAGGAGAAACTGCTCCTGTTTGTCCTTCAGGGTGCCAGCTGGGCTGCTTGCAGGCCTGGGGGGGCTGTGGGAGGGGGGATGTGCTCGGCTGCAGCCCTGGCACGCTGGAAAGAATGAGGTTAAATATTAACTGTGCTGTTCTATATTAGAGCAGGCATTTCTTTCCTATCATGTGGATGCAACTGCCTGGGACTCGAATCATTAATTTCCAGCAAAATCGTCTTTATGGGTCATAATTTTTGTTCCTACTTTTTTTTTTTCCTCTCTTTTTGGGGAAAACATGGAACCACAACACTTTCCCTTGGGCTTCTCTTTCCCATTCACTCTCCTGCTCCCCTTCCAACCCTCGTTATTGCCACCATTCCAGCAGTGAGGGGCAGGCATTGGGCACCCCCCAAACCTGCTTCTTCCAGCCCAGCAACACCTCCTGTCCTCAGCTAAGGGGACACACTGCCTGAAAATCAAACCATGAGCACGTGAACCCTGAGGGATGCTGGTGTGCTCCCAGTCAAACCAGTAGAGCTGCCAGCAGGAGGAGCAGGCAGGTGCTACTGCCCTTCCTGCAGAGCTTCGGGAGCTCTCATGGCCTGGCACCTTCCTTTGTCACAGGGTTGGGATTTGCTCTGTGTGTCCTGCTCAGCCCCCACGGAGGATCCAAACCCTCCTGCTCGGTGCTGTCACCCACGAGAGGCTCTTGCCTGGCACTCTGGCAGCTGCCAGTGATAATCCCAGCTTTATCTTCCTGCTGTGACAGGTACAGGAACGAGGAAGGCTGATCTGTCCCCGGGGAGGTCGGTACAAGCTCAGCCCATGCCAAGGGCCTGCCTTGAGGATCCAGCTCATCACTGACACAGTGTCAGGGCACTGTAAGTGCCCTAAGCCCAGCAGGTGTTCCAGCTGCACATCTGCACGGCCAAGGGACAAACAGCTGTCCCCAGATCTGCTCACCTCCCAAAGCAGAGCCCATTCAGGATGAAGTGCCTGCTCCTGGGTGACTGGGGAATTCATCTGAGCCTTTTTCTGGTTCAGAAACAGGGCTGGGCTCTGCTTCACTCAGGGGTGTGCCTGGAGAGATCCA
This sequence comes from Dendrocincla tyrannina, assembly GCA_035047865.1. Lineage (NCBI taxonomy): Eukaryota > Metazoa > Chordata > Aves > Passeriformes > Dendrocolaptidae > Dendrocincla > Dendrocincla tyrannina. The sequence continues at coordinate 3,560,053 of JAWWMP010000082.1, forward strand.
ACCAGCTGCCTTGGGTTGCCCTTCAGGGTGTTGCAGTTGCCAGTGAGGGCTTTTCCTCAGCTCCTTGTGGGTTATGTGGGTCTGACAGTCCAGAGAGACCACCTGAGCAGTGTTTTGGCCCAGAGCTGGGCACACAAGGAGGGCTCCAGCCAGGTGTGTCACTGGGAGCAGATGGTGACACCAGTGCCAGAGCATTCCTGGCCACCACTGACACCCCTGGACATGGAGCCATCACCTCAGAGGTGCACAGTTCCCAGGCCAGATATTTTTGGCTCTTGTACTGTGAATATTGAAGCTTTTCAGATGCTTTGAGCTCGCATTTGTGCTGCTGCCCTTGTTGTGGACTCCAACTGGAGCCAAGCCGTTGGTCACAGTTGGGTGGGGTGGAGAAACTGGTGCTACACCAGATGCCACGACTAGGCTGACATCCAGCTGAGACCTGGAGATTTATTGCATGTCACAGCTGTGAGTAAAGGGATGGAAAAGTGTTTTCCACCAGGTCAGATCCCCCACGCAAATAGTCATGTTCATGGGAGCTGTGGGAGCTGAGCTTTGCCTCTCCCACAGCAGCTGTGGCTGTGTCTTTCCAGCTCAACCCGGGTTGAAAGCTCTTGGAAACAAAGCAGGGCAGAAGAGCGTGCTGGGAGCATTAATATGCACATACATTAGGTGTGACTCACACAAGAGAGGAGAGTCATTTTCAGGTCTGATTAGCTTCAACGGGGCGCTCTCCAAAACTCGCTGTGTTTGTTCATCTGAATGTGTTCATTGAAGATGCTGCGAGATATTAGCTCAGAGAAATGGGATGCAACAGGGGTGGCTGAGAGCCAGGGATGAAGGTTCCAGGTCCAGCCCCACAGAGGGGAGCAGGGATGGGGCCCTGCCAGTGATCTGCTCTGCCAGGGCTGCTGTGTGACCTCCTGGCTCCAGCTGTGGTCCCAGGTGGCTCCAGCTGTGGGTGCAGAGCAGCCCCAATAGGACAAGGACAGGCCAGTCTCTCTGGAGAGAGGCTGTTTGCAAGAGCTTGCAGTGACAGGACAAGGGGGAATTGCTTCAAACTGGCAAGATTAGATATTATTTTAAGAAACTCTATATTTTGAGGGGAGCAGGCCCTGGCACACGTTGCCCAGAGAAGCTGTGGCTGCCCCATCCCTGGCAGTGCCCAAGGGCAGGTTGGAGGGGTTGGAGCACCCTGGGCTAGTGGAAGGTGTCCCTGCCCATGGCAGGGATGAGCTTTAAGGTCCTTTCTAACCCAAACCACTGTATGATTGTGCTGAGTTTCTTGTCCAGAGCACCTGGATCTGTCTGCATGGGAAGAGGCACCAGAGGGTTCAGCTCAGGGCACCAGCAAGGCTGGATTGTGGATTGTCACCTGTTCCCTCCCTGCTCTGACGCCCCCTTGTCCCCAGGGACCTCTTCCATAGCTGGCGAGGCTTCTCTGCCCACACGAGGTGACTCATCCTCCTGCTGTGTCCCCACATCCCAGCCCTGGGGTGGGGGGGAGCCCCGGGCAGGTGCCTGCAATGGGAAGAGGCAGGTGAGGCTGCAGGTCCCTGCTTTGTGCCCAGGGGACTTTGTGCTCTTCTCTTCTCATCCAGGCTGGCTCAGGGGCACCTCTTGCTGCCAGTGGTGCTGCCAGGGGCTCCAGGCACCCCCTCCAGGCTGCTGTTCCTGCAGAGCAGGGAGGAGGTGGGACCTCAGCGACTGATGATAAATGACCACAGTGTGGCACTTGGGGACATGGTTTAGGAGTGGGTCTGGCAGTGCTGGGTGAATGGCTGGACTCTGATCTTTTCCAAGCTATGATTCTTCCAGCTCCTGGATTTATCACCAAAATGCTGTCTCAGGAGGAGCCAACAGCTAAGGAAGCTTCATGCCCAGGACAGCTCTGGGCAGCCATGGATCTCTCCTGGTTTGCATCTTCTGCTGCACGTCCCAGCCAGTCCCCTCATCAACTCCAGGCTCTCTAACAGAGAGAAGGAATCTGAAGACCACCCAGTTCATCACCAGCAAACAAAGAGTAGGTCTCCTCACCTTGTTTTAGGTTTTTAGAGCAGCTCATATCAGAGACAGAGCAGGATGTGCTGATGTGAACCCCAGCCCTCCTGTGTTCCCGGGGAAGGAGGTGGCATCTCTTCTGCTGTTTTCACTCAGGAGTTAGTTTTATTCTCGGCTGTGGCTCACTTGTGGATCCAATTCCTGCTGTTGATCAGTCATAGCTGTCCTGAGGTGGAAGGGACCCCCAAGACCATCCAGTCCAACTCCTGACGCTGCACAGACACCCCAACAATCCCACCCTGTCCCCCAGAGCATTGTCCAAACCCTCCTGGAGCTCTGGCAGCCTTGG
>JAWWMP010000082.1:3567343-3582203 GCA_035047865.1 Dendrocincla tyrannina
TGCCAGAGCTCCAGGAGGGTTTGGATGATGCTCTGGGGCACAGGGGGTGACTCTTGGGGCTGGTCCTGTGCAGGGTTAAGAGCCGGACTCGATGATCCCCGTGGGTCCCTCCCAGCTCAGCACATCCTGTGGTTCTGTGGGTCAGTTCAGACTCACAGGGGACGAGGGGACACAACTCCACCCCCGAGCAGGCACCAGCAGCTCCCAGAGCTGTGAGCAGACACGGCCGAGGCTGGAGCTGGTGAATGACGGCGAGGAGAACCTGCCCTGTCTGCATTAAGTGAGAAGACAGACAGAGGGTCGCAGGGGCACCAGGGACAGTGCCCGTCGAGCGGGTACAAATGCTGTGTGTGCCGCCCGCGGCTCCGCAGTGCCCGCAATCCAAATCGCCTGCAAAGCAGCCCTAATGAGATTTGAAAACGAGCTCGGAGCTGCTGGGAGGGATTCGATGCCTCTCTCAGATAAAGGAGGAGCGCGGAAGGGAGGGCGAGGGAGACGGGGGCGGGGAGCGCCTTTCGCACGATGCTGCCGAGCGAGGGAACGTGGGCTGAATTCCTGCAGGAGCAATTTCCTCCTGCCGCCCCCGGCTCTCCGAGGGTGGGAGCTCTGGCATCCCCCCGGTGCTTGTGCAGGGATGGAGAGGCGACCTTGAACCTGTCCAGCAGCCCCTGGTGCCTCTGCCGGGAGGAGGTGTCACACTGAGACACCTGAGAGGAGGTGAGACAGGCAGCATCTGGCAGAAAAACATCGTGCCAGCGCTTCTCATCACCCCTCCTCCTGCCTGGCCACAGCAGGACGGCCACGCTGCCCCAGGAGGATGCTGAGCACATCCCAGCCTGTGTCTTGGCCAGTTCTGCTGGCAGAGGTCATGTTGGTGTTCCCAGATTCCCTGCACCCTGTGCTGCTCCTCCTGGGCAGTCCCGGGTGGCTCAGGCAGAGCAGAGCAGAAGCTCCGTGGTGTGGCCACGGCTGGACGTGCAGCAGCACTTGGGGCCATGAGCCAGGGCAAGAAATGGGGAGAAAATCCTTGAGCCAGGGTGGCATCTGCCACCTCCGAGGGGACAGCCTGAGGTGACAATACAGAGCCATGGCCGGGAAGGGCCACTCGTTGCCATATTGGTGCAGATTGGCTGCAGTGCTGAATTCCTTGAGTTTCCAGCCCCTGGGTGACCCCTGAGGGCCCCAGTGCTGTAAAAACGTGCAGTTTTGGGGTTTTGGCAGAGGCAGGCAGGTTGGGGAGAACATTTGCAGCAGCCGTGGCCAGCTCACTGCCTGCCTGAGGGCATCTGGAGTGAACAGAATGAAAATCTGTAAGTCAATTGAGGCAATCAGTAGTGGACAGGAAGGGGAAAGATCGGGAGTAAACCTGAGCTAGTCTGCAGGACAGAGAATATTTTCTGAGATAAACGTGAGGTAATGAGTTGTGGACAGATAGGGAAAGTTTAGAGAGTAATCTTGAAGTAGTCTAAAGGGCAGAGAGTCATCATGATTGTGATCAGGTAGGGAAAGTTCTGGGGGTGAAATCTGAGGCACTCCTCAGTAATGCACACCCCACCCTCTCCCAAAACCCTGGGCTCAGCCTGGGAATATGGGAAGCTGCACTCAGAGCTGGATTTAGAGCCTGAAATTTCCTGCTCCCCACTGCCTTTGGGTCGAGCTGGGATCACAGAAGGAGGCTTCCCAACTCCAGGGACACCCCCAACCCCCCAGTGTCACTGCACTGTCCCCAGGCTGGGGGGCTGTGGGGACATCGGTGGCTCTGCCATCCTGTCTTGGCAGGGCTGGGCAGCTGCAGAAAACACCAGTGTGGAGCCAAGGATCACAGTGGGAAGGAGGAACCAGGGCACATCCACTGGCAGCAGTTCCTCTGTTACGTATCCTGGTACCTGGAGCACCTCCCTGGATTAGGAGGGCAAACAGAAACCACTCGGCTGCCAGGAGGAGAAAATGAGCTGGGCAATGCTGGCCCCTCCTGCTGAGGGCATTAAATGATTGGCCACGGGGAATAAATGATTGGCTGTGGGGAATAAATAATTGGCCTTGGGGAATAAATCATCGGCCGTGGGGTCTGTGGGGCCAGGGGATGGGCAGCCCTGGAAAGGGAGCAGCAGCACCAGGAGCATTCTCAGGGATCAGCTCCATGTGGAACCTGGATTTGTGCAAGCCCCCCTGGCCCCCAGCAAGGCAGTAAAGCCTTGTGAAGGGAACCTGGGGTGGGCTGAGCCCCACCATGAGCAGCGTGCCAGGTGACAGCAGGAGAAAGGCAGCCTGGGCTGGAACATACCAGAGATAATTTGCTTTATCCTTCTCTGGGCAGGGAAATAGCTGGGCTGGGTTTGAGGGCTGCTGAGCCTGCAAAGGCCCCGAGGAAACCAAGTGGGGCTGGTGTTGGGTGGCTCTGCAAAACTGAGACATGCACCTTAAAAAGGGCATGGGGGGAAATTCTCCTTCTGTGGGAATTTGTCACCTTGGGGTGACTTCACTGCCAGAAGGGACACCTTGACCCAGACATGGAAAAGAGCTCAGTTAGGGATTGCTAAAGGAGCAGGAGCAGGGGCAGGTGAGGTCTCTGCTGTCACACGAAGCCCAGGCAGTTGGAGAGGGGAAAGGTCCCTCTCCTTCCTGCTTGGATTAAAACTCTTCACCTGATGGTGTTTCTGCTGGTGACAGCTCAAAACAGCAGGTACTTGGCCAAAGAAACTTCCATTGTTATTACCAAATATTTATTAAAAGTAACTGGGATTAGTCACGGGCTCAGGCTGTGTTTGCAGAGCAGGTTCCTCCGTCCGGGGCTTTGTCAGTAAATACAAGGTGAGATGTCTCCCCTCGGGGGTTCATGCTCTGAAAGAGATCAAAAGTGCACACACAGAGACATCAGGGCCAGGGCAGGGCGAGCAGGAACAGGCTGTGTAAGGGAATAACTCCAGCTCTGTGCAGGGCAGGTCACGGACACCCCACGGTGCCACAGCAGCTCTGCCCTGTGCCCCCCAAACCCCACAGGGGGGGCAGTGGGCTGTGCCCCCCCAGCTGCATTTTGGAGACCTGCCAGAGTGGCACAGACAGGGGGAGGCTGCATTTTGGGTTGCTGGTGGGGGACCCGACCAAAGCGAGCCCATGGGAGCTCCCTGGTGCCACCTTGGCAGGTCCCTGGTGCCACCTTGGCAGGTCCCTGGTGCCACCTTGGCAGGTCCCTGGCAGAGGGTCACTCCGGGCTGGGAACCTGCACATGGGAAGGACAAGCCGGGGTGGTGTCCCCAGGGCACTGTGCTGCCTCCAGCCATGCGGTGTCACTCTCCACTCGTGTTTGGGGCTCTACAAAGCCTCTGGCCAGCACATCTCGGGGGGTAATAACCCCCCCACCCCGGCTCAGCCCTGGGGATGGGTCCTGGAGAAGGGGTTGGCCCCATTCCCTGTGGTTTTGCTGGCTCTGGTCAGGGACATTTTGGGGGTGGGAGGGTCTGGGCTGCCCTCCAGCCATTCCAAAGGTGTCTCACCAAGCAAGGACTGGCTCCCCAACATCCCTGAGTCCTCACAGCATCATTCCAGCTCCAAAGGGGCTCCTGGTGATCTCTGCCGGGTCTCCTCCACATGGATCCAGAGCCATCTGGCCAATGCCTTCTAGGAGTTAATCGAGGTTTCCATTAGGCAAAATTAATGGCTACCAAGAGCCTGGAGTCATCACATGGCTCCCACTGCTGCATCCTTAGTGGGGAAAAAAATCACCGGCTGTCCCCGGAGCTGGCAGAGCTGGAATGCTGCATTTGGGCTGGCAGGGGACCAGCGTGGCCAGTGGCAGAGGGGGCTGGCAGGGGACCCCACAGGCAGGGAGAGGCCCTGGGTCCTGGGTTCAGCAGGGAAAGCACCCACGTTCCACCATGGAGGGCAAACTGGGGGCAAAAAGGAGTTCACCTTTCTGTGTTGGAATTATTTTTAATTTTTTCCCCTTGGCACGTTTCAGCCAAAAACTCTTTGGGATTTTGAGTGTGTGCCAGAGCAGCTGTGATTTTTTTTTTTTATTTCCCTCACACTTTTTTTTTTTTTTGAATCGTTTTGCTGAGTGTGTGTGAAAATGCCCCAGAAAGCAGTAAGACTTGTCAAGACACTCCCAGTGCTGGCTCACTTGGAACAGCATCTCCAAAGGCAGGGACCCTTCCTGAAATGCTGGCCCAAAGAGCCTCAGGGTCCTGCCACTTCTGTGTGTCCCTCCCCCAAGCTCAGGGGACGGTTGGACTGGATGATCTTGGGGGTCTCTTCCAACCTCGATGATTCCATGATTCCATGGCCTTTGTGTTCCCAGCTGTCACCCAGGTGATCTCACTCCATCCCAGTCCCCACGCTCAGCAAGGGGCAGAGTTTGAGCAATGTGGGTTATGGACCCCCTTCTTCATTTGGGGGGAAGGAACTATTTTGAGCAAGGCCAAATCTTGGGACAGGGGTGACAGGTGAGGGTGGAGCCCAGGGGACCTAAAGAGGGGACCAGATCCTGTTTCAGCACCCCAAAGGCTGGCAGGGATCCTGTCTCAGCCCCTGGCAGGGAGCACAGAGAACAGGGCCCCCCTGCCCAGCCTGTCCCCTGGCATGAGATCCTTTCTGATTAATGCTCATATTGAAGCCAATTCGAATTAACTGGAGAATGTGACCAAGGAGCACGACCCCGTGTGCTCCTCCAGTGTCCAGTGTGGGGCTCCAGCTCAGGGAAGCAGAGCTGGGAACCTCAGCCTGCTGCCTTTCCTCCACATCTTTGCCCTGCTCTCTTGTTAGAGCCCCAAGTGATGCTGAAGGGGCATCAGAGCTGATGGGAGGAGGCAGCAGCGGGGGAGCACCTGGAGAAGGAGCAGGGCTGAGCCAAAACCCACATCACAGGCTTTAATCACAACCTGCCTTTTCCCTTATCCTGAGCAAATCACTCGTGCGTGCTTTGGTTTCCCTCGAAGTAAAATAATGGGACAAAGCGGGCACGGTGAGACAGAAATAACTCAGTTTTTTGGTGAGATGCTTGGGGAGGGGACAAGGACAAGGTGGTGCCACCCAACCTGAGCTCCCCCTCTGTGTTGTCAGCACTCTGCTCCCCCAAAATCAAGCCTGACCCTGGCCAGCTGGCAGGGAGGAATCTTCCATCAGACAAAATCAGATCAGCACTTGACTCCCAGCAAGGAGATCCAAGCAATTCCCCCCATCCCCTGATTAAAACCAAGGCAGGCCTGCGGAGCGAGGGCAGGGGGGACCTGCTTAATTGACTCTGTGGTTTTGATACAGCAGTTTAATGACTACGTTCAAATTAGGCAGAATGAACTTTTCATCCTGGGGAATTGAAATGAGACGTGCATTCCTCTGGCACACCCTCCCCCCCACCACTGGCCTCTTAAAAATACGTCTCCAACTAAACCAGTGGCGCTTTTCACGCTTGGCTTTTTCATCTTTCAAGAAGCAGATAAGCTGATATTGTTTAAAACAGCAATGAAATTCCACCACAGCCGTGTCCGTCTCCTGGTTTTAACCGCAGATCCAGGGCTGAGCACGGGGATGAACCTCAAAGGGGAGAGACTGAGGTGCTTGTGCCTGCAGTGAAATTACAGATCCACATCCCGGAGCAAACGAGCAGCAGGAGGCACCAGGAACCTCCAGCAGCAGGAGAGCTGGGCTGCGGCAAGGGATGGGGCTTGGGAGTGGAACCATAAGGCACCCAAGCTGGAAGAGCTGCTCACCCTCCTCCTGACAACATCCTACATCAGTGGAGTTATTGAGAGCAGAACATCTCCCAGGAGAGCCCAGGGCATCGAACCAGCCTGGGGTTCAATGCTGTGCCCTGAGATCTTCCCTCAGTCTCCCCAGCTGTAAAACCGGAGGAGATGCTGCCAAAACCGGCTGGGAAAGCACTGTGAGATGCAGCAAATGTCACCGAGAGGCTCAGCCGGTGCCGGTCGGCTGTCACACAACACGGCAAGGGCACAGGACACTCCCCTCCAGCAGCCCAGGCCAGCCTGGACCGAGCAGTGACAATGGAGAGCAGCAACAATTCCACCCTGGAACGAAACCAGCCCTAAGGAGGGAATTGGCCCCTCTGATCCTCAAAGCCAAATTAACCAAATCATCACGCTTGTGGGAGCAGAGAGGAGCAAGAAGAGAGCTCCAAGGAGGAGTGGGCAATGGTGAGTGCTGTCTCCAGGTGGGATGTGGGTGCTGGTGGGGGGCTCCAGGTTATTGCTCCTTGAGCCTGGCATCTCCCTGGCACTTCTGCAAGAGGCAGTGGAGCCCAGTGCAGGGGAGAGAAATGCAGGAGCCATGACTGGGCTGGGGGCTGTGACTGTCCCTGGTGCTCTTTGTGCCCCAATTGCCCCCATTTCCCAGTGGGACGGAGGGGAAATAGCTGTGCTGGTCCATAACCAGCTCCACGAGGGGAGCTCAGGGTGAGGGGGCACCCGGAGCCTGTCCCAGGGCAGGCAGAGGGACACGGGGCAGGGGGGATGCAAATAGTGCCATGGGGAGTGGGTACCTGTGGGGCTGGGGGAGCCCAGGAAGGGTGGCAGTGTGTACCTGTGGGTGCTGGTACGAAGGGGGGAGCCCAGGCAGGGTGGAATGGGGTACCCAGGGATGCTGGCAATGGTGCTGGGTGGGGGGGGGGGTACCCAGGGGATGCTGGCACGGGGATGGGAGCCCAGGCAGGGTGGCCGGGTGCCCCAGGTAGGGTGGAAGGGGGGTACCCAGGGATACTGGCAATGGTGCTGGGTGCCCAGGCAGGGTGGCCGGGGGTACCCAGGGATGCTGACAATGGTGCTGGGTGCCCAGGCAGGGTGGCCGGGGGTACCCAGGGATGCTGACAATGGTGCCGGGTGCCCAGGCAGGGTGGCATTGGGGAAACCGAGGGCGCTGACACGGGGTCCCTCCGGGGCTTGGGGACCCTTCCCCTTTGGGGCACAGCGAAGCGGGGAGGGGACACCCACCCCCCCGCCCCCCCAATGCCCTTCCCCCTGCGATGCTCGGCGGGCTCCGCTCCCGCATCGCCCCCGGCCCCGTCCGTGCCGCGGGGCGGGGGGCGCGGGTGGGGGCGGCTCCACGCACGGCCCAACGCGGCGGTTCGAGAGGCGCTGCCGCCGCCGCACCGCCCCCGGGGGGACGTGCCGGGGCCGGGCCGGGGTCCGTCCGTCCGTCCGTCCATCCGTCCGTCCGTCCGTCCGTGCGGAGCCGCCGCCGCGCCGCCCCCGGGGCTGCGGCTCTGCCCGCGCCGCCGCCGCGCCATGGGCAGCCCCGAGCGGTGAGTGCGGGGCGTCCCGGCCGTGGGGAGGGGGATGCGGGATGGGAAGGGAGTCGTGCCGGGCCGCACACGTGGGTACGCGGCTTCTTCTGCCGTCCCCCTCCTCCGGCTGCGCCCACCGCCCGCGGCTCGCCAGGCCCCTCCGCGCCCCGCGGCTCTGCCCGGCCGGTGCCCCCGGGCAGGGTCGCGCCGGGGGTCTGGCTGTGCCGCGGGGTCCATCCCGCAGCTGCCCCGTTCCAGCCCCCCCCGGCGCTCCCGAGGGTCCGGGGACCCGCAGTCCCCCGGGCCCGCCGCTCCCCGGCACAGCCGAGCGGGTCTGAGCATCGCCAGGAGTCGGGAGAGCTTTTCCCCATCTCCTCTCGTCCCCCTTTCGACCCCCCACCCTTCCCCACCGGCGCTGCAGGTCCTCGCTCCTCGCCACCCCCGGGCCCTGCCTGCCCCTTCCTTCCCTCAGCATCCCGGATTTTAGGGCTAGGCGGATTCTCCAGTCGAAAAGCCCAGGGCTGGTTTCAAGGCGGGTGTTACCGGGTTGTGTTGCTCGGGGAAATGGAGCAGGCAGCGAGCGCAGCATCCCTGGCTCCCATTGCCGTGCTGGAATAGCAGCCCTGCCTCTTCCCGCTGCACAGCCAGAGTACTTTTGTGCCAGTTCCTTAATCCACTTGCAAAGCGGATTGAGCTGAAACCTGACAAAAGGTGCTCCAATTCCCATGGCGTTTGCACAGGCAGTGGTTGCAGAGGAGCAGCTGCTCCTCAGGTTCGTGCCCAGCCTCACCCTGAGATGAGGGGTTTGGGAAGGAGAAAAGAGCAACGAGGAGGGGAGAGAATGACACGAGCAGGCAGAGTGGCTGTAAAATAGATGGAGAGCAGATCAGTGCCGGCATCCACAGCCTGGCAGAACCCAGAGCACAAACCCAGCCCTTCGGAGGGGAGAGCACTGGAGATGGAGCAGATGGACCCTGGGAAGTGGCTGGGATTGGGGATGCTTGGTGGCCTGGTGGGCACCTGGGCCTGTCAGAGCTCCCAGTTGCTGCTTAGTTTGGTGGCTGGTCTTGGCTGCCAACGTGGTGCTGCTCTCGCCCTGGCCAGGGTTGTGTTCCCTGTGGGACAGACACTGTCCTGCCTGGAGCAGAGCATCCCAAAAACCCAGGTCCAGCCCCATGGGGTGACACCGTGGGAAAAGCCACATCCAGAGGGGGAAAGTTCCTACAAACCTTTCCATCAAAACACGAGGAATTAAAACCAGAAAGCCCTACAAGAGCAGCGGCTCCCGGCGAGCTGAACAGCAGCTCAGTGTGAGACAGTCACATGTGTCTTTAAAGACAGGGACAGATTCGGTTACTGACCTTAAAAATGCAGGTGGTGAACCCTGAGATACCCCTTTGGTAAAGGGGGGACCTTGGGGTTCCACACCCCAAAGCTCTTCCCTTTGCTGCTGCTTCATCACCCCTTGTGCTCCAGGATGGAGATGGGGTAAGGTCCCACCCTGGGCATGGCAGGAAACGTGGGGCATGTGCTTTAAAAGGGAAAATAATTCCAGCTGAGTTGGGGAGCAGCCAGTTTGGCAGCCTGTGATTGATCTGGTTTCATCTGAGCTGATGAATTTATGATGGGCAGTTCTGTGGCTGAGGTGGAGGGGAGGGAGTGGAGCTGCTGCCTCTTGCTGCTGGAGGCCTGGCAGTGCTGGGTGAGTTCTGGCCACAGCAGCTCAAAGAGGTAATTTCTGGTCCCTCCAAGACTCCTCATGGTTTTCAGAGGCTGCAAAAATCCCACTTGGATGTCTGCAGCCTTTCCCAAAGCCCTTGGTTTGGGAGCTGAGCCTGGGGAAAGATGCACTCCAACGCAGCGATGTCCAGCCTGTAAAACAGCCGAAGCATCCCAAGAGGAGGGAGCAAATGTGTTCCCACAGGTACAGGGAAGCAGCAGGAGAAGCAGCAGGAAAAGCAGCTTCAGCAAAGAGCTGGCTTAAAAACCAGTCGATTTTGCTTTTATCCTGCCCTGTTGGGAGGAGGGGGCAGGAGCACCGGAGGAACAGGGTTGTTGTTTCACCCCTCCTGGTGTTGGTGCCCGGGGTGGGACGTGGCCGTGCCAGGCTGAGCCATGGCCTGGCTGTGGTGGCAGAGCCAGGGCAGGGCATCTCCCAGGCACGGCCAGATCCTGCCCCATCTCCCACTCGGTGCCAGGCTCAGCCTTTCCCAGGGGACACACTTTTTGCTGAGCCCTCGCTGAAGATAGCAGGGCCAGGGGGATTTTTCCTATTTAATAGTGTTTAGAGCTCAGGAATGTCTGCTTTTATTAGCTGTGCTAGTCCTGCAGCACCACATAACTCATCCCTTGCTCCGAGGCCCAGACCTAATCACTGCACTTCCCTCCCAGCAGCAGCACATCCCCGAATTAAACACTGACCCCGGAGCCCGATGGCACAGGCAGACAAAACACCGTCTGCTTTTGTGCTCAGCCTTTAAAGTCTTTAAAACCCTGATTTTTTTTTCAACTCCCGCTTTTCACATCACTCCTGTTTCCCCACCCTGAGCATCCCTCCGGGAGCAGGTGGTCCCTCTTTGCTCGGCAGCGCGGGGAAAGTGGAGCTGCCAGAAGGCAGGAGGAGTTGGGCTGCTCCGTGAGATAGCTGGGAGCAGTGTGGCTGCTGCATTCCCGTCACCGGGATGGGAAGGAGCTGTTGCCGTAGCCCTGGAAATGCCACCGGGAATGTGGAGCACGTGGCCGGCTGCGTTTCGCGTGGGCAGCGGCAATTCCCGCGCCGCCGTGGGCAGCTCAGGTGGGATGCCTGTCACCAGCAACATCTCCCCGAGTCCCACATCCCACGTTTCAGAGGGAAGGGAAGCAGGAGCCAAGTGAGGCCATCCCTGAGCTTGTCCCCAGCCACACAGGCTCGCCACGAGGCTGTAAAACCCCTCAACGTGCACCCCACGCCGCAGTTTCCCTGTCTGTGTGTGGTTTAGTCCTTAGGCCTGGCTTTGGAGGGGGACACACTCTCAGACAGCCCAGCTCCTGCTGCCTCTGTGTGTGTGTGGCTGTAAAGCAAGGATGGAATTGTCCGAGTAGGGTGGAAGGAGCATCAAGGGGCATCCTGTGGCATCTCTCCGGTCCGTGGGCAGGGGCTGCAGCAGAGAAGGGCAGAAGGTGCTGCCACCAGAGCCCAAAGGGCCGCTCTGGGAGTCCTGGAAAAGCACCAAAACGAACAGGGAAGGGAGAAATATTCAGAGCAGAGATTTGGGAGGAGGTGAAGGAAAGCAATAAAACCCACGGGAGCGCATGGAAAAGCTGCTGGGGGCTGGGCTGGCTCCGGGCTGTGGGAGGGAAAGGGATGGGGCTTTGGGCATTATCCCTCCACTTTTCTGGGAGCCTGTTTGTGAAGTTTATGTGGGGTTTACCTTGGAGGACGTAGAAGATGCTTCCATGAGGTTTGGCTCAGGGGATGCAGGAGCGAGGCAGGCTGGACCACGGCCTCGCTCAGCCATTGGTGATGGCACCTGCTGGTTTCTCCTCTGGATCCCTCTGCTCCAAGTCGTGGGGTTTTGGGGTTGTAGCTGGAACCCCAGAAGTGCTCCAAGTCTGCAAGGGCTCAGGCTGGGCAGGACATGGGGCCAGCACTGGTGTGGGTGGCACAGCAGGGAAATGGCACTTGCTCTCAGAGAGCAGAGCCCTCCCTTATCCCGAGCAGGGGCTGCTCTTCCCTCTTCTTCACAGAAACCTGAGGACAGGAGCAAATTCACCCCAGGGTGGTCAAATAGCTGGGACTTGGGTGCACAATCTGGGCAGACTCTGAGAAACAGCCTCCCTGGAGATGAGTTAAAAACCAAAGCCAACCACGAAGGGCCTGGGCTGTGATGCCCAGGCTGTCACAGTGCCTTGCCATCCACACAGGCACCCCGTGGCTGGGATCCCGGGTGCCAGGCTGGCAGCAGAGGCAGCACCCATCCATCTCACGGCATGGCAAAGCCATCCTGCCACGTGCCCTCCTCCTTCCCTCACCTTCTGGCTCAGCCCAGCCCTTCCCTGGCTTTTCCTGCCTTCTTCCCCCTGAATTTTTCATGCCACGGCCACAAGCTTGGCTACAGTTTGCAGCCCTATCTGTCATATGGGTTGGGTTTCTAAAGCTGTCCCAGCTCTCACCAGCTCAGACCTGGAGTGCCAGGGCTTCTAGTTCGGCTCCTGATGTGCCAACCAAAATAGCAGCGGCCACATTCCGGCGTGGAGAGGAACAAGTGTCAGTGACAATTAAAGTGACAGATCCCAGCATCAAGGTCTCCGAGGGCTTGTGCTTTATTAAGCAACAGTGAGTTCATGGGAAAGGACTTTTCACTCAGAGCACTATGAGGAAAGAGAGGCAGGGACTATATTTAGGCTCAGCCTGTGATGGGGAGGCAGAGCTGGGCACCAGGGGAGGGGAGCTGGGCATCCTCAGCTCTGTGGCCCTGCAGAGCCTGGGGAGGATTTGAGGGGTGTCCAGGGCCAGGAGGGGGATCCAGGGACAGGAGGGGTGTCTAGGTCAGCTTGGAGATCACAGAATCCCAGGGTGGTTTGGGTTGGAAGGGACTTTGAAGCCCATCCCATCCCACCCCCTCCCATGGCCAGGGACACCTTCCACTAGCCCAGGTTGCTCCATGCCCTGTCCAAACTGGCTTTGGACACTTCCAGGGATCCAGGGGCAGCCACAGCTTCTCTGCCCAACCTGTGCCAGGGCCTGCCCACCCTCCCAGGGAGGTGCTGCAGGGACACAACTCAGGGTGCTGCGAGGCAGGAGAGCTGGAGGGTTCCCCTCCCTGTGCAATGGCCTGTTTTGGGGTCTTGCCCACCCCAACCACCTCAGCCACAGCCAGGTGTGTGTGGAGCAGCTGGAAAAGCTCCCCTGAGCAGGATTCACCCTGCCTGGAACTCGTGTGGCATCGTCCTGCTGCCCGTCTAGGAGGAAAGGGCAGTCCATGACCCTGCCCGAGGCTCTGTGGTCCCTCACGTGGTTCCCTCGCCTAAAATGTGCTTTTGTGATGATGTGGGTTATTTAACAGATCAATGTTTTCTCCCTTTGCCTCAGGGTCTGCCTCTTCCCACCGCCCCCTCTTATTAAAAATTCATTGTTTCTCCAAGATACTGTTGCTAGAGGGAGATGGGGGGAAATAAAGGAGGTTCTTGAAAGGAGGAGAGAAAACATTAAATGGGAAGGGAATAGAGGAAAAATTTAAACCAAATATTGTCCCTCTCCCCCTTTTGCTGCCCTGGGTGCATTTGGGCACCTGTCACGTTGCAGGACCCCAATGTTCCCAGAAGGCTCAGGAAGGGTTGTGTGGGACCTGGGGTGAGCCTGGGAGGTGGGGATGGTCCTGCTCCTGCCTGGGGCCAAGGAACCCACTGGCTGCAGGGCCAGGAGCGTGGGGACATCGTGGCTGGTTCACACAGCGGGTACAGGAGGGAAGGAGCAGTGATAAAACAAGGAGCTGGGGAAGGGCAGGGGGATGTACCTGATCTCCAACCCATCTCCCACCCTTGGCATCTCCAGAAAAGTCCCCCTGAGGCTCTGCTTGCTTTTGTTACTCGGTTTGGCCAGTGTTTCAGCCCAGGAAGGTGAAAGGTTCAGCTGTAGACTGAAGAGATTGAGAAGGGTGTTGATGGGCTGCACATTGTGGGACCAGCTCCCCTGGCCCTGCTGCACCAGGGCTGTGCCACACGCTGGCCAGGCTCTGAGCTGCCCATGGGCACGGACATGGCTGGACTGAGCAGGATTCAGGCAGGCTTGGGAAGGTGCTTTCCATCTTCAAAAGGCCTCGTGGTGCCAGGTCAATGGCAGCAGAGGGTTGCAGAGCAGAGCAGGGGAACTGAAGTGGCTCTGGCTGAGCAGCCAAACTCCATGAGCCACGTCTCCATGGTGGGATAGCTCAAATTAGGTGAGTGGGTTTGTTTCCCCTTGGGGGGAGTGGGAGGTGTTGGGCTCGAGGCCCAGAGCTGTGTCCTGGCTGCTGTTTCCAACCCAGTGCAGCCAGAGGAGCAACCCACGAGGGTGGTTGGTGCTTCTGGCCTCTTTTTCCAGAGGGTCACCCGGTCTGACCTTCCCTGTGCTTGGGACAGCTGGACACCAACCCTTCAATATTGGCACAATTTGCTATTTTGTGTTTTTCCATTTAAATCTCATTTGGAGGGAAGTCCATCTGGTTCCCTTCGTGCTGCCAGGGGAAAAAGGCTGTTCTCGGGTCAGCTTTCCATGGGGCATCTCCTCCCTGGAGACCCAGGGGAGGTTGTGTGGCCAGGACCTCTGTCTGGTGGTGGGATGGAGCAGGGCCCCATAACTGAACACTAATTAGGCATGGAAAATGAGCAGGACCCTGCAATTGCGAGTGGAAGGTGAAGTGACATAAACGAGCTCAAAATTGTGACCTTTTTCAATAAGCAGGAATATTAACTAAGTGTGACTAATGGAGGGGGGTGGGAATAATCCTTCCTTAATCCTCGTGCTCGGGGCTGCCACGGAGCTGGAACCTTTGGTCTTCTCCTGAGGAATTGGAGCAGGTGATGCCAGCCAGCCCTGCCAGCCATGCCCAGTGCCCCAGTAGTGTCATTCCAGGAGATGCTTCCCCCTTTCCATCGGGAAGTTCAGGGACTGGTTTCTCTTCTTGCCTTCAGGGTGAGTCTTTTGCCTCAAGCACCAGCCTTGTGGCAGAGCACGACGTGTCCTGCTGCGATTTGTCACCCCTGCCTTCCCCTGCCCTGCTCAGCCCTGCACCAACATCTGGCAACCTCTGGCAACCCAGGCCCAAGTTGTTTGCTGTTGCAGTGCCAAATGGGGTTGTGATCTGATGGATCAGGCTCATCCATCACCACACACGCTCCCACCGTTCCTGCCAGGTTTTTTTCCATGCTCTGAGGTTCCCTCTGGGTCAGGCTGTTGCTGCCCAGCGAGTTCTGGATGATCCCAGGCAGAGCCATCCCTGTGCAGGGATCCTGCCCCTGCTGGCTCCAGAGTGTACCACTGGATTCTGGTTCAGCTGCCTCCACCTTGATGGCTTCCCACTTTCCCAAGACTCTTAAGAAACAGGGTTTTTCCCCTCTGTTTCATATTTTGACAGCTCTGTTATTTCTCTTTCCATTTCCCTCCCTGGAGTCCCTTCTGGCTGTGCACCACCCAGGAGATGGGTGATGCCGTGTCCCTGCTGTGTTGCTGTGGACAAGTGGAGCTGAATTTTCCCTCCTTCCCTGATGGTATTCCAAATTTTCCCACTTACTTTTGCAGACAGACTCTCTTTGGGGGCCTGTCCCTGAGAGAGGATTTCACTGAGCATTTCAAATGAGCAGCCCCTGACACCTCCTCCGTGATAATGTGTCACTTTTACTGGTCATATTTCAATAACTAAAGGTCAAATGGGAACTCAACTCGCTGGGAAGTCTGACATTAATTACACTAATGAGCAAAAGTCTCTGGCTTTACTGCCCCATGCTCCTGGCTGCCAGGGCAGTGTAATGCTGGCTGGACGCATCCTGGGCACCATCAGGGGTGTTGAAGGGATTCTGGAATGTCCTGAGTTGGAAGGGACCCCCAAGGACCATCCAGTCCAACCCCTGGCCCTGCACAGACACCCCAACAATCCCACCCTGTCCCCC
>JAWWMP010000082.1:3606523-3619265 GCA_035047865.1 Dendrocincla tyrannina
CCTGGAAGTGTCCAAGGCCAGGTTGGACAGGGCTTGGAGCAACCTGGGCTAGTGGAAGGTGTCCCTGCCCATGACAGAACTGGAGAAGCTTTAAGGACCTTTCCAACCCAAACCACCCTGGGATTCTGTGATTTCCTGATGCTTAAACCAGTTTGTGTCCCTGTCATGAACACAAATGACACACCTACACTCCATCAAGAAGTCCAGGATCCTGCTGGATCTTAAGTGCCCCATTTATATTCTTTATTTTTACAGCATTTCAGCCCTGGGTGAGGTGTTGGGGGAGCAGCACCAAGCACTGCTGGGCAGGCTGGGAAGATGTGGAATTGCAGAGGAGTCACAGGGTGGATGGTGCAGGGACCAGTGCCAGCTGTCACCTCCCAGAGCCCTGCCCACCCTCCCTCAGCTGGTGCCACGTTCAAGGATGGCTCAGCCCCAACATGGATTTTTATCAGCTCTAACACATGGCCTGGGCCCTGCAGGAACAGCCCCAAACAGACACAACCTGCCAGTCATGGTGGGGTCAGCTGGGGATTATGGCTTGGAAAATCAATACAAGGAGGAGGAAGCCGTGGAGAAGGGTGGTCTCCTCCTCCTCCTCCAGGCTCACAGCACCCACCAAGTCCCACCCCGGCCCCCCAGAGCCCTGGAGAGGTGCCCAGTCCCAGGGAGTACCTGTCCCACTTGTGTGGTCAGGCTCAGACAGGGAAAATGTGGTGGATAAATCCATTTTTCTCACAGAAATCCTCATCCCCCAAAGCCTCCTCCCAGGAGAAATCCCTGCAGGATTGAGCCCCACAGAGGGGCTCACCCACACCCACCCCCTAATGAGGGTCACCAGTGATTTGCTCATTAGTTCAAACATTGAATAGAAGAGAGGAAATATTAAAATATTTTGAGGTTTAGAAGTGTTAAAAAGGTGACTTTATCCGAGAGGGGACAGGCACTGATGGGACGATTTTTTCCAGCAGCTGAGTTGGGTCTTTGGTGCTCTCTGAGCACCTGCAAAGCTCTGGGAGGCAAAAAAGTGTGTTTTCTAAGGACTCTGCTCCTCTGGTGCAGCTTCTGCAGGAGATCCCAGCAAAAACAAGGAAGAAAACAAAACCATTCCACTTTGACAACCCATCTTTATTAATATAACCCGGAGAGGAGGGAATCAATTACATGATTTGGGAAGTTTTTACAGTGGGAACTCCCCCTTCAACACAACTGCCACCCACAAAGCCACCTCCAGAGCCATCCCCAAAGCCACCCGTGACGGAGGAGGAGCGTGAGGAAACTCCAGGACCATCCTGAGGGACACGGACCCACCGCAATGGGTTGCACTGAAGGTGACCCAACAACCACGGCCCCACCGGAGCCTGCGCTGGCAGCGATGCCAGGGGGGCTCTGGGGGGCTCCGGGGGGCTCCGGGGGCTCCAGGGAGGGTGGCCCAACCTCCGGCTTCCTTCAGACGTGCAAGAAGCAGCTTTTGAAAGAACATCCTCCACCAAACGGGGTGTGGCAAGTGGGGTGAGGGTGATTCCAGCAGTGCCATGGCCGGAGCCCAGCGAGGCCGGGATGGGCAGCGGGAGCTGTTGCAGATCCAGGAGGTGCAGCTGGAACCCCCCGAGCTGCCAGGGAAGACTCAGAGGTAACAACCTGCTCTGCCAAGGGGGACCAACAAGGAGCTTCCTGGCAGTGCCCTGGCACGGCTGGTCCAGGGCGATAATGGGGGTCTGGGGTGGGTTCAGGGGGTCTGAGCGGGGGCACAGCCTGGAGCTGCTCAGCGAGGGCTGTCCCAGCATAATGAGGAGTTTCTGAGGAAGCCACGGTGGTTCCAGCACCGTTGGTGGCAGCAGAGTCAGCGCCCGGCCAGGATGGGGAAGCGAAACCCAGTGGTTCCATCCCACTGCTCTCCTTCCCTGGGCTCTGTGTTCTCCCTCCCCACGCACAGACCCCTGTCCTGACCCCCTGGGCCTGCCCAAGGGTGTCACAGCTTTCCCTGCTCTCGTCCCACGCGTCTCCCACCGTCGTGTCCTCCTCGGGGTCACCCAACAAGGTCCCCCAGGGCAAACATCGACCCTGCACCCACTGGGGTGTGACCCAGCCCACGTGGAGCCCCCGAGGCAGCTCCCACCCCCAGCACCCCCAGTGCAGCACCTGGAGTCCCTGTGCCCCCAAAGCCCCTGTGTTTTGCCCCCAAACCACCCCACCAAGCCTCCCCAGGCTGCTGCTTCCTCTTTTCTCTTTATTCCTCCTCTGAGCCAGCACGGAAAGCAGTGAGAACCCCCGACCCCGGGGGGGTGACACTGACTCCTGGCTCCGTGCAGGACCAGAGTGCATTCCCGCTGTGCCAGTCTGGACCTGGGTGCCCCTGGAGCGCCCACCCCCATGGGGGACACCCCGCCCCGGCCCCCCAACCCAGCCCTCATCTACAGCAACGTGGGTGAGTGACATCCCGACCCTGCTGTCCCCCTGCCACCGAGGTGTCCCCTTGGATGGTGGGTTGAACCCACTGCTGTCCCCGTCCTCTCCCTGGCCAGACTCATCTGTCACCCCACTGGTGCTGGGGGTGGCTTTGAGGCTGGAGAGGTGCAGTGGGGCAGGAAATGTCCATCCTGCTCCAGCTCCCTCTTTATTCTCCTCTGTCGTGTCTGTCCCTCCCTCCCCAGGAGAGCTGCGGGCCCACCTCGTCCCCACCAAGGCGAGCCGAGGGGAAGGCATTGGGAGATCCCTCTCTCAGCCCGACCAGGACCTCCTGCCTCCCCCACTACCCAAAAAGCAGCTCCAGCGAGCGGAGTCCCTCCCAGAGCAGGGCCCATCCCAGCCCTGCCAGGGTGACCCCACACCACGTGCCAGCAGCATCCTCTACAGCATCCCCCCACCCCACCTGCGGCACGAGGAGGGGGCTCCGGGCTCCATCCCCCCCCGGCACAGACCCCCCTGCGGCCCCAAGAAGCCCCTGACCAAGTCCCAAAGCCTGGGGGAGGTGGTGGCCTGGAGCAGCCCCCAAAGAGCCCCAACCCCAAAGCTGGGGGAGCTGACGTTCCGGACGGCGGACGGGGAGCTGGGGCAGCTCCTGCAGAGCCCGGCCGGGGTGTGTGGGGTGGTGTTGGGGTGCCAGGCAGCCAGCCTGGCCCGGCTCTCGGCTCGGCTCCAGGAGCAGCTGGTGGGGCTGGAGGAGCAGCTGCAGCTGCTGCAGGCACAGCTGGTGGGGAAGCGCTGGGGAGCCCTGAAGGTCCTGGAGCCGGAGCCGTGCTGCGAGAGCGGCGACGCCTGGTACTTCAGGGTGGGCTTCAGCTCGGGGCAAAGCCAGCTGGAGTTGGCAGCCAAGGTAAGCAGGGAGTGGGGCACAGAGGGAGATGGAGTCTGCAGATCCAGAGGCGTTGGCTTTTCCACAGACCCCCCCACACAGCAGCAGCTTCCCCTTTCGGCACCTACTTCTGCATTTGCTAAAGGCCGGGGGGCCGAGGTGACAAGGGTGACACTCCCATGGGTCCCAGGAGGATGGCACTGCTGGGAGAAATGTCCTGGCCAGTTGTCCAGAGGATCCAGCATACGCTAAGGAGAGGCTGGAGCAGAGCTGGCTGCTCAGGAGTGTGGGATGAGACCCATCCAACCAGCTCTGCAGCTCTCCCGTGGGGCTACTCCATCCTCCCCTCACGTCCCAGTGCTTGCTCAAAGCCATTCCAAGGGTGCATGGCCTGAGCTGACAGGGTGACCCAGCCCAGGGTGAGGCACCTCTGGCTCTGTCCTGGCACAGCTGGCCGTGTCCTGTCTGTCCCTGCAGGTCCCCAAGCCGTGCTGCTCCAGCCTGGGGGTGCAGAGCTCCCTGGGGACACACTGCAGCATCCAGCGCCTGATGGGCCGATTCACCGACCACCTCCCTCGGGAGCTGCTGCTCCCAGGAAACCCTGGAGGGCAGAGCCAGTCCCCTTCCAGAGGGGAACAGGCCACCCACCCCGTCCTGCAGGTCCTCATCTGCGCCGAGGTTCCCTACCAGACCCTGGCGGGCTTTGTGAAGGGATCCCACGGGTTGCACAGGACCAGCCCTGGGCACTACGAACGCCTGGCCTGCCTCCTGCTCCTGCAGCTGTGCCTGGGGCTGGAGCACCTCCGGGGGCAGCACGTGGGCCAGGGGGACCTCAGCCCCGAGAACCTGCTGCTGGTGCAGTGCCCGTGTCCTCCTGGGAGCCAGCAAGGCAAGAAGGAGCCCCTGGGACTGGCCCTGCCACGGCTGCTCATCAGCAGCTTCTTCAAGGCTAAAGAGAAGCGAAGACCTTTTTCCACCAGCCAAGAGCAGGACTGGACCGAGGGCCTGGCTGCAGCCACCTCCCCAGCAGCAGATGAGCTGAAGCTGGGCAGGCTGATCTATCAGATCCTGCACGTGGACATCTCTCTGGAGGACGCCTTGGGGTTCAGAAGCAACAGACTTCCCGAAATCCCCTCCCTGTCCATCTATTCCACAGGACTCAAGCGCCTGGCCACACTGCTCCTCCACAGAGATCCTTCCAAGAGGGTCTCCGTGGAGCAGGCCAGGAGCATCCTGCAGGTCCTGCTCTGGGGGCCACGCCAGGAGCTCTTTGCCAGGAGCGAGAAGAGCCTCCCGCTGCTCCGGGGCTGGGTGGAGGTGAAAAGGGCTCTGCTGCTGCTGAGCTTTGCAGAGAATTGGGCTGGCACAGGGGGGAGCCCCGGCCTCGAGGAGTGGCTGTGCTGTCAGTACTTCCAGGAGGTCACTGAACACACCCTCTACCACGTCACCCAGGCTCTCTACGCTCCCTAAAGCCAAGCTCAAGTTCAGCCCACCCAAAAGTCTCCTCAAGGCCAAGAGCTCAGTGGTGAAATCTGTCCCTGCCCATGGCGGGGGGGGGGGCAAAACTAGAAGATCTTTAGGGTTCCTTCCAACCCAAACCATTCCATGATTCTGTGAAACCCACCAGCCCCTGAGGAATCCACTGGTTCCTCGCTGGGAAAACTGCAAATCCAAATGCAAACCCACTTCCCACACAGCTCATGAATGATGGAGTTGGGACAAAGCTCCCAAACACAAGGTGTTTTTACACCCTCTAATGATTTTTGGTTGTGAGTCTGATTTACTGGAACATCTCAGGGAATGGCTGGATGGGAACCCCAAGCACCAACTTAGTGGCTGATTATCCTGAGTAAAGAATTTGCACAAAACCCCCTCCAAGTCCCCTCCTGTGGCCACGAGGCTTTTGCTGTTCCAAGTAACACTCAAAGCCACCCATCACAGCCCACCCTAATGCAGCTCCCACAGCCTGAGCCTCTCAGAAACAATCTGTGGCCCAGTCACAAATAAAAATGACAGTTTAAAGGGGGAAATACAGCAGCCACACAGCTTCAATAAAACCTGGAGCTGAGCCTCTTAAACACTGGTCCTTTATGTGCTTCTTTGACAGCATTACACACTCCGCTGATGGATCCAGAGGGAAACACAAAGCCAAACTTCCCTGCCTGCCAGTGTTTAGCCAGAACAGCCTCAGTGGTGTATGATAATAGCTCAGGTGAGTTTGTGGGCCCCAAGGAAGGGCTGTTGAATTTGCTCCTTGCTGTGAAACACACAGCATCATGTGGGACCTGCTCCCTGGAGCCCAAATCCATGTGGATGCTGAGGGACCACCCCCAGGAAGGGCCATGCAAGGCCCTGCTCAGGTCGTTTAAATTATTATTAATAATTAACCCACTCACAGCCATCTAGATGGGATATTAGGGAAAATTTCTTCACTAAAAGGATGGTCAGGCACTGGCACAGGTTGCCCAGGGCAGTGGTGGAGTCACCAGCCCTGGAAGGGTTCAGAAAACACGTGGATGTTGCACTTGGAGACACAGTTTAGTGGTAGCCTGGGCAGTGCTGGAGAAATGGTTGGGCCTCGATCTTAGAAGCTTTTCCAACCCAAGCAATTCCATGATTCTGTGACTCCATCACCTGACAGCAGCAGGAACAGAAGGATTCCTCCTAGGAGTTCCTGAACTCAGAAGAAGGCAAAAAAACCCCTTTTATAAACCCATCCCAAGATGAAACCACAGAGCAGCAGCCCCAGCTCCTTGGTCAGTGGGTTTCTACCTCATTCCCTGAGCTTGCAGACCCAGCCAAGCCCCCCACCCTCCTCTTTGTGAGGCTCTGTGACAATTCCCAGCCAGTGCAGCACCCAAAGCCCCCAGAACAGCCTCCCTGCCAAGGCTGGACCACACAGACCCTGGCACAGGGCACACAAATGGTGCTTAAATTCCATTATGGGCTTTTGGGTGCCCCGGGTGAGCCCAGGCCGGGCTGCCCACCACACTCCCCTCTCCTGTAGTATCTGTTGTGGCTACGAGATGGCAGCAAAACCCATGGCATGGCAGCAGCTCCCAAGTGTGGGCACCTCATCCTGGAGAGACAAACAAAATCTGCTTCTGCAGGCCCAGGCTGGCAGCTCTGGGCATCCCCTGCACCAGTTTCCAGCTTGGGTGACCCCCTCTCCCTCCTGCCAGGGGCAGCTTGGGTGATCCAAGAGCAGTGAAACATCTACAGGGGATTGTGATCTTTAAGGCAGAACCACAAATGTCTCCATTCTGGGAGAGCAAAACATGGCACAGGCACCACCTGGCAGAGGGAAACAGGAAATTTTCCAGACACCCAAACTGGGAAGGTCAGACCTTTGCCAGCACATTGAGCAAAGGAGAGACACCCAGTCCTGGTCATGGCACCTCCTCTCCTCACAGAGAAGACCTCTCCTTTTCCCTGCATGGCAGCACAGCCAGGAGCCCTGGAGAGGGGACAGCTGTGAGACATGACATGCTCTGGCCTAAGAAGCACCCGAGGACAATTTAACAGCCCACCAAGAACCCCCATCTCACACCACAATCACCCCCCAGGCTCCCCAAGGTCCCTTTGTGCTGCTGATCCCACCTCAGGATCTGCTCCCTGCTGTGTATCCAAGGAGTTTCAGGCATTTGTGGTGTATTCCATGGGATTCCAGTCCTGCTGAGCCCAGAGCAGCCTAGGGATGGCCTGTGGGGGATCTGCTTAGGTTCCTCACTCCCATTTCCCAGCACGTTCCCAAAGTCAGGCTGGGGGGATGGCAGAGCCCCCAGTGCTTCCATTTACACACTCCCAGCATAACCTGGGGGTATAACCCATCCCCATGGATTCACTGCTCCAGGGTTCTATAGAGGAAACATTAATTAGCTTAAACTGTGCCAAACAAGCCTGCAAGTACTGAAATAAAAATGAAGATATGACGCTTCAAAGCTCAGTTCTTTGGAGACTTATTTGATGTAACTTTGGAGACTTAAGCTGATGGGACTTCAGCTCAAGTTTTGTTCATTCCCAGCCCAAGTTTTGCTAATTACAGCACCACAGTGAGCCATTTTCTCTTCTCTTCACCATCCTAAACACAAATAGGTGACTGTGGACATCAACAACAGCCCCTCTCCTCACCCCTCAACCACAATCTGTCCCCCCCAGAGCTCTGGTGCCTGCCCAGCCCTCAGTGACACTCCTGAGCTGCAAAAAAGCCTTTCTAAATCACCACCAAAGAACTCCTGAAGCCACCCTGCACACCCAGCACCCTGGGGCAAGGGCCCACTGTGACTGGGAACATTGGAATTGCAGGTATTGAAGTTGCAGAGTTGACACTCAAAGCAGAGCCATGAGCTTCTCTCCCACTCCACCTGTGACCTGCCAACCAACTCGTGCCCCACAACACCAGCAGAGCACAGATGCAGTGATCCCAATCACCAGTGGAAACGAACACCCTGCTAATTAGTCACTAAAAGGAGACTTTTCCAGGATTGCTGAGTTATTCCAAGCCCTGGCAGAGCACATCCATGAGTCCCAGTCAAGCAAAGAATGACCAAAAGCCTTTCCACACCTGCAACTTTAATGGTTGGGGCAGTTCCAGAGCCACCTCTTCAAGAGTGCAAGTCTTTTAAACAGCTTAAAACCAGCGATAAAAAGTAAAATATAAATTTTTATTTAGAATTAAAGCAAATACTTCAGTATCACAAACACAATATTAAACTTCAAGAAATATACTGCTAATTTGGAGGGAGCATTTATTTTGCACAACCATGCACACAAAAAAAAAAAAAATCCAGAGAAAAGATGTGGAGCCTGAAATTTTCAACATCTCACCACCAAAAAGCAGCTGGGTCACAACGTTTCGTACAGAGTTATATAGACTGGAATAAGATGTTGACAAAATTTCTACAGAATCATCTTTATAGACAACAAGAAAGCTCTAAAGAGGCAAACATTGCAATCTAGTCTTCTTCTGCTGAGTCTCTCTCAAACGTGTAGGCCATGAAGCAAGCATCTGGTCTCTTGGGGACAAGGGGATGCCCTGGTCTCACAATCTCAAAGCCCAAAAAGCTGAAAGTACGGAGCAATGCAGCTAAAAAATAAAGCAGGAGACAAGTTTCATCCACGTGGTACTGCCCAGCCACCAAACCCCACTTGTGCTGCTGCATTTACACCCCCAAGAGAGCTGCAAGTGAACACCCACCTCTGTCATCTCTGTTCTTGTGGAAACAGATGAACACGTGATCAACTCGAAGCTGTTCTTCAGCAAATTCTAGAAGAACTGCGAAACTGCAAGAGAAATACCAGGTGTTCAGTGCACAGGGAATATCCTGAAGGGGTTGGAAGGGACTGAGTCCAACCCCTGGCCCTGCACAGCCCCAAGCTGTGCCTGAGTGTTGTCCAAACACCCCCTGAGCTCTGGCAGGGTTGGCACTGGAATCAAGTGGTTCCTCCAAGGCAAGGCCCTGGGAGCCAATCCACACAGGAATGCCCAAGGAAGAGGCTTTGGTTGGAGCCTCAAACCAACAGGAGATCCCTGAGCCCAGGGTGACCCTGAGGGCAGAAATCTAAGCCTCAGAGCCACAGAAAATGTGGTTTCCTGTTGCAGCTGAAGGAAGAGCTGCAGTGAGAGACCCTAAGCCAGGCTGGAGTTTCCAGGGGATAACCAGCCCCAAATCACAGGCTTTTGGATGGTTCTGCCTGCAGCTCAAACCAGGGTCACTGAGCTGCAGCCTCATACAGGAGAACATCAAGCACCATAATCACACTTGAGCTTTCAGGATACAGAGGGTAAAGAGTTCTTCCACCCCACTGACACGAGGAGTTAATCCTGAATTTTCCCTGACCTACCTGTCTTTGCTCCCCTCAGGCAGAGCACCACTGGGAATTTCTATGTAGAGGTTGTTGTTGTTCAGCACTGCTCTCCAACTAATGTGTTTGGCATCTGTAAGCCTTGACTGGACATTGAGAATTCTTGTCCTGTTGTTAGATGTTAGTTCTTCTGTTACATTCAGCCGATTATCCTGCAGCAGGAAAAAGGGCAGGGTTATTTCCCATTCCTTCTGGAGGAGGGATAACTCCCATTACTAGCACTGAGGCAAGGAATGCATCCAAAAAAAAAAAAAGCTGCTTGTTCCTCATACTCACCGAATAAAATAAATTAGCTGAAAGATTGTGATCCCTCTGACTATTCCCTCGCCCACCTGGGATCTTCAGGGGTGGGTGAGGGACATCAGGAGCACCACCGAGGCCCCGGACCCAGGTTACTACAGCAATTGAAGGGAACCCTGGAACTGCAAAGGGATCACAGTCAGAAAGGCTGGACAAAGCCCCGGCAGCCCCAGCATTTACACAGCGATCAGATGGCAACATTTAAATAAAGAAACCAAACCTAGGCCAAGGGACTCCTCCCACTGCATCCCATGCAAGAGGGAGGACAAAGGAGCCTCCAGAGCAGGGGCAGGAACTGCTTCATGGCCAGAAAGCTGCTACTGTGGTTTACTGAGGGAAAGACCAAAAATCCTCTCAAATTTGAAGGGAGCCAGGTGTGTTTCTGTCTCGGGACAGGTTTGACCTCCTCTCAAAAGGGCCATTCTGCAGCAATGTGCTGATTTCTCCCTCACCTTCCCTCATTTAGCACAAACCCCAAGCCCAGCAAGGTAGGGGTGGTTTTTCCCTGTGATATTCCACCCGAATTACCTCAGCCCTTCCAGCTCCAGCAATTCCACAAAATCATCTCACAGCCAGTCCCTCCCTCAGACACTTCCACCACGCTCAGCAGCTTGAGCTGAGCCCACACCTGCCAACCTCCAAAACCCTGCTGAACTCCTCAGAGCCACTCTGGGCGCTCAGGGCTAAAAAATATTAAGTTTAGAAGACCTGAAGCTTCTTTTTTTAAGTTTCTCCCCGTGCTCCGGGGCCCGGGTAACTCCTCCCGTGGCAGAGCAGCGCTGGCCCCTCCCTCTGCACCATCCTTCACCCGCAGGCTCAACTCCTGAGTTGCGTCATCTCAGCAGATGCAGCAATCGAGGCCCTTGGGGGAATTTTCACAATCGTCCTGTCTCCGAGTGCCAGGAGCCACTGCAGCCATTTGCAAATCAGGATAAACAGCTCCAAAATAAGCCTCCATTTTGCACACTCCCAGCAGGACCTTCAGGGTTTGGGGCTTGGTTTTTTTTAATGAGATTGAAACTTGTGATGAATAATCCGTATTAGAAAGGCTGGGAATGGGCAGAGAGGTTAAGTATGTGCTGGAAGGCAGATTATATTTTTATATATATATATACAGGAATTACTGTTCATTAAAAATATAAAATTTTAATTACATCTTCCTATATATATTTCTCCCTATTTATTTCTTCCTATTTATTTACTTCTCCCTATTTATTTATTTCTCCCTATTTATTTATTTCTCCCTATTTATTTATTTCTCCCTATTTATTTAGGGTTTTATAGGGATATTTTGTATATCCATTTTTATATCTTTATTTCGTATATTCCGGGGGTTATACGCTTATTTTTTTATATTCGGGGTTTTATATATATTTTTTTGTATATTCATTTTTATACATTTATTTTGTATATTCAGGGGTTTATATGTTCTGCATATTCGATTTTTACAGATTTATTTTGTATATATTTGGTTTTACACATATTTTTACACATATTTTGCATATTAATTCAAAACATTCAAAACATAAAATTTTAATTTTTTTAAATGAAGTGTTCCATTTTTAGGCTCTTTGAAAGCCATTTTCCTTTGGTCCCACCACGATTTATTTCATCTCTGAATGACTGTAAATCACACATTCCTGATCCCCTTTACCAACAAACCTTTTCAGGAGGCTGCAGTGGCAACCCTTGCTGTAATTTCACCTTTCTCCCCCATAAAAGGTGGTGCAAACCTTCGTTTATAATTTTAAGGTGATGTTTACGTGCCCTTACACCTCCTGAGGGGGGGGGAAAACATCTTTATACCGCAATCAAGTATAAAAAGGGCTACAAATCTCCTTTCCCAGCTCACAGGCGGGGAGTGCAGGGCACCCACGGCCCCAACCCAGGTATTTTCTCCCCCCCAGCACCTGCGGGGGCTCTTTAATCTTTCGGTCGAGTTTTTCACCAACAGCCCTCCTAACACTCTTACCCTCGGTTAGTTCTCCGGAGTGCCCCCAGTTACATAAGGGGATAACAGCCTTCAATCCTTTGAGATCTTCGCCTAATTGCTGTTTTCCCCTCAGACCGCCCCCCCCCACACCCACAGCCCTGCTCGTGTGCCCGGTGCCCTCAGGGGTCCCTCCCAGAGCGCCGGGACAACCCCAGAGCGTTTAAAAACACCTTTTTTTGTGGTTTTCCTCAGCCTCCCCTCACGCTTTTCCCCCCGGGGTGGGGGCCAGGCCGCCCCTCCCCCGCTGCCCACAGCGCCTCCCTCACACCCTCGCCGGCCACCGGGGAGGCGACGGGGCACGGGGACAACGAGGAGGAGGAGGAGGAAGAGGAGGAAGGAGGCAGCGAGCGCCCGGCGGTGCGAAGGCTGAGGGAGGCCGCGGCCCCTCACCTGCTCTGTCCGGTACTGAGGCTCAGCACAGCGGGCATGATGGTGCTTTTATTCCCCTCTTTCTCTCTAGCGAAGCAGTGGCTGTTGAGTATCCGTTGCAGGGAGGATTTCACCATCCGGCCGCTCTGGTCCGAACCCCGAAACCCTCCGCCGCCTCCGCCCGCCGCTCCCCAGGCGCTGCTACACAAAATGGCACCCCGGCCTCAGTGCTCCTTATATACCATCCCTTAGCCACGCCCCTCTGTGGCCACGCCCCTTACGTAGAAACCACGCCCCCAAGGCAAAGCCGACTCGCATTGCACGGCGCGGATGTCAATCAGAAAATCTCCGCTTTCTATTGGTCGAGAGAGGGCGAGGGGGCGGGACGGCGAGGGGGGTTAGAACGGGAGGCGGGGGGTCGATGCGCTGTGATTGGCTGAGCGCTCGGCGGGTGGGTGGGGCCCGGCGGGGCTCGGGCGGCGGGCGCCTCGCAGCCCTCACTGCCCGAGGAGCCGCCGGTTCGAGTCCCGCCCCGCTCAGGTAACCGCGGGCGGCTCGGGGTGTGAGGGAGCACGGGGAGGGAGAGACTCGGGAAGGCATGGAAGGACCCGGAGGGACCCGGAGGGATGTGAAGGCTTCGTACGGTGCTGCCCCGGGGCTGGGGGCAGCGGAGGGGAGGCAGCGGGACCCCCCTGAGGGGAGCCCGGCCGGGGCATCGCGCCCTCCGCGCTGTGCACACAGCTCGGTGCTGAGGGAAAATCTAATCGGAAAAGAATAATAAAGTGCCTCAAGTGGTGGGAAAGGGCCCGGAAAAGACGGGTTGGGGCTGTGGTGGGGGGTTTGTGGGGGGGGGGTGTGTTTGGGCTGTGGCCTCTCCTGGATCCCCCTCTGGGCCGGCTGGTGAGGTGAGATCGGAAGAG
>JAWWMP010000082.1:3623405-3633917 GCA_035047865.1 Dendrocincla tyrannina
GAGCTCAGCCCCTGCCCCTCCATCTCCCCTCGGGAGGAGCTGCAGCCCCCGAGGAGTCTCCCCTCAGTGTCCTCTGCCCCAGCTGAACCAGCCAAGTGCCCTCAGCTGCTCCTCAGACCCTTCCACATCCCCATGTCCCTCCTTTGGACTTTCTCCAACAACTTTAGGTCTTTCTTCATTTCTTTATTACACTGCAATCTTATAAACCATTGTGAGTAGGACTCTTGTCCATCGAACTCCTGAGGCTCAGGTTCATCCCAAATCCAACACAGGTGTCCTCAAACACACCATCAATGCCCCCTCCCAGCTCCCACAGCCTCCCCACCTCCAAGAAATCCCTTCCACAGGACCAGCACAGTCCCCGAGGCAGGAGGTGCCCCAGGGATCCTGTGCCAGTTCCCCCAGAGCTCTGGGGGGAGCACCCAGCAGGTCCCAGTTGCTCTGGGCCCTTACACAAGCAGGTCACAGCAACTGGGCTGCATGAAACCACCTGGGAAATGTCTTGTGCAGTCTGAGTTACTCAGTAACCAGAGCAGCGAGTGCAGAAAGCACAGAGGCAGCAACACAACTGAACTCCACATCAGGATCTAAGCTGGAATTGTCTCAGCTTGAAGAGTTTCTTATCCTAGAGTTTCCTTCTTTAGTGTGTGTCCTCATGGTTTTCATCCTCTTTTCACAAAAGAGACCTCAAACTAATCAAAATCACCAGTTGATGATTCTTGCTCAAGCTTTTAGGGGGTTTAGTTTCTGAAACAGATTGGAAGAAGAGGTTGTGGCAGGAAGAGGTTAAAAGCTGAAAACTGGTAGCTGGTGTAAACATATTAAAGCAAGAAGGGGGTGTGGGATAAGTAACTGTCTTTCCTCTTCATTGTCTTTTCAGGTTTGCAAGTTCAGGTGACACAGATTAGTGCTTAGAAAATGTTCAGGAGCTGAAACACTCATAAGACCTGTCGGTTCTGATATCCTGCACATTGAAACCACAGTTGTATCACACCTCTTATTTCAAGGAGGAAAGAGAAACCCTTCTATTGTCCAGGTGATTAAAGCAGAATTAAATAACCCAGCTGCAAATATTGATGCTTCTGTGTTTTCCTGCTGCTGAGCTGAAGCAGCTCCTGCATCCCTGTTCTAGAGGAGCAACAAAGCTCCAGGGAAGGGGAATGGGGAAAGAATTCTATTTGACTTGTAGCAGAAACCCCTGTGTGCTTTCTGCTCAGCTGCATCAGGCTGTCAGTGCTCTTCTTGCATGTGGAAATAGGTGTTTGTGGCATTTAGCAGCATCATGGGGGTGAATCTCCCTCTGATTTAATGACCAGGCAGGACAACAAAGAAAAACATGAAAAGCATGTGCAGTCCAGGTATAGCATTGCACATTTAGGACTCCCCAAAAAGGGTAATAAAAAATATCAATTAATTTATTTATTGAACTAGATTGTGAAATCAAGTGGTTCTGATTGCCTTTTCTATTTCCACTGCAGGAAGACTCTGCTTGTTCTTACAGTATTAAAAGGTATCTAGAGATGCAGCCAAGCACCAAAACAGCAGAGAAGGTGAGGCAGAGATGTCCATCAGGACATGTTTTCACAGAAATCCTGTGTGTGATGACTTCACCCTGCAATTTAGCTGATTTTAGTCATGGAATAATTGAAATGTTCATCTTGGTCAGCTCTGTGTGGAGATGAAGGACAGCAAAAGCTTGTGAGGCTTTATCAAAACATTGGACAGTGTTATTTCTAAACTTCATCAGACCTATCTTTTATAAGTCTTATTTTAAAAGGCTCTTAAATCAGCCCATCTCCTTCCTTAGCACTTCTGATTCATCTCCTTACAGGTAACAGTTAACTACCAGTTATCTAATTTTAAATACTCCCCCACTAAATCACTATTTAGTGTGTCAGAATCTATTCTAATCTTTGTGGGCCAAGTAATTAGAACACCTTTTCTAGCTGGAAAACTCTCCTCATTGTCTTTGTCATCCATGTGAGAATGATTTTGTTTGAAGGTCAGGTTTTCTGCAGACCCACTTGAGCTGGAAGGAGACTCAGCCACTGCCAAAAGAAGCCAGAATTTGAGGAACAATTTCATTCCTGAGATCTTTGTGAGATACTGAATTAGAAGAAAGCAGTCACTAGTTCAGGCCAACAAAGTCTGTCCCAAAAAAGCTTTGGATCTCTGTTTTTCCACTTCAAACCAGCTGGTATGAAGAAGAATTGAACACAGATGTTTTAAAATGCTTTAAAATCTGCTTTAGGGGTGGAATCCAACGTTACCTGGGAAGTGCTGAGTTGTTTTCTTGGAGCTTGCAGGGTCAAACCAACCAGGACTGCTGTTCAGTTCCCATATAAAAATAATGTGGGGCTGAGAGGGAAAAGGTTGAAGTGAGAACAGGAAACAAGAGTCAGCTGGAGAGAGGACTGGCCAAGAGCAGGAGACACAAGGAACACTCTGGGAATGGCGCTTCAGGATTTCTGGGAAAGAAGTATCCCTGGGCACTTTGTTGTCCTGGCTCTGTGATTTAAGATTAATGTTCCACAGCTTGATTTCTGTATTGATTTTCCTCTGGGTGTTGCTGCCAGTCACGAACAAGCGGCCATGAGGAATTCAGAGGTGGTTCCAAAACAATGAAGTGAAAGACGTTGCAACACCCTCCCTTCCCCTGCCCATTTTCTGTTTCGTTTGTGTGCTCGTCTCCATCCCCCCTCCGGAGCTCACCAGGAGGGATGGAGGGATGGTCCTTGGAAAGGAGGAGTTCATTTGGGGAGGAGAAGGAGCCCTGCCCTTCCCTTTGGCACGGAGAGGGTGTTGAGGTGCTGAGCAAATGCCCTGCTCTGCCATCACATCGTGAGCCCTTCAGTGGGCACCAGCTTGATGGAATTTTTCCTTCTCTGCTGCCCCCTTCCCCTCATTTGCTTGCTGGAGTCTTTGTGTGGTGGATTTAGGAGCTTATTTTTTGCCCAGCTTCCATTCTCTCTCCCAGAAGTCCATCACCATCCTGTGTTTCTCTGCAGGACAGGCCACTTCCCCAGCCTGTGTCGGGACAGAGGGGCCTGTTTTCCTTCAGCTGCCCCTGGGCTTGGATGAGCCAAGCTCAGGGATGAGGAAGTGCACAGCCCAGCCTTTGTAACTCCTACTTTCCTTTGGAAATGTTATCAAAACAAACAGATGCCAGCAGGATGAGCGTTCAGACCTGTGCACAGTCAGAACCGAGTTCAGAGGGAGCTTTGCCTGCTGCAACATTTGCCCAGCAGCTCAATTAAAACGCAGATATTCAAAGCAGACTTCCCCCCCCCCATCAGATCATTCCTGTGATAAAGAGCATTAACCAGCATATTTTCCCATCAATAAAATGAACGTGCCTGGAGGGCAGGGAAGGTTGTTTTGCCTGGAATAAGTTATATCCCATGCTCCCCCTTAGAGAGTTGTGACTAAGGAACCAGCTCAGCCCTTGCTGTAGCTGAGAACAAGGCAGAGAGCAACCTCTGGGCAGCACAACTGGCAGAGAGGGATTCCTTGCCTTTCTCTTTGTGCTCCACACTGCTTTATTTTGGGTGCAGTCCCTGTGGATTCAGCGTGCCCACAGCCAGGGCAGCCCTGGGGGTGCTGCAGGAGGGACACAGGGAGGTCCAGCCCTGGCAAAGGTGCTTGTGCCAGGCTGTTGGTTTGGGCTGCAGGCAGCCCCGTGCTTTGTGCCCACGAGCCACCCGTGTCTGAACCAATATTTACTCAGGGCTCTGTGCACTGGGATAGTCAGCAAGCCCTGCAGTGAGAGCAGAGCTGGAACCAGCCACCAGGCCAGATTAGCAGCTTGGCTTGTTTACTTTTTTCTTTGTTTTCTTTTTTTTTTTTTAAAATACTCTTGAATTTCAGGCTGGGGGAAAGGTGGCAGCTTGACAGCTCTGCTAAGCCTTTACCAACACACAGGCAGGGCACCAGCTTTCCCTGCAACAACCTGCCCAGAAAAACCCCTCTGGGCAGCAAACCCTGACCTGTGCAGGCCTTGGCATCTCCCCAAAGGGCCAAACCTGCTCTGACACCCCCCAGTCCAAGGAATAAGTGCTGTCCTGATGTCCCCGAGGCACTGACAGCAAAGTGCCATCAGCTGAGGCACCGAGCTGCCAACATGCTGAGGAGGGCAGGCTCTAAACTGAAGGCAGCTCTATGTCAGCACTAGAATTTTCCAGTTTTCCTAAAGGTTTTTATTTATGAAGCTGCTGTAGCTTACAAATTAACTCACCCTGCCTCCTGTTTGTTATTAACCCTGAGATTTGAAGGGTTCACTGCTTGTGGAAAGGTGTGACCTGGTGTTTTATAGCCGTGCTCCCCAGAGCATCACGATGCCTGTCCTGGGGTTTCCAAAGAAACCAGGCTTTAGGGAGCTCTTTATTCCCATGCAAGCCCACAATCTCACACAGATATCCCATCTCAGCAGGGCAGCCCAAGCTGTGGGGAGGGCAAAAGCCCACCTTGCAGAGCTGAGTGTGTGCTCAGAGCTCTTAATGAGACCAGCAGATTTCCTGAGGTGCTGGAAGGACCAGAAGTGGCATAGGGAAGGCAAGAATCCTTGAAATTGCTGTTCAGGACCAGAGCCATGACCTAGTTAGTTTGATTTCCTGCTCACAGTGACTTTTCCCAAGTAGTTCAGGTGATGAGCTGAAAACCTCCTGCCTCTGAGGTGTACGAAAAGACAGGGAGTGGCTGTGATTGCTGAAAATAAACTGGACAGGAGTTAAGAATTCCTGCTGAAATCTGTTTTCTGGGCTATTTCAGCTACTGAAGATATTCCTCTTTTCCTCTGGACTTCTGTCTGATCCCCATATAGATGTTTGTCCATTCTTGGGTCAGGGTTTCCCTTTGGGATTCTCTGCTGGGTAAATCCTTTCCCATTGCCTTCCTGGTACTTCCCTGGACTTTTGTCCTCCAGCACAATAAATTCCTAGCTCACAGTTCCTTATTCCCAGTGACGTTTCCGTGTTTGTTTGGCTTCACACATCCTGGATCTGCAGGCAGCAGGAGCCAGGGATCGTGGACGTTCCAGCTGGGAAGTCTCAGCCCATCTTCAGGCCCATTGGGCTCATTAGGGAGGAAAATGTCATCAGCTGTCCCTCAGGGAACAGGATGGGACAGGCAGCAGGGAGAGGCAGCAGGTCAGGCCTAAAGAGCTGTCAGGGCGATGTGCAGAGCTCTGGAGTTCTGCTAAGCCAGGTCTCAGGCTTAATGGGCTGGGTGGGACATTAAACCCCATCCCTGCAGAGATCAGAGTGTGTCACAGTGGTGGATCCCACACCAGCCCTGGGACCGTGTTTATTCACCAGACAGGGAAAACAGGAGCTGTGGTTTATGTGTTTAAGCTTCCAGTGTGACCCCTCAGTCCTTCCAGCCCCTCTGGAGGCTGGAATTTCCTGCCCTGGGTCACTGTGGATTGGGAAGCTGGGCTGGGACAAAGGGCTGCCCAGAGGGAGATGGGAGCTGATCTCTCTCCTTTCAGGTGCCTCCTCTGCCCTTGAATCCTGTGGAAAATGCCCTGGGGATGTTTAGGTCACTTCTAAAAGCTCCTCAGCATCCTTTGAAATGAGCAGAGTGTTTCTTGAACCTGAATTCTCTGTCCTTATCCTACCTCAGCTCCCATTGATTTTTTGAGATTTTTTTTTTCTCTCTCTCTGTTTCCTTTAAAGATATTTAGGGGAGATTATTCTTTGGCAGTGATAATCATGTTTCATTCTCTTTTGTGTTATCCCAGCTTTTCTTTCCCTGGTTTCCTGGTGTCTTGCTGTTTGGCATTGTTGGGTTTATGTGTTGTGCTTTAAGATTTTGACTGTGCTCAGGAACACTCCTGCTGGGGGTAACTGGATGCTTTTCCCCATGATGTCCAGAAGTGGCTGCAAGAAATCAATGTATAAAAGCCTGAATTTCTTGTATTTTATCATTCTCAGGGTGATGTTGATGGACATGAGGCACCCTCTGGGGCTCTGACCACCCTCACTGCCACACATGTCATTGTCACACAGTACCAACACTGAAACTCTGGTTATTTGTATCACTCTTGGTGTCCCTGGGACTTAGAAAACCCTTTGAATTTTAGCAAGCCTTTCCTGAGCCTCTCATCAAAGCAATGCAAATAAGGTTCAATAATACATAAGGCTTGATGAAGCCTTTCTGGTTCCAGTCCAGCCTGTAATAGCACAAACTGGGACTGGGGCCTTCCAGCTGCTTTAGGACTGGTGTCTCCAGGTCCTGGAGATGGGGAGGGCCTGTTGGATCCATGCTGGAGCAGTTCTGTGTCCAGCCTTGAACAGAAGGGATCAGAGAAGACCATGTTGTCTTCACCTTTGTGTCACAGGTGATATTGGCAGAGGGCAAATAACCCATTATCCTGCCCCAAAAAGGATCAGCTTGTCAGGAATCCTTCCTGACAGACGTGTCTGAGCTGTTCACAGAACCCCCCAGTGAGGGAGAGGCCAACATTTCCCTCCCCATCCTCCCAGTACTTTCCTGTCCTTACCACTACAAGTGTTTGGGGCCTCCCCCCTTAAATTCATGGCTGTTGTTCATCGTTCACTCACCCTGGGCAGGAACAGTTTCCCTTCAGTGTGTCCTCACTATTCACACAGGACACATTCAAACTTTTCTTTCATCCAAAATGCTTCTTGCAGCCTTTGCAATGAGCCCTTTTTTCCATGACTTCTTCCCCCTGAGCTCCAGGTACAACAGCTCTGACACATTTCTTTGGAGGAGGAAACTGGGATTGGGAAAAATGAGCTGTCCTTCATTTTCCTTGAAAACAACCTGTTGTTGCAGCTCTCCCAGATCCATGGTCATTATAGCACTTTGAAAAGTTCCTGTCCTCGAGGCACGAGCAATCCAAGGGAAATCAGCTCAAGGATCTTTTCATCTGGGAAGGTTTCAAGAGCTCTTGATGCAGCTTTATGGGGACATCGAGCACTGGGGCTGCAAGGTTTAGCTTCCCAGTTTGAGACCTACCTGTGGGATGGGAGGGGAGGGGAGGGGAGGGGAGGGGAGAGACCTTCTGACCCCAGCCCAGACCTGCTGTCCACGTGTGGTCCAAGGATCCTGTTCATAAAGGCACAAAGCTCCCCCCTCAGCCTCCAGCGTGTCCCCTCCACAAGCTGAGCCCTCTAAAACTCACAAAGCTCTTTTTTAATCCAAATTATGTTTCCTTGAAGCCAATTTTTTCCCAGTTGGTTTCTTGCCAACATTGTCCTTATGCCCAAATAGGCATCTCAGCTCTCTCTGGGGTGTTGTTATGTGCAGCAATCCTACCCTTTGTTTTGGTAGGCAAAGCAAACTGAGACTGTCTTTAAAATCTTCCTTTCTCCTTTCCCTGCTTCTCGTTAAGGAAGGCTCTCAGCCATCCAAAACCATTCCCACACAAGTTATATATGGAAAGCATCTCTCTGTGACCACCCAAGTGCCATCACCTCTTAGGTAAAACCCAAGTATTTCTAAATTCATTTGCTGTATGTTGAAAAAGGAGCTTTAAAAAGCACAAACATCCAAGGAGAACTAGGAGGGAAAAGTTTGGCACATCTACCTGGGATGAACGAGGATTGTAGAATGGTCTGGGTTGGAAGGGACCTTAAAGCCCATCTCATCCCACCCCCTGCCATGGACAGGGACACCTTCCACGAGCTCAGGTTGCTCCAGCCTGGTCTTGGACACTTCCAGGGATGGGGCAGCCACAGCTTCTCTGGGCACCCTGTGCCAGGGCCTGCCCACCCTCCCAGGGAAGAATTCCTTCCCAATATCCAATCCAAACACTGAACTTCACCAAAGGGCTGTTGGAGCCTCAGTGCTGGATCCTGTGATTCATTTGGGTCTCTCTTTGATGTTCTGTTGGAATGTGCCTTCAGTGGTCTGGCAAAGGGATGCAAACCAGCTTTGGCTGCACCCCCAGCTCCCAAGGATGTAGGTGGGAAGGAGTTTGGCAAAACCTTCCTCTGCACCACAAAAATGTTGCTCAGAGAGCTCCCAGCAGGAGCCTGGGCCTGAGTCTGTTTAGCTCCTGTGTGCTGATCTTTGATAAGGAACTAAGGAAAGAATTTTTCGTGTGAAATCTGGTTGCTTTTCATCTTTCTTCACACCCAGAGCTGAAGCTCCTCTTGATGTGGTTCCCACAAGACTGGTGGTGTTGCCCCTTCAGCCCTGTGTGCTCCCATGGTGGGTTTAGTAGGCACTGCCTGGGGAAGAGGTGCCAAAGGCCTCAAAAGTGCTGCTGTGACTTGATGTGCAAGAGCAGAGAAGCTCCAGGACAAAAACTTGCCCCCTGTTGTCCTGCAGGTCCCAGAGATGGACATTTAAAATCTCTTTTAGTTGCGAAAGCCCAGAGCTCTTATTTGGGGGTCTGTTGTGTTCCTGCCAGCTGTGTGCAGGTTTGACACCTGGCAGGGATGTCTGAGGGCTCCGACCCCATCCCCTTCCTCCTGAGGGTGATCCTGGGAGCCAGGGAATTCCTCAAGTGATGAATTAGATTCCTCCAGCTCAACAGACTATTTACAAGGGTATGGAGGGACAGGACAAAAGGGAATGGCTTCCCACTGCCAGAGGGCAGGATTAGATGGGATGTTGGGAAGAAATTCCTCCCTGGGAGGGTGGGCAGGCCCTGGCACAGGGTGGGCAGAGAAGCTGTGGCTGCCCCAGCCCTGGAAGTGTCCAAGGCCAGCTTGGAGCAACCTGGGCTGGTGGAAGGTGTCCCTGCCCATGGCAGGGGTGGGAGTGGATGGGCTTTAAGGTCCCTTCCAACCCAAACCATGATTCTGTGAAGAAGAGGGATGGGAAGGGGATCAAGGACAAAGAGAAAAAAGGGTCATGGCAAGGCTTTGCTTGACTTGGGCTGTGCTTCAGGACCTGGGCTCCGCTCCCCACCCTCATGCCCCTGGAGCTCTGGGCTCTGCTGTTGGGGAGATGGTGCTGAGGGTGCCCTTCAAAGCCTCTCACCAGGAATGTGGCACCAGCTCATCCTCCCCGAGCCCAGGCTCTCCCCAGGGAGCAATCCCGCTGCCCAGGGCGTGGGGAAGGGGGTACCCCGTGTCTGTGGCGTGGCTGGACACCCTGTGTGAGTGCCAGGGCTCAGTGCCACGACACTCCGGGCACTGCCGTGAAGCTCCTTCCTCCCGCAGCCTGGACAAGTGCCACCCAACCCCAGAGCCCACGCGTGGGTTTGCTCTCTGCCAGAGCTGCCCCGTGGCACGTCCCCTCCCCAAAGGCCCGTCCGTGGGCAGGGCAGGGCCGTGCCAAGGGAAGGCTGACTCAGAGCCGGGCTGATGATGCGATGCGGGAGCATCTGCCCCGCTCCTCCCGCACCTCCAGCCGCGGCACCGGCGGCGGCAGCAAGACGGGGCTGGTCCCTGCATGTGCATCGCCTTTGTCTGGGCTGGGGGAACATGAACTGCTGCAGGGGAGCGTTTTAACGATGAAAACCACGCGGGGCTCGATTGTTCCCGGCATCCGTGGAAAATTCCTCCCGTTCCCTCTCCCCTTGGCTTGAGCAGCTCCAAAACATGCGCGCAGGGGAAGGGGGGGAGGAGGGAGGTGGCTGTGCCTTTGGGGTGGGAGCTGCTGCTTTTATTCTTCCTGCCTCTAAATGATTTATCCTGAAAGAGTCTTCGCCTTGGTGTCACCGGGGAAAGCGCAACAATCCGAGAGCGTTTTGGGACCAGCCATTTAAATGTCACTGGGAAAAGAATGGGAAGAAATGAATTCCCGGCATCGCAGCGATGCGGCCCCATCCCCATCCCATCCCATCCCCCATCCCCTCCCATCCCATCCCATCCCATTCCATTCCATCCCATCCCGTCCCTGCCTTCCCATCTGGCACAAGCCAAAACAGATGGCAGAGGTGGCCGTGGAGGAGGATGCTGGTCCATCCCTGCCAGTCCCGAGCTCCCTTGGATCGGGGGCACTTCCCTGGGCAGAGGGACAGGGGAATGGGCACGGACATGGGCACAGGGTGATGTGCTTGCCCCGGGCACTGCTTTGGATCTCACCCTACAAACTCTTAGCCCCTGCATCCTTCCATGACTCTCATCCCGGGTGCCCTCCTGCCTCTTCCCTCCCTATGGATTTGCTTTGCTGTGCTGCTCTGGTTTAATTTAATCACCTCTTTCAGACCCTGCCTCTCTAACCTGAATTTCTGGCTCGTTTGCTCACCCATGTCCCCGATTCTTTTCCTTCTCCCTTTTATATTCCCTCCTCCCTCTGCTCCCAGTGTTGCCCAGCTTTCCTCTTTGCCTCCTGCTCTGCCTCTTGTGTTTCCTTTGAGGTCTTGCCTGCAGCATTCTTGGATATAACAGAAGGAAAATCTCAGGGATACCCAGCTGAGTAGGAATTTCACTAGGAATTGAGGCTGACTAGAACGACTTTTTGACTCCCATTTTTTAATTCCTTGGGCAAACCATGCCTTCCCTCACCACTCTGCATTATAGGCTGGGTGGCAAGGGGGATTTCTGGCTGTGGGATGGGGTGAGCAGGGGACTGAGGATCATTTCTGGCTATGGG